>QEPC01004227.1:781029-829015 GCA_003113815.1 Sphenodon punctatus | reverse complement strand
CCCCCCCCCCCCCCCGGCCACTGTAGAATATCATGAAGGGTATGTCCTCCATCATGTGTCGGGCCCACAACCCTCTGAGACAGTCCCATGGTTGTCACGACGGCCATGAATTCACGCTCCGCTCCCCCAAGATTGGCGTCAGCGTGGATGATGAAATCCCCTCTGGACTAAAGCCCTCGGAGACCGCAAGGCCACTTCCAACACCAATTCAACTAGAGGGTGTAGGGATTCAGCTATACAGGTAGGTGCGCGGTATATCAGTAGCAACCCCAATCTGTCTCCAGCCAAATCAGTCACCAGATGGATACCCTCCATGCCCAAGATAGTCTGCACTGGATACCACCTCATGAACCAGGTGTCCTTAAAAATAACAGCTACACCTTCTCCCCACCTCTCTGGCCTAGGCTGATGCTGTACAGAGTACCAAGCTGGAACAAGGTCAGCCAGAATTGGCCCCAACTCAATGTCCAGCCAGGTCTCTGTAATACACGCGAGGTCGGCTGATTGATCTGGGATCAGTTCCCAGATTGTTGTAGATTTATTGACAGCCGACTTCGTGTTAATCAGCAGCAGTCCAAACCTGGGGCCCTCCCATTCTCGATCACCGCATTGCCTGCCCAGGGTCTGTGAGAAGAATAGGCACAAGTACCTGTCCTGTCACACCATTTGTACTAGCCTCCCCGAGGGACCATAATTGCCCTGGTCCACCACGATCCCAATGGCTGCAGAAGCCCTGCCCTTCCCCCCGGTAACTGTTCTGTCCGGCCCTCAAGGGGGACCCCCTCCCCGGCCCTTCCCTTGTTTCCCCCACTCACAGGGGAGCCAAAAAACCCCGCCCCAGTTGGGTCACACACACTCACACCAGGCGGACAATCCCTCCCCAACCAAGTTCCCCCCTCTCTTTTACACTGGGGGAGGGAGCCATACCCCTCAATTCCACCCTAACTCAACTCCAACCACCTGCCCTCTCTCCCAAAAACAACCCCAACCACTCCGCCCTACTAATCAGTCATCTCAATATTGCACTTTTTCTTACCTTGATGACTTTCAGCCTCCCCTGTCCCCTACCCTTGGCCCCACCTAGGGGTCGCACCCAAGGGCCCTTTGGCATGGCCCTTAGGTGTGCAGCCTGCAGCGGGATCGCCTTGCTCTGGAGTGATCTCTGTGGTCCACTGGGAGTACTCTTCTCGAGGTCCCCCTTGCGGCTTGGGGGCCCACTATGGAGAGGGCGTTCTCGGTGGCCGCACCTAGGCTGTGGGAACTCCCTCCTGGCAGAGGCTTGGGTGGACCTGGATCTCCCTTCTTTCCTTCGTATGTGTAAAACTTGGCTGTTCCGCCTGGCTTTTGGTGAGGGGGGGTGGGGTTTTCTTCTGTTTTTTCTGCCTTCTCTTTTAATGTATTCTTTTGGTTTTATGCATTTTATGTGTGTTTAATGTTGTAAACTGCCCCAGGCTGCTTGGCGCAGGAGGGGCGGGGTAGAAAATAGTTTTATAAATAGATAAATACAAGAGATGGTCTAGGCCCCACTTACCTACGAGACTGCCTCACCCCCGTGTTCAGGATCGACTCCTGCGGTTCGCTGGGGTCGCCCTTCTTGAGGTCCCCCAGGTTTCTCTTACAGGGACCATGAAAGGGTGTTCTTGGTGGCTGCCTCAAGGCTGTGAAACTCCCTCCCAGTGGAGGCCCGTTTGTCCTTGGGTCTCCCCCGCTTCTGTTGTTGCTGTAAAACCTAGCTGTTCCACCAGGCATTTGATGGGGGAGAGGGGTAGTGGGAGCGACGTTGGAGAGGTATTTGTTTCTTAGCCCCAGATTCAGTTGTTTTATTATTTTGTTTTATTTCTTAGCATTTTTATGCTGCCCCCTCATGCCCACGGCATCTCGGGGTGGCTAACAATACGGTAAAACAGTAAAATACATTAAAATCCAACATCACTTCTAAAAATTTTAAAAAAACCAACCCTAACCCTACCCTCCAATTCCCCACCCCACCAATCTCCCCCATTTACCCCTCCCTCCCCTCCAAAGGCCTGGGCGAACAGCCAAGTCTTGCATGCCCGCCGAAAGGCGAGCAGACCCGGGGCCAGGCGGGCTTCCTTCGGAAGGGAGTTCCACAACCGTGGCCCGACCACCAAGAACGCCCTCTCCATGGTGGCCCCCCCGCCTTACACGGGGGACCTCCAGATAGGTGCCCCCAGTGGATAGGAGGGTCCGTCCTGAGTCACGGAAGGTGAGGCGGTCCCCGAGATAAGAGGGGCCAAAACCGTATAGGGCTTTGTATACCAATACTAGCACCTTGAACTTGGCTCGATATGCTATAGGCAGCCAGTGCAGAGAACGGAGCACTGGTGTAATGTGCTCACGGTGACCCGTCCCCGTAAGGAGACGGGCCGCCGCATTGTGCACCAGCTGCAGCCTCCGAACCAATATCAAGGGAAGCCCCACGTAGAGCGTGTTGCAGTAGTCAAGCCTCGAGGTAACAAGGATGAGAGTGGCCAGGTTGGGTCTGGAGATGTATGGGTGCAGCCTCCGCACCAGATACAGCTGGCGGAAGGCGACTTTAGCCACCGCCTCCACCTGCTGATCCAGGCAGAGGTCTGCATCCAAAATCACCCCCAGACTGTACCTGCTGGGCAACTGGATTTCAAATATGAAATTATGTATTCATCTGTTTTATATTGGTTTTTTATATGATTGTTGTTAGCCACCCCGAGGTGCCTGAGGCATGAAGGGAGCGGGATGTCAATTTTTTTGAATTAAATAAATAAATATATCAGTGGGTCTTATAGTATCATCCCCCTGACCAGGACGGTGAGACCAACTATGAAATGCTAACAGATTAGGCAGGCTACTAAAGTTGTAAACCTAATAATAATGGGTGATTTCAGTTATCCTACTATTGGGTGAATTTCTCCTCGGGGCGTGATATGGAGGTAAAGTTTCTAGCTGCTATCAATGACTGCTTCTTGGAGTAGCTGGTCCTGGAACCAATTAGAGGAGGAGCTATAGATGTAGTCCTAAGTGGAGCGAAGGACTTGGTGCAAGGGGTAACAGTGGTGGAGTTGCTTGCCAGTAGTGATCATAATATAATCAAATTTGATATAATTACTGGAGGGAGATTGATAAACACAACTATCACAATAACATTTAACTTTAAAAAGGGTAACTTATGCTAAAATGAGGAAGCTAAAGCTAGAAGGAAACTAAAAGGAACAGTTGTGAGGATTAAAAGTCTGCAAGACGTATGGAAACTATTTAAAAACAGCATATTTAAATGTATTCCACAATTTAGAAAAGCTAGCAAGAGGACCACATGTCCTTCAGTGTGGCTAAATGGTGAGGTGAAGGAGGCTATTAAAGCCAAAAAGGCATCCTTAAAAATGGAAAACTAGTCCTAATGAGGAAAATCAGAAAAGAGCATATGCACTGGTAAATTATATATAAAACAATAAGACAGGCCAAGAGAGAATTTGTAGAGAGACTTTGCCTCTTGTTAAAGAGGCAAAAACTAATCATACAAACTTTTCCAAGTACATCAGAAGGAAGAAGCTAAAAGGGGTGCTCAGGGAGGATAAGGCCATTGTAGAGAACCTAAATGAATTTTCTGCTTTAGTCTTCACTGCAGAGGATGTTGGGAAGATACCCATGTTGGAACTGTTCTTTGTAAGTGATGAATCTGAAAAGCTGTCACAGATCAACATAACTCTGGAAGAGGTTCTAGAGCAAATTGACAAACAGTAAAAAATCACCAGGACCAAATGGTATTCATCCTAGAGTTCTGAAGGAACTCAAATATGAAATTGCAGGCTTAATATTAATTTGGACCCTATTGCTAAAATCTGCCACTGTATTGGATGACTGGAGGGGTAGCAAATACAATGCCGATATTTATAAAGGTCTCAAGAGGTGATCCTGGAAACTACAGACTGGTGAGCCTGATATCTGTGCTGAGCAAAATTATGGAAACTATTATTAAGAACAGAATTACTAGGCATATTGATAAAGATGGTTACTTAATAGGGAAGAGTCAACATGGACTCTTCCCATGAGGGACATCATGCCTCTCTATAGGAATCTTTTGAGGGTGTAAATAAGCATGTTGATAAGGGTAAAAGTTCAGATAAATATTATTTGCACATGTAAATTTCTGCAAATTTAAATCAGCCCCTTGCCTAACTTGGCACATGACTGGAAAATACATATTTTTAAAAGGCAAAGAATCATGGACTCCTTTCAGTTAATTTTAATTAACAGAAGGACACAAAAGTGTGGGGGGGGCGGGGGGGGGAGGAAATATGCTCCGCTGGGCATCTAGAGCGGCGGCATCCAATGTAGCAGCTCGCTGCTGCCTATGACTCAGATCTTGGAAGGGAGACAATACCTCCAAGAACACCCTAGTAGGCGGAGCCTTCCATGGAACTAAGCTGTTCGGCGTCTGCCTGGATAAAGTCCTGACTGACGCCGTGGACAAATAAAAAAAAGCAGACCCTACAAAGTGTGGGAATATAAAAAAAGAATTTTCGCTCCTTCCATGCAGCTTATACACCAGCAGGGGGCGCCAGACGCCCATTTTACCCTCACAGAGGGAACCAGCAAAGATACAGGTCCAGGTGGCAGAAGCAGAAGGAAAATCCGAACAAACCCAAGTACAATCAGACCTCCGGACGTCCCAAGACAGATGCATGACTGGACAGCCTCCCACACCTACAAACAGGCGACTTTAGGGGGCAGGCTGCAAAGGTTTGCAGACAAATGGAAAGGCATCACCACAGACACATGGATCCTTCGGACCATCGAAGACGGCTACTCAATCGAATTCTCCCACTCCCCAAGTCACTATTTCTGCACCTCGCCGGTCTCCAACAACAATGCAGACAGAAATACACAGGCTCTAGTCCATCGGTGCAATAGAACCAGTTCCAAAGAACGAGGAAGGTCTCGGCCTGTACTCCATTCTGTTGTTAGTCCCCAAGAAATCGGAGGAATGGAGGGTGGTTCTAGACCTCAAGATTCTAAATCAAGCAGTCACACGCCGGAGGTTCAAGATGGAGACCCTCCAATCCATCTGGCTAGCGGTAACACAGGGCGAGTGGGTAATGTTCCTAGACCTAAAGGAATCCTATCTACACGTGCCCATCCTCCACTCCCACAGACGGTGGCCCGGGTTCTCATATGCCCGATGACACTGGCAGCACACCGCTTTACCCTTCGGTTTCGCATCCTCGCCGAGAACGTTCACGAAGGTACTGGTGATCCTCATTGTGAACCTACGAATGGAGGGAATCAAACTCCACCCATATCTCGACAATATTCTAATTCGATCAAAGTCTCACGAACTGGCTCTACGAGATGTCCACCGATCTATCACCTATCTGCAGGACCACGGCTTCGTGGTCAATCTCAAGAAGAGCCACCTCCTACCATCACAGACCTTGGAGCACCTGGGAGTGATCTTGGACACGACCAGGTACAAGCTCTTCTTGACACAACAGAGGCAACAAAAGCTCCGCCTCTTAATACAACACATTTCAAAGTCACACAAGTCCAGACTCAAGGTTCTCGCAAGTCTTCTGGGCGCCATGACCTCCTGCTTGGGAATCCTCACCTGGGCAAGGTTTCACTCCAGGCCTCTCCAGAGATTTCTTCGCCCGTGGCAGGACACTCTTGACGCAAGGGGGAAACCCATGGATCACAGTACCAGCTATCGTAAAGAAATCCTTCCTCTGGTGGACGCAACCAGACTGCTTCGATCCCGGGGTTCCCCTCTCCGACCCAGTCAGAACGACGATGACGACGGACGCGAGTCTGACGGGCTGGGGAGCGCACTCTCAAGGCAGAACGGCTCAAGGCAAATGGCTACCCTGGGAAAGAAAACACATCAATTGGCTAGAACTCAGGGCGATTTACCTAGCACTATGGTCTCTGGCCCAGCTCCTTCGAGGCAGGCACGTATTGGTGTACACGGACAATACAGTAGCGAAAGCCTATGTAAACCACCAGGGAGGATCAAGAACAGAAACACTCCATCTACAGGCAACCACCCTCTTAAAATGGGCGGAGAACAACCTCAGCTCCATCAAGGGCCAAATGAACAAACAGGCCGATTGGCTGAGCAGGACAGAGATCGACCCAGTGGAATGGTCTCTCCATCCGGCAGTATTTCAGACTATAACCAATCACTTCGGACACCCGGTGATCGACCTCTTTGCATCCCCCGCCAATGCAAAGACACAGAGATTCGTGTCTTGGTTTCCGGATCCCAGAGCGATAGTATTCTACGCTCTGAACATAACATGGCCACAGGGCTACTATATGCCTTTCCTCCTTTGCCTCTCATACACAGAACAGTGACAAAACTCAGAAAGGAGCACGCAGCCATCATATTGGTGACCCCCTACTGGCCACGGAGACCATGGTTCGCAGACATCCAGGAACTCAGCACAGAACCTCCTCTCAGTCTTCCGGATCTACCCAACCTCCTATCGCAGGACCCAGTCAGACACAACAAATCACGAGCCCTGAAACTGACAGCGTGGAAGTTGAAAGGAGGGTGTTGAGAAAGTTGGGATATGCCACACAAGTTCTAGACACCATGCTCCAGTCCAGATGCCCAGCCACAATGCACATCTATCAGAGCACTTGGACTACCTTTGCTAGGTGGTGCGAAAGAAGGGAGGTTAGACCAGCTAGGACACCTCTCAGGGTTATCCTTGATTTCCTACAGGAGGGTTTAGAAAAGGGATTGAAACCAAATACCCTTCAAAGACAGATAGTGGCACTTAACAGCATGGTATGCACGGTACAAGGGTGGAGGGTAGCCAGACACCCCCATATTGTTCGTTTTCTTAGGGCGGCAAAGGTCATCTGCCCCCTGGTAGTTCACCGTTTCCCTACCTGGAATGTAAATCTCCTCCTTAGGGCCCTTATGAAGGCCCCCTTTGAACCTCTTTGGGAAGCATCCCTCTATTACCTATCCATTAAAATGGCTTTTCTAGTGGGCATTACTTCAGCCAGAAGGGTTTCCGAACTTAGTGCCCTCTCCACTGATCCTAGTCTATGCTCCTTTAAGGAGTCAGCTATGGTTCTCAGACTAGACCCATCTTTCTGCCCCAACGTGGACACTCGGTTCCATAGGGAACGGGTAATTGTACTTCCATCCTTCTGTCCAAATCCTACTCACCCTCTAGAGAGGACCTGGCACACCCTAGATGTTAAAAGAGCCCTCGGGGTGTACCTCGACAGAACCAGACCATTCAGGAAGTCTTTGGCCCTCTTTGTCTCGTATAGTCCTCAAAGGAAAGGCATATGAGGGCTTCCAAGGCCGTAATAGCGCGTTGGATGACGCTCTGCATTACCGAGACATATAAGGCAGAAGACAGATCCCCCCCCCCCGGGGGTATTTGCACATTCCCTCAGGGGAGCAGCGATCTCTCAGGTCTTCAGGAATGCTGCCCCCTATGGAGAAATCTGCCGTGCCGCAGCCTGGACTTCAGTGCATACTTTTACAAGGCACTACAAGATTCCACTGCAAGATTCCTCTGATGTGGCCTTTGGGAGACGGGTCTTGCAGGCGGTACTATAAGGAACAGTTTACCTTCTGCTTTGCTCGTTTCCTATCATACCTCACTCTTCTTCCCTCCCTGAAACAAAGGATGGGGCACTGCTTTTGTACGTCCCTACTGTCCTGACTGGACGTCCAGGAGGATCCCCTGGGAGAAAGGAAAATTGGTCTCTTATCTCTGAATTTTCCTTCTGTGGGGGATCCTCTTGGACGGCCAGTCCCACCCGGAGTGAGGTCTAACTCTGTGGTGGCAGCCCCGGGACTAGTTAGCTGGCCCAGACCACTCCTAAATCCCCTTCAAGGGGAAGGACCCGGGGTTAGATGGTTGGTCCCATTGGACCCTGAGAATAGTTCATATTGATAGCATTAGAAGAGTTTTTTGATACTGTTTCTATAAACCAATAGTTCAGAGTTTAGCTTTACACAACTGGAGAGAGCGAGTTTAAGATAGATCCCTATGAGCATGCTCCTCAAAAATTGTCTGCCTCCTACTGGTAGTGGATGGAATCTACCCTACTGTCCTGACTGACCATCCAGGAGGATCCCCCGCAGAAGGAAAATTCAGAGGTAAGAGCCCAATTTTCCTGTCTAACCTGTTGCCACTGCTCGGGCAGGGAAACAGGCCTCCCTACTGCTGTTTGGAAGGACACTTCGACTGCTGCCACTTGGGGAGTGTCAGTGGGGAGCTAGATTACTCCGCTACTGCTGCCACTCCTGGTCCTCGTCCCCCCCTCAAGCATCGGGGGCAGCAGTGGAGCAGCCCCTCACCGTTTTAGATGCAGCAGTGGCAGCCATGTACTTCATGCCAGGCTGCTGCTCTTCCCCAGCAACATTCCCAGCCCACCTTTGCTTTCTGGACCCCTCTTCACACTATGAGCCCTGTGCTGTGTTTCCCTAGGATCTCCATTATAATAGTGACACTACTCACTGTTGGGAGCCATGCAGCATGGGAAAGTCATCATCATCATTTATTATTTCACGCGTAGCCAAAGGCCATAGCGTTTGTCAAAGAAAAACATTTGCAATACAGCAATTATGACCAACTGATACTACAGTATGCTTTCATCTCCACAAAGGATTTACATATCAACATGTATCTACAAGTCTCTAAATATCAAAACAAGACATTAAAACCCAGAAGTACTGGCTTGAATTAAGCTGTTTTGAATGCCAAAAAGTTCTCCCTAGCTACAATCATCTGAGTCAAAAAGCTAGCCATGGATTTAATTATACATTTTCCAGGGCTATTTAACAAAAAAGATAAGATCTCACTGTCAGACCGGCGCGGGAGTCTATCTAAGCATACCTTTAGATGTTGTTATCTCAGAGATGCCAGTTCGGAATTCTCTCCGATAAGCTTAACCTAGTTAGTCTCAGTAAAACGCCAAACTCTGTACCCCACTGCTCAAGAGCTTCAATTGGCACCCAAGTCTGGGCCAGAGACTTCCATAATCAGCCACCATGCTCTGGGAGTGCAAAGACTAGGTCACCAAGAGATGACAATTGCCCCTCTATTCAGCTGGACCCCAGAGGGCTGGTGCTTAAAATAATCCCTCTTCCTTCAGGTTACCTCCCCAACTGGTCTTCCAAACCCTATATTAGACATCACTTGTCATACCATCTGATCCTCATATACATGTTTAGTGATACATTTTTCCCTCCCTTCACTAGTTAAAAATTTATGAAAATACAGTCAATTGTTGGCAAGACGGGGTTTATCTTACCAGGCATGCATGGGAAAGTTGAAGCCCTGTCTCTTGTTCCCCAAGTATTTGAGAGCCACAGGAAAGAAAGGGTCTCGCAGGTAACATGTTGCCCCCAAGTTACAAGACCAGTCTTATACATTCTGGAATCGCAGTAACTGCTCCATTGGTTAGACAAGTACAGAAAACTCGGGGGGGGGGGGGGGGGGGGGGGGGGGGGGGGGGGGGGGGGGGGGTTAGGGGGTGCCAGAGGTGGACAGGCTCCCCTGCCTGACCGGGGAGGAAAATTCTGGACAGAGGTCGGGGGCCTAACGGGGTCAGGGGTGAGGTACTTTACCCTCCAGAGGCAGGGTCTCACGAAGCATGACTTCCCCAGCTGGTAAGTTTGAAAATGAAAAAAAAACAACTTCTGCGCATGCTCAGCCCTTTTCAAAGATGACACCAGCAGCATCGGCATGCTGCGGGCACCATTTTTGAAAAGGGCAGCCTGTTCTGAGCATGCCCAGAACTATTTTGAAAAGGGCTGGGCATACCCAGAAGGGATGATTCAAGCCCTTCTGAGCTTACGCAGTTTTCGTTTGTTTGTTATTTTAATTTTCAAACGTACCAGCCCGGGAAGAGGCCATGCTTTGTGGGACCCCCTCCGGAGCGTATGTACCCCATCCCAGAACCCCCGTTAGGCCCCCAAATCCCACTCAGAATTTCTTTTCCCAGGCTGGCAGGGGAACTGGGTGGTGGCATGGGGGTGCACGTCTTTGCCTCCTGCTTACCTCTGGCCCCTGCCCAGCTTTGCAAATCTTGGCAAGAATGGAAGATTTTCTCGCCTCGTCTCATTTAGGGAACGATATTGGGGCGGGGGGGAACCATTTCTGTCGAAAACCAGTGAGAGTCAAGAAGCGAGTTTCAGCCCTAGTTGCCATCAGATCTGTTGAGCAAGGTAGGAAACTTATCAGGTTGTTTGTTCAGCTGAGTAGAAAATAAAGGTATATTCCACAGTTTATGCTTTTGTTTGTTTTATTACAATTCATGGTCTAGTTTTTGTTATAAGGTTCACAAAGTCCTGTTTTAGTCTATGAAGATAGAAGTTATTTCACTCATGCACTGTTCCTTTTCTTTTAGTGAAGGAACTTTGAGCCATCTTTGTTGAGTAGTGGTGGGAAGTTTTCAGCTGCTGGAGTCCTGGGTACTTGCTGCCTTGGCCTTTGTGACTGCTCATGGGCGGAGGCTTGTCAGTTACAAAGGCTATCTGCAAATGGCAAAGAATGTATGCTCTTTGTTTTGCAAAGACCTGTGCTGGGGGTGAAAGCAGGGATCCATTCTCTTCCCCACCGCAACACTTTGCAAAGGCGCTTGTGGGGCTTCCCCTCAAGGAAAGCCCTCCAACTTCTCCTGGTGGCTTGCAAAGCCCTGAGCCAGACGGAGCCCTTCCTCCCCCCACTGCACAGGGTTTTGCAAGGAGAGGTGGGAGCAGACTGACCCGGCTTTGTAAGCAGCTGCCCTGGCCTGCAGCACTGGGATCACAGTGGTCCCAGCTCTCCTGGCCAACGTAGCTCCTTCCAAAGCCCTCAAGTGGCAGCCTGGTCAGTTTTGGGCTGAAATTGACCAGACAGCTGTTTGTGGCTTTGCAAGCGACTACAGCCCTTTTGCAAAGTTGACTTCCCGAGGGGATGTCCTGACAGGGGTCCTCCATTTCCCTACCAGGACAGACCCTTGAGAAAAGCTCCCCAAGCACCTTCGCAAAGCCCTGTGTTGGGGTGGAGTAGGAATCCTTGCGCCTGGGGGGGGAAAGAGGGCAGAAATCCCTGCTGTCCACCCTGCAAAGGGGTTGAGGGGCTTTTCCCAAGGGGATGCTCTGCCAGGGGTGTCTGTCCCCCATTCTCTCTTCCAGGAAAGCTTCATGGGAAAAGCTCCCCAAGCTGTTCTCAGCAGCTTGCAAAGTCCTGTACCGGAGATGGAGAGCACGGATCCCTGCTCTCTTTCCCCCGTTGCAGGGTTTTGCAAAGGGGCTTATTTTATTCATTTATTAAAATTTATATCCTGCCCCCTCCCATCATCAGATGCCTTGGGGAAGCTCATAACTTCCTCAGCCACACAGGAAAAGCCCTCCAAGGCACTCTTGGTGGCTTGCAAGGCTCTATACCTAGTGGGGGAGGGGGGCACAAATCCTTGGTCTCTTCCCCCCCCCCCCGGTATTTGCAAAGGGAATGGGGAAGCACACTGACCTGACTTTGCAAGGGCTGCCCTGGCCTGGAGAGCTGGAAAGGTAGGGGGAATGTAGGTGGTGGAGAGTTGATGAAAGATGTTTTAACATACAATTTCCTCTCTTTTTGAATTAATGAGTTGAATGAGAAGAGCCTTAACTGCGTTCTTAAACTGTACATTTTTAAAATATAGATTTATTTATAATCAGTGACCTGTGATCACTGCATTTTCGCCATTGCCACCAACAGGGAAAGAGAGGTGAACACGGGTCCCTGTGTTACAGATATTGGAGGGAAAATATTAAAATGACAAGCGAGTAGCTAAAGTTCAAAACTTAATGAGAACACAGTATAAAGAAAAGGGGCCTAAATATATTGACTATGTGTGAGTACTTTGAAGAAGGGAGAGTTTTACAGAATAATAGGCTCCACTTTACCCAAAGGAGAACCAGAGTGTTGGCACTGAAAATAATCTTCAAAACCTTATTTAAAATAGAAGCTTGGAGGAGCGAGAGCCATTAGAGAAGTCAGTATTATATACTAATTGTACTTTGGGAGAGAAAGCGGCAGGTGTAGGTGATATATCTTAGCAGAATTCAAGAAAAGATTCAGTAGTTCTATATGAATAATACAAAACGTTACTAGATTGGCTACACCTGCTGTTTTCCCTTTACTGTATTTAAATATTTTGAAGTGCTGATGGCTTTTCTTTCAGAAAATCTTTTTTCTTAACAGCCCCATTCCAAGAATTGCAACCACAGTTTATATGTATATATAATATACCTGGGCTGCATTTGGTCATTCAATAGTTCTGACTTTTTCATGTCTAAAGAAGGCTCAAAAGCTTGCAAATTCTCACCAATAGAAGTTGGTCCATTAAAAGATATTCTCTGTAGTACTGTCTCCTCTTACATTGAGCCCAAGACCTTAACCATTCTCTAAGTATTATTGACATTCTATTGTACGCCGACGATGCGGCAATTTTGTCGCAAACAAGGGTTGGCTTGCAGAGGCAACTTAACATTCTCGATGCCTACTGCTCAAGGAACAGGCTCCAAATTCATTATTCCAAAACAAAGGTCCTGGCGTTTGGTCGAGCCAGGAAGAGGCATTCCTGAGTTATTGGCAGTGCCCATATAGAACAGGTATGGAGTTACAAGTATTTGGGGATTAGGTTACAGGCCTCCTTGGCCTGAAATTTACACTTCTCAGTGGCCAGAGCTAAGGCTGGTGGATGCATCCTGTCGTTATTACGTTTTTTTTTTATAAAAGGGAAGGGATTTTTTTGCTCCCGCCTGTCAAGTGTTGAATGCCAAGCCAAGGGCACAATTGCTCTATGGGGCCTCTGTTTGGGCCATTCATCACCCGTTTGATCTTGCTTCCCTCCAGATGAGGTTTCTTCGATCTCTTCTAAAAATTCTGAACGGAGTCCCTTCGGCTGTTGTCCGCTTGGAGACAGGGCAGGTCTCCTGGAATGTCTACCCTTGGCATCAGGTGATAAACCTGTGGATTGCCATTTATAGGGGTTCTTCTGGGGGCTTATTTACTTTCCTGAAAGCAGACTCTTTTGTCAGCACTTGTGGGGGCTTGGTCCGCGCCAAGATTCTCTCACTGGGCTTGGATGTGGAGGACCTATTATCTAGGGATCTGAGGTCCGCCAAGGCATTCGTTTTGATAAGACTTACCGATGTCAGTAGACAAGAAGATTTTGCAACTGTCTCGAAATGCACTTTTTTGACATGTTATGTTCCACCATTATCGGGCCCAGGAGTCCCTGCGAAATTTTTGTTGGCAGAGGTCTCCTTTAGGAAAATCTGGCTGTTTTTATGCGCGTGGCTAAATGCATTACCCACCCGATTGGTGGAGGGTCGTTATAGTGGCACCCCGTGGCATTTAAGGCTTTGCCCTTTTGATAACCAGGAGTCTGAGGGCTCGGAGCATATTCTCTGTGCCTGCCATTTATATATAGCAATCTACGATCTATATAGAGCAACTTGGTTGTCGGCTTTTTTGGGCCACTTGCCTGGGCGTACTTTGGATGAGCTGTCCCGGTTTCTTTTGTCAGATGCTGCCGGGGAGGTGACCTCAGCGGTTATATCGTTTTTGGTTAGCGCCTTTGATGCCCGGTGAAAGTTTCTGACCTTTCAAATTTAATTGCGTTATTTTTATCTGTGGTATGATTTATGTAAATATGTAAGGGTTAAGCCGCTAACTAGTGTAATCTGTAACGACCCTTTTGACCAATGACCCGGTTACGTTGAATGGGAATGCCATGAGCCCGAAGATTAAAAGTAAAGCACTGCGTTGCTTAGGTCCCTTGACTATAATACTTATCAAGTAAGTTAGGGGTATGGGGGCGGATATTCTGGATTTGGTTTTAGTTTGTATTTATGTGTTTGATTGGTCTGTCTGTTTATGTTTTTTGTACTGTATGTTGTTGTTTCTGTGTGTGGACTATGACCAAGTAAATACTGTAAAACCTTAAACCTTTATGGTTCACATCAGCTATGATATCGTATTCAGTTCACTCATCCGTTCTCAAATAGTGCTTAAGGTATCCAGACAAAAGTGATAATGATTGCAAGTATAGACAAACGTCTGTAGGAAAGAAGTCTGAAAAGACTGGGACTTGATTTGGAGATGGAAGTAAAATAAGGCAAGATAAAATTATATAGAAATAACAACTGGTAAGGAAAGTTAAATTGAGAACATCTGTTCATATTTTTCTATAGTATATGGAAAAGAGATGTCAAATTGAAAGCTGAGATTCATAATGGATATTAAGTAAGTAAGTTTTTGTATAATGCATAATTAGCCTGTGCAACTCACTAAGGCAAATACCTTAGTAGATTTTAAAAACATAAATAGATCAGTCTTTGTATAAAAACTAGAATACAAAATATTTCTATAGAAAAGTTAAACAATTTTAGAGAAAAACTTTCAAATTTTAGAAGAGATGGAGGAGAGGCTAAGGATGGCTCTAATACACGCAGGCTAACAGTGACTTTCCTATAGCCAACATGTGCATTTATATGCATGTCTGTCTTTTTAGGTATTTCCTGGCACATGATGGCATTATATCTTGGACTGTTGAAGGCATTTGATGTTGAACGTGACAGATTATGTAATACGTGATATAGGAAAAGTTGGGGAGAGATTTTTTGTACTGCCATTTGATAGAATAGGAGACTGGAAGAGTGAAAATGTGTTTTGTCTGAGGGAACAACCTAGCAAGGGCTGGCCCTACAACTATTCTTGTGCTCATCTATTTTCAAGGTGTCACTCAGGGCTGCCCTGATGCCCTGTGCAAGTGTGCAGCGTAGGAGCTCACATTCTCCTGTGACGCACAGGACGGGAACTCTACTCTGGGGATGATCCCTGCCAAAACCAGTAGGAGGCAAACTTCAAACGAATCCAGCTGGCCATGTGCTGACAACCGCTTTTTCTTTAGACAAATGCATTTTGGAAAAAACATAAAACCGTCATACTTTAAGACATGAAAAACTTCAGTCTGGTAGGAATTAGGAAAAAAAGTTACCTTTTAGAAGCTTTTTTCATAATTCCATACTGTTGCGTTTCTTTCCTGGTCCCCTGAACCATATGACACTGCTATTGGAGACAGACAATTAGCCTAGATGGATCAACTATTGGATCCGATGCAGGAATTCCTGCATTGCTAAAAAAGGAAATAAACAAATTCAGAAGATAGTGAATTCTTGTAGAAGTAAGAAAATGGAGAACAAGTCAAAATATTCAAGTGTCTACTGATTTTGAGTGCCTCAATTTTAGGGCACTCAAACTGCAGTCTTTTGAAGGGTCCAGAGGATACATGTACATCACTCTGTAAAATTCAGATGCCTTTAAAATCTGAGTTTAAAAAATGCAAAAAAGCATTCAAAATCATAGGAGTACCACATTCTTTCAAAATTAGTTGATTAAGTTGTGATCAGATTTTTGCTTAATGTTTGACCAGATTCTTTCTTAAACATCTTGCATAGTTTTGGAAGTCATTTCTAGAGGCATTTGTCATTCATTCCGGTGGGATGTGAGATAGCATTCAACCACAGAGCTAATCTTATCCAAGACTCTTTTTATACCCTTGAAAATCAGCTTTAAAACTATCTTTAAAGTTTTGTTTTGTTTTAAAAAATAAGATTGTTAAGGTAGCTTAAAAAAATCTAACTAAAACTTCTTTGTCATATAATTGCCATAATTTTAGACAGCTAATCTTAAGTTCTTTTTGCCTTCTGTTAAATTTTAAACTCAAGGTAGTTGATTCAAATACATAATTTCCATCTTTCTCCCAGGTTGATGTATTTTTGATACTGGATTTCTTCTAACATTCTTCAGCAGTAGTGAAGTATTGCAATTACTCAGGGTTGGCCCACCTATTGGAAAGGTTGGGCAACTTACCCAGAGTAGGACATTCACAGCTTGGCAGCGTTGATGGCCTGAGGATGGTTCTAATACACATAGGCTAACAGTGGCTTACCCATAGCCAACATGTGCACATTAATGTGTCTTAGGCATTTCCTGGCACATAGTGACATTATTACATCTTGGGCAGTTGAAGCGGACAGATCATGAGATAGGTGATTTAGGGAAAGTTGGAAAGATACTTTGTGTTGCCAGTTAATAAAATAGGAGACTGGAAGAATGGTTAAAATGTGTTTT
This sequence comes from Sphenodon punctatus, assembly GCA_003113815.1. Taxonomy (NCBI): domain Eukaryota; kingdom Metazoa; phylum Chordata; class Lepidosauria; order Sphenodontia; family Sphenodontidae; genus Sphenodon; species Sphenodon punctatus. Next base: position 812,879 of record QEPC01004227.1, on the reverse strand, counting down.
GTCCAGGACAACAACCTAGCAAGGCCTGACCCTACAACTACCGTCATACTCATCTATTTCCAGTTATATAAAACATCCCAGGTATGTCTAGTATTTGCTGCAAGAATGCACATTTGCAGCATTTGAAAATTTGTAGAAGAATTCTGTACAGCATTGAATATTTATTAGTGTATTAATAAGAAATAAGTTGGAAATAATTTTAAATGAATTGTAATATAATTTTGTCGCCTTAGAATCATTCTCATGAACATATATTAGATGTTGGGGATGCCAAAAAGCAACAGGCTAACCAACACAACTACCGAACTCGATACGCACTGGAAGAACCTACGAGACCTGCTGAAGAGTTAGAAAATGGAAACGGTTCTTCAGATGTAAGACACTGAATAAGAGAGCTACACTATAGATTAGATTTACATTATCTATTATACTGAAGCTTAAATAGAGCTAAGTACTGTTGTTGCTTAAGTTTGAAAGTAAACATTTTTATTGATGATTTCTGTATAAGCTTTTCACAACTGTTCAAGTAATAGAGGTCAATCATCCATTTCTTGGATCAGACATATAAATTTGCTTTTAGAAAGAATAATCATGCCACTTACTAGAACAATTTGTATATCTCAGAAGAAATTAAAAAATGGATGTACAGATGCCTAGAATTTAAAACGTTGCCAATACGTCACTGTTTCCTTCATCAGATTGGTTATATAAATATAGTTAGTATTCAGGAAATTAACAAACATAATGACATTAATTTTTAGCATCTTGACTTTAATTCCAGTCTACACAGTTCAGGCCATTTTAGTGAGCTTACAAGTTTAACAGGATTTACATGAGAGTTTTCATAGAAGCATGAACAGTTGATTTCTGTAGACTGTAAAACTAGATGAAAGTGAATCACATGCAGATGTACCCAGAGTAGGAACAAGGAACTTTTATTTATATTTATATTTTAAAATATATATTTACACTCTGATCTTCCCCGAGGCTCAGGGCGGCTTACAACACACATATAGTACAGTCAGAAGACCTTAAAATAAAATACAATTAAAAAAAACACTTGATCCAACCCCAACGACCCAACAAACTCTCACCCACTCCTTATCCCTACCCGCCAAAAAGAAAGGTCTTGCACTGCCTCCAAAAAGATGCTCAGACTCAAGACAAACCTCCAGGGAGAGGGAGTTCCACAACATTGGGGCAGCAACCAAGAATGCCCTCCTGTGTGCCCCCATCATACAGACAAGAGTGACAGATGTAAGGGAGGGCACTCCTGGCTGACTTGACTACAGGGGCTGCAGTGGGGCATTTTAAGACAGGTGGTCTTTCAGATAAGTGGGGACTTTCAATTTTCTGCAGTGGGGCAATTAGAGGTTATGAAAGACCCACCTTGTCCATGTTTGTGGGATCAGTTTCGGTTGGTGACCCCCACCGATGCAGAGGATGTTCTTGGGGCTGTTAGGGCTACCTATTGTGAACTGGACCCTTGCCTGTCCTGACTGTTTAAGGCCTGCTGGGAGACGATGGGGCCATTGCTGGCGGGGGTGGTCAATGTCTCCCGTAGGGAGGGCAGGGTGCCGGGCTGTCTTAAAGAGGCAGTGATGCGGCCCCTGCTCAAGAAACCATTGCTTGACGTTGACTCCCTTGCCAGTTATTAGCCAGTCTCTAGCTTCTAGGGAAGGTTATTGAGCAGATGGTGGCCCCAGCAGTTGCAGGAGCATCTGGATCGCATCGGTTTTCTTGATCTCTTGCAGTCAGGATTTCGCCCGGGTTATGGCACCGAGACTGCGTTTGTGGTGTTGGTTGATGATCTACGCTGGGAAGTAGATCAGGTCGTTCGGCCATGCTAATTTATTAGATCTGTCAGCTGCTTTTGATCATGAGATGCCTGCGGGGGTGGGCGGTACAGTTCTTGACTGCTTCCACTCCTTGGCTGGAAGAACTCAGCGAGTGGTGCTCAGGGATTATTTTTTATCATACCGAGACCTCTTGTGTGGAGTCGCGCAGGGTTCTGTTTTGTCCCCTCTCCTGTTCAATGTGTATATGCAGCCGCTTGGCGAGGTGGTCAGGAGATTTGGCGTGCGATGTCATCAATATGCTGATGACACCCAGCTTTACCTCTCTTTTTCATCAGACCCAAGCCTGGCAGTCTCAGTGCTTACCGGGTGTCTGGCAGCTGTGGGGATTGGATGAGGGCGAATCAACTAAAGCTGAATCCCGATAAGATGGAGATGATGCTGGTTGGTGGGTAAGGTGGCGGGGGTGACGGCCCCCATCATCGATGGGGTCTGCTCTCCACTGGTTCCTCAGGTACTGGGGGTGCTCCTTGACTTGCAGCTCCACTTAGATGCTCAGGTGGAGTCTGCGGCAAGGAGTGCCTTTCGCCAATTACATCTGGTGCATCAGCTTCGGCCGTATGGCTTGGACTCTGACCTGGCCACTGTCATCCATGCTTTTATCACCTCTAGATTTGACTACTGTAACGTGCTCTACGTGGGGCTACCCATGGTGACGGTTAGGAGACTGCAGCTGGTGCAGAACGTGGCGGCCCATCTCCTGGTGGGACTGGGCCGCCGGGAACATATTACACCGGTACTTCGGTCTCTGCACTGGCTGCCTATAGTCTTATGGGTCCGATTCAAGGTGTTGGTGCTTGCCTATAAAGCCCTAAATGGCCTTGGCCCAACCTATTTGTGGAACTGCCTTACCCCCTGGGTTCTGGATCGGCCCCTGTGGTCATCAGGAGGTACTCTCCTTGAGTCCCCTGAGTTTGCTGGGTGGCCACGATGGAGAGGACCTTCTCGGTGGCTGCTCCATGGCTGTGGAACTCCCTGCCAGTGGAGGCCCATTTGGCCCCGGATTTTCTCTCTTTTCGACGCTGTTGTAAGATGTGGCAGTTCTGCCTGGTCTTTGATGGGGAGGATGGGGGGAATGGTTTTGGGTGGGGGGTGGTTTGGGATATTTTAATTCCTTCTTGTTTTTGAGTGTTTTAAGTGTTTTTATTGATGAATTGTGAGCCGCCCAGAGCTGCCTGTGGCAGAATGGGCGGGGTAAGAAATCTTTTAAAATAAATAAATAAATAAATAAATAAATGTCAAAACCAGCACCATAAAATAAGTACTTTAATATATGAGAAAAAATAATAATTTGTAGCCAAAAGAACATAATTTTCCATTTATAATAATTTATTTCACATACATTTCAACTTACGGATGCTAGTAAATGCCTACTTATTAAAACTGATGCTGGTAAAATTATGATTGTAAGTGTCGCACTCATTCTCCATCCTGTAAAAGATACTATCCGTGCACATGGAAATATTATGTCCAAATGTAGGTATGTTAAAAATCTTCAAAGTTTTAATATTCTGAATACAAACATCTTCATATGCCTAACTTATACACTGAAACTTTGATCTAGATGTGTTCAGTGTTGTTGCAGATCTGTCCCAAAGGACACAACAGAGAGGGTGTTTTCAGACGTTATGCGATCACGGTCAACCACAGACAATCCCCTGTGGTGGCGGATGGTCGCGTAACGTGTTTGCTCGCTGCCAGATGTTCACCACGGTGAACCACCGGCGGTGAGCAAATTAACCACGCTTTCGAGGATGGTCCTGGCACCATCTCTGAAAGCGTGGTTAATTGAACCATGGCCTGGAATCGGCGGCGGGTAATGTCTGTTGCCGCCGCCGATTCTGGGCCGTGGTCCAGACCCTGGGACGGAATCAGGTGCAGCGGCCCCATTGGCCACTGCGCCCGCCCGTCTCCCAGAGGGTGGCCGGCCGGGGGAACGTGGGGGGCGGGGTTGTGCGGCCGCACATTGCACCGCGCAGCCCCGCTGCCTCCCCCGATTCCCCACCGGAATCAGCCGGCTTGTCTGTTGACGGGCTGTTTTGATTCCGGCGGGGAATCAAAAGGTGATTCTGTGCCGGGGCCAATGGGTGCCCCATCACGTCTGAAATCACCCAGAGTTGTCTGTTGAGGTAAAATTCTTGCTTATTAACTGAACAAGTAGGATAACACACACACAAGCCTCCTTACATTGTGTTAACATTACACCCTGGTTTCATTCTGGAATGGCATATTTTTTGTGGGGGGAGTAGATCAATTTACTCTTCATTGAGCAGGGGGTTGGAGTAGATGACCTGAGGTACCATCCAACTCTATGTTTCTAGAATTACCGCAGTGGTAATGGCGTCATCAGAACATACGTTTGTGGATGGGTAAATGCATGCTCAGGGTCTTTTTGCTCATGCTGCAAACAACAAAACACTGTAAAGTAAATGTCAAATTTGTTGTTGCTAGGAAGGAGAAGGAGTTGTTGCCAGTGGTGGTACATCAGAAGATGAAGGAAAAGCATGGCATAGTGATGGCAGTTCTAGGTAAGTGACAGAATGGGTCAGACCAATGGTTCATCAAGCCCAGCATCCTGTCTCCGGCAGTAACCAGTCTCTGTCGCTTGAGAGAAGTACCCAACAGGTCACAACAAGCAATTAATTCCCTGTTGTTCCAGCCCCTTGCAGTGGCCCTTTTTACACGGGCAGCACCCACACTAGAACACCCTGAGTATTCTAGCCTGGGTGCCATCCGTGTAAATCCTATGTGGGTGGGAGTGCTTGCTATCGCGCACACGCATCCCCATGCACGGAGGCACTGGGAAAAACTGAGGTGTCTCCATGCGTGGGGATGGGTGTCCGCCCCGTCAGAACCTCCCCCCACTCACTGCACGTGGACTGCGGCAGAGCTGCAGGCCATGTAAAAAGGGCCAGTATGCAGTTACATCTCCAAAACTTACTTGGCTAATAGCAATTAATGGACCTATCTTCCAGGAACTTAACCAATCCCTTTTGAAAACTAGCTACGCTACCAGTCTAGACCACTTTCTCTGGTAGTAAATTCTACAAGTTATAGTTGTGCACTGAGTGAAAAAATACTTTCTCCCAAGCTTCCTGGACATGACAAACTCTGGGAAGATTCTCCACCTCAGCCGCTAGATGGCAGAAGAAGAGCAATCTTGAGCTGGAGCATGCTCAGTGGGGAGCGATCTCTTGAGACTCCAGTTAGTTCTTCTGCCTCACATTGTGAGGAACGGAGCTCAGTAGCTCTGGCACAGTGGTAATTTTTTGCTTAGACTCTGAAGATCTTTGAGGATTTTCAATTTGAGCCCACTCATAGGGCTAATCCTACAGACCGACTGGGATTTTCCCTGACCCCCAACCCCGGTTGGCTTGGGGAAGGGGCACAGTAAGTTTCACAGGGCCTCTGCAGATGCTCCGCAACGCACTACAGTCGCACTGCTGGTATCCAGACCAGAGAACAGTTCAGGTGTCCCAGCACCTGCTCCCTGCTGGGGACTGGAGTTTTTTCTGTGCTGGCCTCCCACCTTCAGATAGACATACTGGAACGGATTATCGCATCCCTGGACAAAGTAGGCGCAGGGCAGTCCCCTAGTGGCCCACCAAAATAAAAGAATAAGAAAATGCCGCAGGGCCCAGCGCCTGCCAAAAAGCCTCCCTTCAAGGGAGAGTAAGCTGGCTGATAAGAGGAAACAACCTCATGGGGGTGCTGAGAGGTTCTGCTGTCTGCAGCAGACAGTCCTCCGGAGGGTTGCTCCTCCCATAACCGACAGGAGGCAGAAGACCACTGATTTTCCTGCACATGCATCCCTAGGGCTGCCCCTCCCATCTAGCTCCAGTTCTATCTTCTGCCTCGGATTGGCAGGACGCTTTTTTGCTCCGGGATGGAGCGACCAGGATCCTTGGAGTGACGGGACCATAGGGGGATGGCTTCGCCACGTTCCAGGGAACCGTCGTCAGAGCCCGGGCCAGCTCCCCTGCAGTAGCTTGGGAGCGGGGAGGCGGGCGCCACTCAAAGAAAGAAGAAGAAAAAGAAGGGAAAAAAAAAATGTCCAATGCCCGCTCTCTCCCGTCCAGAACAGCCTCCTGCCACGGCAGAGAGGCAGTTCAGAGCTGGGTCTCTCAGGAGGGAAAGCACTCTGGCGCTCCCATCACCCGCGCTGTTGCAAGGCTGGGGGAGCAGAAGATGGAGGCCGCCACCAGGACAGAGGTAGGGCCGCTCCGTGGTACTGACGGGGGGAGCAAGGAGGCCTCCAGGGCGTACCACATCCTCTTCTTCCTTCCTTCCTTCCTTCCCTACCTCTCCCTCCCGCCCCCGCCTAGGGGCCAGGGCCTCACAGGATTTTCCTTCCCTCCGGCAGGCTTCCCTGGAGAGAGAAACCTGCCTTGCTTTCCCGCTGCTCCCCTTGCAGGCTTCAGGGGTTTCCCCATATCCCCTCCTTACCGTCAACGACATGATGCGTAAGACCCTGGACTCCCTGTCCCTCCTCAGACAGGAGCGGGGGACTAAGAGGAAGCGCCCCTCGGTTAGAAAAGGGGTGCGAGGAAAGAAAGGGGAAAGAAAAACTCCTTTTTTGCTGCCCTTACAGCATAGGTACATAAACTGGCTCTATGTTGCAATCTGTCAACTTCAGTACATGAATAGTGCCACCATCGCTCCAACCGCCTCCCTTCCCGCTTCAGCAGCCTCAGGTCCTCCATAACCATGGAGGCCTGAGGAGCCGTTGCCGAGGGAGCGGACGCCTCAGAGCCGTCAGGTCAATGGCCTCCAACAGCGAGGTATTGCATAGAGCCACAAGGTCATCGAGTGAGCGGTTGTCAAGATAAGAGGGTAACTCCCTCTTGTGGGCAAATCATCCAAATCAGTTCTACATCCCCCCCCCCGGGGACAGACATGCACCAGGAGATGTGTTCACAGGAGGTAATGATTCGTCCATGACAAGTGTTCTACTAACACCTCCCCCATCAATAAATCCCCCGCCTCAAGGCTGGTGCAAAAAATCAGGTCCAGGGTATGCCCTTCATCATGCGTTGGGCCGCTGACAATTTGGGACAGGCCCATGGTTGCCATGGAGGCCATGAACTTACGCTTTGCACCACCGAGATTGTCATCAGCATGTATGTTGAAGTTCCCAAAACTTAGGTCTTTGGAGAGTGCAACACCACATCCGACACTAGCTCCGTCCGAGCAAGTAGGTAGGTGCACGGTATACTAGCGTAGGTAGGTGCACGGTATACTAGCAGCACCCCCAAACTGTCCCCTGCCAAATCATACACAAGATGGAGGCCCTCTCCTCCCGATATGGCCTGCACTGAATACCTCCTGACAGACCACGAATCCTTAAAAATAATGGTTACACCGTCCCTCCAACTGAGGCTGATGCTGCATGGAGTACCCGACTGGCACGAGGTCAGCCAAAATAGGCCTTGACTCATCGTCCAGCCAGGTCTCTGTAATACACATGAGGTCGGCGTCATGGTCCAAGATTGACTCTTGGACTCAGACCAGGGGTCCTCTGATCATGACCCACTTCGTCACTTGCTTGGGGGAAAGTGAGGGACAGACAACAGACACCTGATCCGTCTCGTAGATCTCCCCCCAAACCATATCTCCCCCGCCCCATTATGACTCTAATGGCTATGCCCTCCCNGGGAAAGCCCCCCCCCCCCCCCCCCCCCCCCCCCCCCCCAAGCCGGATCCCCCTTCCCAGCTGCTCTGCCTGCACGGCAAGGGAGATCCCCTCCCCAACAATTACCCCATCCCACCTGCACGCACTGGGCAGGATCTCACATCTCCCCTCCCGGACCCTTCCCCCTCCTCCTCACACTGGGAAAAGATTCCCCTCCCAAACCCACTCCCTCTTCAGCCCCCCTCACACAGAGGCTGGAGAAAATCCCTAACTTTCCTACCACCCCCCTACCCTAAAAGCATAACCGCTAACTATCCTTCCCTGAATAAATTAAAACCACCATCAACCCCCCACCCCAACGGTCCCACTAAGGGCCTGTGGCACTGCTTTGTTGCAAGCTGCTAAGCTGGTGATTCTTGGTAGATCCAGTGGGGGCACAATTCAAATCAGCCAGTGCGGGATAAACTATTGTGTTGCTGGTGAAGAGGCTCCGGCCACCACCGTCACAACGACCCACCAATGGTACTTCGTCCTTTGGCGGCGCCCTTCGGCCACCGCCCTCTGGGCAGCAGCTCCCTATATAGTTGCTACCTGGGAGGAGGAGGGGCAAAGGAGAAACCCCAGATGAGAGGAATCCAGCAGCCACACACACAGCAACCCCCTTTCCAGCGCAGGCCTGCCACATCCTCTGGGCAGCAGCTCCCTTATATAGTTGTTTCCTGGAGAAGGAGGGGCAAAGGAGAAACCCCAGGTGAGAGGGATCCAGCAGCCACACGCTATGGACTTTTTATATAGACAATTCCGTAAAGCTCTCTGAATTAACGAAAAGCCAAAGATTGCTCCCCTGAGACTTCTGAGGATGACTCAGCTAGGAAATATTTGCCAAAGATCCCAGGCAAAGGGCTTCTTGTAGATAAGACCTTTGAAAAATTAATCGGGAATGAGTTGAGTAACTCAGCGAAACAGAGTTGCCTGACCAAGACCGAAGCGGCGTTATATTCTTTCTCAGCTCATAAGAGGGCTCTCTTTGAAACACCTAAAGTGGATGCTGCAGCTGCATCTTTAGCCAGGCAGCCAGTTTTTCCTACCAAGGGTGATCTTTTCTCATCTGGTAATACAGTTAGGGGAATAGAAACTGCTCAATTGTAACTTGCAGGTTCTGCGATCCTTCATATGGTCCTGACATTTGCTTATGTATCCTGAGCGGTGGCAAAATGGTTGAAGCAGGGCAGGGATCCAGAGGCACCCCCAGAGACAGACAGGGTGTTGGCCTCTCTTATTGCTATGGGCCTGATGTTTCACACCTCCTCAGACATGATCGTTTGGTCTTCCCAAGCCATGGCCTCTAATATTGTAGCCAGAAGGAGATTGTGGCTACGCTCATGGAAAGGGGATGCGTTGATCAAAACCTCCTGGTGTCTTGGGAATACCAAGGAAGGAAATTATTTGGAATGTGTCTTGACAAGGTCCTTGCTGATGCATCGGACAAATCAAAGAAGAAAACCCTTCACCAGGTTTGTGCTTCTTCCACCAAAAAGCCTTTTCGTTTCTTTCCAAAAGCCCCATACAGGTCCTCGAACTATAGCTGCAGTTCCATGAACCCAAAGTGGAAAGGAATTACAAAGGCAACTGTCCTGCCAGAAACAAGCCGGGTACCAAGCATTCTACCAAATCTGAATCTTGACTACTCAAGAGTCACCTCTCCTATCTCACCCACCGATAGGGGGAAGGCTGCAGCTTTTCAGAGAATGGTGGGTAGAAGCATGTTCAGACAAATGGGTGATAGACATCATCGCCCAAGGCTACCTTATAGAGCTAAGAAGGTACCCGTTGAACTCATTCACACCTTCTCCAACGTCAAAGAAACTGGAAAAGCACAGGGCAATGCTCTCAGAGATCTCGCGTTTACACACCATAGGGGCAATAGAGCCACTACCTCCAGTGCAGCAGTGTCAAGGGCTCTATTCGCTGCTGTTTCTTGTTCCAAAAAAGTTGAAGGAATGGGAGCAATGGATTTAAAAGAAGCGTATCTTTATATCCCAGTTCATCACAACCACAGGTGCTTCCTCAGGTTCCAGTATGAAGGGACTTGTTGGCAATAAAAGGTGCTCCCCTTCGGTCCGTCGACTTCTCCGAGAACATTTACAAAGGTGCTAGTCATTCTTATAACCAGTCTTCAATCAGAGGAAGTTCATATTAATTCATATTTAGACGACCTCTTGATCCAGGCATCCTCCAGGGAGAAGGCTCAAAAGGATGTTTAGAGAACAATTCAGTGTTTGGAAGACCGGATTTGTGGTGAATTGAGAGAAGAGTGCCCTGGTACCAATGCGGTCACTCAATCATCTGCGTGTGAGGATCGAAACCTTACAGGACAGACTGTTCTTGGTAGATCCCTCTTCCCATGGAGAGGCAAGTAAAGATCAGGACTCTGATTAGATATGTCCAGTCTCCTCACCACTCAAACAACTGGCGAGTCTTCAGGACCTCATGGTCTCCTGTTTTCATCTCCTACAGTGGGCAAGGATGCATTCTAGAACCCTCAGAGGTTCCTCGGGCCTTTTCAAGATGAAATTTCACAGGGTCCCAATCTGAGGGTCCTGGTTCCTCAGAGTCAAGGTCTCCCTGGATTGGTGGTTGATAGAAACTTGCTTCCAGACAAGGATGCCACTAGTGGAGTCCAACAAAGTGGTAATAACCACAGATGCAAGTCTCTTTGGCTGTGGGACTTGTTTGAAGAAGAGCTATGTGCAGGGGACTTGATCCAGAGAAAACTAAAAAATAAGCATAAATTGACTGGAGCGAAGGACCATGCACCTGGCGCATCTTCACTTTGCGCACAAGGTGAAAAACAGGGATGTTCTGGTGTACACCGACGTCTCAGCCAAGGCATAGGTCAACAACCATGGTGGATCAATTTCCCCTGCACTGCATCAGGAGACAATGAAAAGCTTGATGTGGACTGAAGCCAACCTCAACTCCCTGCAGTCCCTTCACATCAGGGGGATAAAGAATACTGAAGCGGATTGGCTAAGCAGGCAGTGACTGGACCCGGGGGAATGGTTCTTTAGTCTGCAGGTATTTAGCTTGATAACACAGACTTTCAGGGTTCCAAATATCAACCTTTTCGCTTCCATAGTCAATGCAAAGACTCCCAGATTCTTCACTCGAAACAGGCGTTGGAACCAGTGCGGAGGGGATAAGACACTGAATCGAGCTTGGCCGCCGGGCCTTCTGTACACTTTTTCTCCCTTCCCCCTACTGGGAAGGCCAGTAACCAAAATCAAGAACTCAAAAAGCAGAGTGATCTTGGTGGCTCCTGTATGGCCCAGGGGACCTTGGTATTTGGACCTGAATGAACTGAGTGTGGCCACTCCTCTGAGACTGCCCTTCCAGATCTATTGACTTTGGGTCTGCTCGTTTACAACAACTTGCAGCACCTGAGGTTGACAGCATGGCTTTTGAAAGGAGAGCTCTCCAAAGCTTAGGCTATTCTGATCAAGTCTTGGACACCCTTCTGGCCTCCAGAAAAGATTCAACAAAAAGAATATACTAAGCCACCTGGAGACTATTCGCTAAGTGGTGCTCAAAGCGAAGCCTTGATCCCTGTTTGGCTGATGTCAAAATTACATTAGAATCTTTGCAGGGAAGGTTGCAAATGGGCTTGAAACCTAGCACTGTCTCAAGGCAGGTAGTGGCCATAGACCGTGTCATCGGGACTTCTACAGGGTCTAACCTAGGTTCGCACACCCACATTAAGAGGTTTTTAGCAGGGACAAAATTGATCTCTCCTTCTGTGATACACAGATTTCCTACATGGGATTTAAATGTGGTTCTAAAGGTGTTCCTGAGGCCGCCTTTTGAGCATCTGGTGGAAGTATCTCTATTATTTGACCATTAAGGTTTGCTTCCTTATAGCGATTACGTCGGTTTGTAGAGTTTCTGAATCTGGAGTCCTTTCCATAGATCCGTCTTTTTGCATTTTAAAAAAAGGGTTGGTCACTTTAAGATTAGACCAAGCATTCATTCAGAAGGTTTAACACCTTGTTTCATACGGCCCAAGAAATATGTCTTCCTCGTTTTTGCCCCAGACCACCACATCCCCAGGAGGTGCTCCGGCAAAAGCTAGACATTAGGTGAGTTCTTAAGATTTATATTAGAGAAACTGAGGGTTTCAGAAAAACATCAGCTCTTTTCATGAACTACTGCCCCAGTCAAAAAGAGAAAAAGGCATCCAAATTGGTTATAGCCAGATTGGTGGTGATGGGTCTTCCTGAGGCCTACAGGGCACAGGATGTTCTGCCTCTTCAGAGATGCTAAAGCTCACTCCCTGAGGGAAGCTGCTGCTACTTGGGCGTTTAAATCTTGAGCGCCCTATGAAGAAGTGTGCAGGGCAGTGACCTGGTCCTCCTTGCACACATTTACCAAGCACTACAAAATCCATACTTTGGAGTCATTCAAAGCGGTTTTCGGCCACCAGGTGCTGCGAAGTATTCTGGAATAAGAAGGGATTTGTTCCCTATCTGTGTATAGTTTTTTCTTCAATGGTGCATTTCCTCCTTCCCACCCTTGAAGTGTTTTCCTGGAGTACTGCTCTGGTACTTCCCTAGAGTTTTGAAGTCATGTCCAGGGTGCTCGGGGGGAAAGGAAAATTGGGGCTTTTACCTGGGAATTTTCCTTCTGTGAGCTCCACTGAACATCACTTCAACCCACCTGGGCAAGGAGATGTCATTGTTTACCTTGGTTGAGAGGTTGCCCGAGTCTAGGTTGTAGAGAGTGTTCGGTTTCACTCTTCTCTATAGCCTACTTTGTTTAATCTGTTGTGAGTTGAAATTAGAATTATTTATAACATGTTTGGCTTTGTTGCTCTGGGATTGCTCCCCACTGAGCATGCTCCAGCTCAAGGTTGATCTTCTTCTGCCATCTAGTGGCTGAGTTGGGGATCTCCCCAGAGTTTTGAAGTGATGTCCAGTGGGGCTCATAGAAGGAAATTTCCCAGGTAAGAGCCTCTATTTTTCTTTCTCTTATTTGTTCTAATACTGTTAGAGAGGGTAAATAACATTCCCTTTTTACATGTTCCACAGCACTCATGATTTTATAAACTTCTATCCTATCCCCTCTGACGTCTCTTCACCAAGCTGAAGAGCCCCAACCTCTCTTCATAAAGGAGTCGTTCCATACCCTTGATCATTTTTGGGTGCTTTTAAACAAGCACCTCTCCTCTCACTACCCATGCACCATTCACACACTATGCATGTTTCAAGGCTGCAGCTGTGCCCTGTGGGTGCCCTGCAACATGTATAATGTGTGGGGAGGTGCTTGTCCAAAAGCACCCTAAATTTGCCCTTCTCTGTACCTTTTCTAGTTCTACTATGTCTTTTAGATGGGGTGACCAGAACTGCATACAGTTCTTCAAGTGCGGTCGTATCATAGATTTATATAGAGGCATTACAGTATTTTCAGTTTTATTCTCTATCCCTTTCCGAATGAATCCTAACATTCTGTTGATTTTTTTTTTTACCACTGCACACTGAACTGAGAATTTCATTGTATTGTCCACAATGGCCCGATCCTATTTCCTGCAGAGCCCGCAAGGAGCGGTACACGCGTGCAAACCGCTCAGAGCCCCATAGCGGGTGCACTGAGCTCTGCGTGCACATGCGCATACTGCTCCCCACAGAATAGGATCAGGGCCAGTGACTCCCAATATTCTTTTACTGAGTGGTAACTCCTAATTTAGAACCCAGCATCGTATACATAGTCCTAAGGAAAGCCTTGTTTATAACTTTTAGGGACTATAATCTTCCCTCAGAGCATACTTAATATTATCATGGAATGTGTAAACTGAGTAGAGGAAAACATAAGACCAATTGTGTCTCACTGTTTTTTAATTCTTCTTCGACTGTCTGTAACCTATTTTTTTTCTTATGGTAATCTTGTATTGAGACAATATGTAGGGCTTAGTTAAAATTTTAATTCTACAGGGGAAATATTGCTATCCATCTTGCAAATTGTGGATTTTTTTAAAAAAAAATGTAAACTGTATAGTTGAAGAAGACTGTAACTTACGTAGCTATATTGTTAAATAGGAAATGTAATTATGAACAACAGTGTTATTTTTTTGGTAATTTTTCCCCCCCAGTAAAAGTCTTAAAGTATATTTGTAGTAAATTTTGCATGCTGTTTATAGTACGTTTAGGAGCTCCCCTATTCTCTTACAAATATTTAAAGTGTTGTTGTTTGTGGGGAGAAAACAGCCTTTCCTTTTCTGGAACACAAACTTATGGACTTGACCAGTTCTTACTGTTGCCCTTTACTGTACAATATTTTTGAATTAATCGATGAAACTCAGACTTTGGGCAAAGACCCTTGCTCTCTGCATTTCCTCATTGCTGTCAATGGGGGGGGGGGGGGAAACAGTGAACAAGGGTACCCTTGGGTACCCTTCTGTTGCCCATGACTTTGGGCAACAGAAGGTGATCAGCCCCTGGCCCAAAGTCCACTGCAGGGTTGGGTTCAGGCACTTTTTTCGCTACTCTGACACCTCATTCCCCAGCTCTGGCTTTGTCTTGATCCTTGTTGGTCCTTAGCTGTCAGTGTCCAGCATGTTTGTCCTATGGGCTTCCACTAGGTTAGTTCATAGTGTAGCCCCCTTTCTGGAGATGATGGTTGCTCAGGTCCTCTGGCTGACATTTGAAACATTTCCCCCCTTGGAATTCCTAGCCTGGTCCAGCTGCTCTGGGGTTCCTGCTCTCTTGTATCTCCATCCAGGCCGCTGGCACTAGCTGTGGGTCTCTGCTCAGCCCCCAGATGTAGCCTACTTGGGGTATGTAGTCCTACTCTGGTATCGCGCTAGAGCACCCTTGCTAAACTGGTGAGTTTGTCAGGCAGTCAGCCTCCTTTAACTCTCTAACTTGCTAGCTTCCTAACTGTCTTATACCCAGTTAAGTTACTAAAGCCGCTTGCACACAAGTCGGGAAGGAGGGGAACAGCTTTGAGCTGAAATCGCGGCAGGGGGATCACGTGAAGCTGTGTTTGTGTGCGTGGGAGTTTTAATGTAATTAACCTGTTTCCACCGTGATTTCACTTAACGGGGGACAGGCTGGATTTTGAGCTCTGTCGCCTGTGAGTGAAAATCATGACAGAAACGGGCTAATGACATAAAAAACCCGCATACGCAAGTGGAGCTTTACATGATGATCTGCCGTAATTTCTGCTCATGGCAGTTCCTCTGCGTACATAACAGGGGCCTCCAGCTCTTTCAGCTAAGGGGACTCCACTGCAAGAACTGGATCTTCTCACTGGGCTCTCTGCCTCCTTGCAGACTGCCCATGTCCAAGACCTCTCTGACCTGTTCCCTTCCACTTCCTAGTAGCGCTGCCCCCTTGTGTAAGGGGCTTTCAGTTCTCTCATCCAAGGGCTTCTGCCCCAACAGTTAGATCTCCTCTCAGAACTCTCTGCCTCCTTGCAGCCTGCCCTGGGACTCCCAAGGGTCCTGCTTTCATGAACCATCTTGCTTTACCAACTTCATCAGCAGGGTGGCTCCTACTGGCTTCAAGAGCCCTTTTCCTTGCTGGCTCCTAGGTGGGACTGAAGCTGGCTAGGTCATATGACCAGCCCCCTTCTGGTCAGGTGACTTGGGAGTACTGTCCCTACTCTTAACCCCTTCCTGACTGCTTTCAGTTAGTGGCAGAGTGCTAGCTTGCTGTGGGACTAGCCCTGCAATGACTTACCCATAGAACCCTGCCACAGTGCTATAATATGCATGCCTGTTTCAGAACTATCTGTTCTGAAAAAAATAAAAAGTGCATGCTCTTTAAAAAAAAAACCCAAAAAAACCCTAAAAAAAAAACTGCTTAATTTTATAAGTTTATATTGTAAGCACTCTGGTACAGGGATCCTATCTAGAATTAACAGTTGTAAAGTGCCAAGTACATCGTGACACAACATAAATACTTAATTTTCATTTGAAAATTTTTGAAATGATTAAAAGTATGATTTCTGTTTTGAAGGTTTTAAAAAGAAATTCCCAAAGAGGAAAAAAACTGAAGCTCGTAATAGAAATAGATAGTTGTATTAAATAGCATTAGTACAATATATAGTTCCTTGTCAAAGGAAGCTGAAAAATCCAAGAAATTAATTATTTATAAATGCAACTACATGTCAATCAGAAAACCATTCTCAAAGTCTGCAGATAATCACATCAAGATCCAACATTGTTCCACATTCTGTCTCTCTCCTCTTCCTTTTGCTTCACTTTTTTTTTTAAAGGGGGAGGGAAGGGAGGGAGGAAGGAAGGGACTACGTTCTCCTACTGTAACAGAAAAACTCGAATAGCCTGTATAACAATCACAAATCCCGCTTGGCTGCCAGCCTCCCCTCTTTTTGCAGACAGTGTAAGACCTGGCTGTTCCGCCAGGCCTTTCCCGAGGGAGATGGGGTGGGTGGGTTGGGTTAGGGTAGGGGGGATGGGGTTTTATATTGTTTTTAATTGTAATCATTATTTATTTTATTGTTTAAAATGTTTTTAAGATGTTGTAAGCTGCCCCGAGATGCCTGAGGCAGGAGAGGGTGGCATATAAATTTTACTATAAATAAAATAAATAAATAAATACATAAATTGGAGGAAATGAACCCTTAAAAGAAAGGCCTGGAGGTGCCCTATACATGAAGTTACTTAGAAGTTGGAAGGATGGGTTCAGTTACTTCATCAGATAACAAATTATTACATTGCATTATTCACATACATGATGAGGAAAAATAAATTTCTTTAATGTAGCAATTAATGAAGCAGTCCCACAGGTAAAGTAAAATAAATGCTAGCCCAGAGGAAAGTTATATTTGTCAGTGGAAAAGCTAAAGAGAATTTTCAAGACATTGTAAATACTTCGGGTTTAAATACTTCTGTAACTATTAACATAATAAAAAAGTTGTAATCTACTATTTAACTCTTATATTGTAGTCACAGGAATGTTGTGTGAAGATGCACGTGGTGTTATGGGAATTGGTTTGCTCACCCCCCTTTTAAAAAAAAAATTCCCTTCCCATTTTTTACTCTAGTGACTACTCTAGTGATTACTCTGACTGGACAGCAGATGCAGGAATTAATCTGCAACCACCAAAGAAAATTCCTAAACTTAAAACCAAGAAAGCAGAAAGTAGTTCAGATGATGAAGAGAGCACTGACAAACACAGGCAGAAGCAAATTAAAAAGGAGAGGAAAAAAGGAAACGAAGACAAAGATGGGCCAACAACATCACCAAAGAAAAGAAAACCCAAAGAGAGAAAACAAAAGGTTGGATACATTTTGTGAAGTACAGAGTACTTGTCATTTTCTTCCTGTTGTCATCAGAGGACTTAAATAATTTTCTTAAATGAGTTTATAAAACCTAAACTATCCAATTTTGAAAATTCATGTAATGTGATATTTATACAGTTTAAGTTAATTTCTACATGTATTGATTAGTATGAATATTAATACTTAAGGTCTCCATGTTCTGTTTTTCCTTTGAATTATTACTGTATTTGTTATTTTTATTAAGTTGCAGAATTAGGTGCTCTGAATTTCAAGAGTGTCACCTGCTAAATGTATTTGTATTACGAAAACAGGGAATACAATCTCATTTTTCATGCCAGCAATTTGTGTTTTGGGGATTCTTTGGACACACAGGGAAAATATGACATTATTTTTACGTTTGCCTTGAGCGCATCATACATTATGTTCTCTTAGAACTTGTACACAGTCACCTGTCACCACCTGATATAGCTCCAGGTCAACTCAGTATCATGATAATGTACTAAGTTTGGCTGCCATATGTCTCCCAGTACAACCAGTTACCACCTCTTATTCTTATTTGTAGTTGGCAAGAGCTTATGGGGTGTCTTGACCTTTTAGCCCTGGGTGGTGAACCTCAGGCCCAGGGACCAAATGCAGCCTGCAGCAAGTTTTTATGTGGCCCTATACCCTGAGCTCAGTTTTTCAGTTAATTGGAAAGGGAGCGGAGATGAGGGCCATGTACAAAAGGATAGGAGACAGATTGATAGCACAGACCTACGATCTGGACCCTCCTTTTCTTGAATGCAACACTTGAGCACTCCCTCCTCCAACTTCTATGGCCCTCAGAGCTTGGACTAATTTTCCAGTTGACCCCTGGGAGAGAATAGGTTCCCCATCTTTATTTTAGCCTCAAATTAGTGAGACTTCTGTGTTAGAATAGTGGGGGACAGCTGAAAGTCGTAAGTGGGAGAGTGATATGCCCCAGTACCATGGAAGTAAGAGGCCTCTTAAATTGAGGTGAATAGAAGTATTGTGGATGGAAGAATAGGAAAGGGTGCTGTATATTCATATTCTTGTTGGTAGGATTGTGTTTTGTATGTGTTCTCTGCTGCCAGTGAGAGAAGAGCAGATTTAAGTATTGCGAACAACTTCCTAATTGCAGGAACAGTTGGGTAATGAAACAAAATGTTGAGCAAGGTTGAGGAATCTCCAAATGGAGGTTTTAAAGAGGCAGCTAGATAAGTAATTGTTCAGTATAGATTAGGTGTAATTCTATCTTGGTGCATAGAGTTAGATTTAATTCTTGATGTCTCTTCCAGCCCTTGAATCTAAATTAAGATCTCCAAATAAGCTACAAAGGCCAACCACAGATAGTAAACTTCAGGCTCTCAAACCGTAACCTAGGGTTCTTCCTCTTCTTTATGGTAGACTTCAAAGTATCTGAAAACTGCTATACTTTTACCTTCATCCTCTCTGGCCTCTTCCTTAGACTTTTTTTCCTCTGAGCTAAACATACACAGCCTCTTTACACTTTCCTCATATGACTTGTATTCAAATCCCTTGAAAAATGAATACATCATTTTTGTGCTCTCCTCTGGATCCTCTCCAGTTTGTCCAGATTCACATCCGCCTTAAAAACTGGCAACCAAAACTGGAACCGATTACTTCAGCTGAGTCCTTAACCTGTGCCAAACAACACAGTGGTACTGTTACTTCTTGCATCTTGGATACGATGCTTCTGACGATGCAGCCCATCAGAACTGTTGCCTTTTTTGCAATAGTACCACATTGCTGATTCATACTGTTTCTGCTCCATCTTTCTATTGAGGTGTCTGGCCAGGCATTCTGGACTCCGAGGAGCTATCTGGCATGTACACTAAAGAGGCAGCATTGACTCATTTTTGAACTGGGCATGCTCGAGGGGATAAGCTCCCTCAGACTCCAGTTGGATCTCTGCCTCATTCCCAGAGGAGGTGGCATCAGAGCGCTCCATGCTCAGCAGTAGGAATTTGTGTCTATTTGAACTATTTATTCTTTCCCAGGTTGTTAATGTTGGTGTCCTGTTTTTTGTGGTTGTTGGTGACCACTTAGGGAGCTTGGGAGGAGTTTTCCCTCTCAGTTTAAACTTCCCTTCACTGGCCCCGGCATGCCCTCCATGGTGTGGCTGTCATTTTGGTTTTCTCTGCCTCTGGTCTCTGACTCCATGTGGCTTTCAAGTTTAATTTGGCTACTTGTTTGCCACAGTACAGCCTCTTTGCAGGCTTTACTTTGCAACTTGGTGATTGTTCTTGCCAGCATTCCTCTGTTGTCTGTACCCATCGGCGCGGACAAAGAGAAGAACAAGTGTGCAGGAGTCCCAGTCGACGCTCCCTTCCACTTGCTAAAAGCCCATCTGTACCACTTATTTTCTGTGCCGCTTGAGCGGAGTCCTTTAAGGCCCGCAACTCTGCAGTGGCCCCTAAGCAGCAGAGGCCGCTCCAAGAGGCCCCTGAGGAAACTGAAAGGGCCTCAAATGCAGGGGATTCTGCCGTGGCATGCCCGCATACAGAGGAAGTGACAGGCTCTCCCACTGTATCTCCTCTGGAAATGCTTCAAATGGAGGCTTTTAATAAAATCATAGCCTCTTTGGACAGAATAGAAACCAGGCAAACTCAGAGGCCTCAGGACCCCCTGGCTTCTTTGGGTGGCAGTTGCAAATTTAAAGGCAAATCTCACTCAGCTGGAAAGGGCAAGAAGTCCCCTCCTGAAAAGGTCAGGAAGGCCAGCTCCAAAGTTGGATCTAAGGGCCCTGATTGGCTCCTCCTCAGACGGGGGGAAAGATCTAATTTATTATATTGAAATCCCTCTTTCTTAGGAGGGAGAGATTGCTGATTCTGGGACAGAGACTGAGAGGCTTTCCTCTCCCAAACCCAGAAAATTTCCAAAGCCCAGGTCTGCCCCTCCCTCCCTAGCAGAGGAGGGTCATCCTGATAGTGCTCATGAGGGGAGTATTACCTATGCTGATTTGGAGGAACTTGATTACGATTCAGATGGGGAGCCCCTTGATCAGGATTTTCATTACAGAGCCCGCAGAAGACCCGGGCAGGGAGTTCCCCTCTTCCTTAGGGGAAAAGCTTTTTCAGAGGTCATATAGGGCTCTTAGTCTCAAAGGAAAAACCGAATAAGAAAAAGGAATCTGAATCCTCTGATGATGAGTCAGACCGTGAATACATACCCAAAGCTTCTGACAAGGGTAAGGGTCTTATCCTTGATAGAGCTTTTGAAAGACTTATTAAGGCCGAGTGGAAACAGTCAGGTAAGGCCCATAGGCTGTCCAAATACCAAGAATCTTTATATCAGTTCTCTAAACATAAGACTTCCTTCTCTTGCATCCCAAAGATAGATGCTGCAGCAGCCTCGCTAGGCACTCTGTTTTTCCTGCTGAGGGTGATTTATTTCCCAAAGATGCTACCGATAGGGGCATAGATTTGGGTTTAAGGAGGTCGTATGAGGTCCTTTCTGCCATCTTTATAATGTCTACTGCCTTCTCTTACTGTGCATGCACAGTGATGAAGTGGTTCAAATTGGGAAAGGCCCAGGGTTTAACAGAGGGTGCTTCCAAGAAATTATCTAAGAATATCACTATGTCAGTCAGTTATTGGCACTGGCTTCCACCCTGGCCGAGAATATCACTATGGCCATTTCCTAAGGGCTGATGCCTCCGTTGATGCCTTATGGGCTGCTAGAGGTATGGCTTCCAATATAGTGGCTTGGCATAGGTTATGGTTACATTTTTGGAGGGTGGATTCTCACGCCAAAAATCTTCTAATGAATGTGCCCTTCCAAGGCGACAAGCTTTTTGTCATCTCCCTTAATCAAGTGTTAACTGACGCCTCCAATAAGGAGAAAAGTAGTTTAAAACAGCTAGGACCTTTTTTTGTCCCTTTTGGAAGAGGTTCTTCCTCTAGTTTCTCCAACAGGCGGACATACATCTCTAACCAACAACGAGGTCATGGATTTAGAAGTCGCTGGCCCAGACAGTCCCGAGGTTCCGGATTCCAGCATTGCAAGCCGAATCCTGGGGGCTCCTCATCTCAATCCGAGATGTGATTACCTTCCTGTCCTCGCCCTTCCCCCGTTTTGAGTCGGCGGAAGACCCATTTTGTCAACAGGTGGGAGGCGGCCACTTCAGATGAATGCGTCAAGGAGATCGTGGCCCGGGGATACTCGATAGAATTCAAGGGTCTCCCAAGGGACTTCTTCCAAGTATCTCCCACCAGTGTCTTCCAGGGTGAAGAAACATCGAGCCATGTCTCTCGAGATACGTCTGGCGGATATTGGGGCGATAGAGATGGTTCTGGTAGATCAGAGGTTTCTTGGTCTCTTCCTGGTGCAGAAAAAGTTAGGGTCCTGGTGAATCTTAGATCCCAAACACTTGAACAGATTCATCCATGTGCACAAGTTAACGATGGAGATTCTTGCCTCCAATCTGTGCTGCAGTCTCACAAGGAGACTACCTGGCCTTGATTTGAGGGACACGTACCTGCACATGCCAATCAGCCCATCACACAGACGCTGGCTTCACTTCCGCATATCAAGATGTCCATTGGCAATACACCTCTCTTCCTTTCAGACTGGGGACTGCTCCCAGACATTCATCAAGGTGTTAATTCTGTTAATTGCTAACCTTTGCCTCCAGGGTGTGGTCGTACATCCTTATCTAGATGACATTCTGATAAGAGCACCCAGCAGAGCTTTCGACCACCATTGACTACCTCAAGTATTATGGCTTCTTGATGGGACAAGAGCCAGCTTCAGCCAACGCAAGTATTAGAGCGCTTAGGAGTGGTCATCAATACTACTCTGGGGAAGATACTCATTTCTCACCAGCGCCAAATCAAGATCAGAGCTCTAATACAACACGTTCTACAGCAACAACTGACTCCTCTCAAACTCCTTGTCTCACTAAAGGGTTTGTTCGTATCCTGCATTCAATATCTACAATGGGCCAAGCTCCATCTTCGTCCTCTCCAACTCTTTCTCCGCCCCTGGCAGAGGCAGATAATGAAGAACATTCCAGCAATCCTCTGTCACCCCGGAGGTTTGGGGGTGTCTCAAATATTGGCTGTTTCTTCCAGGGTTTTCCTCTTCTGAACCTGGTGAGAGTTATGATCACCACAGATGCCAGTTTCTCAGCTTGGGGTACCCACCTGGACCAGAGGTACACACAGGTAATAGTCACAGCTGGACAAGAAGCACTCCATGAATTGGTTGGAGCTCAGGGCCGTACACCTTGCTCTACTACAAATCTCCCCTCACGTTCTGAGGAGGCACATCAGAGACTTTACTGACAACACGACAACTCTGGCATATGTAAAAAACCAAGGTAGGTCCAGATTGCCGATTCTGCACCAGGAAGCCATGAAACTTCTTCTTTGGGCAGAGTTCAACCTTTTATCACTCTCGGCTCACCACATCTGGGGTCAGAACAACACAGTTGCACGCTGGCTCAGTCGGAAACACACATATCCAGGGTGAGCGGGCTCTGAGCCAGCACGCATTAAATCAAATCATTTTCCACTTCGGTCTTCAAGTCCTCTATCTCTTTGCGTCTCCGTCAAACAGAAAAACCCAGAGGTTCATGACTCACGATTTCCATCCGCAAGCGGAAGCACACGATGCTCTTTCAACCATGGCCACAAAGACATCCCTACACTTGCCCTCCGTTTCCACTCTTGAGCAGGACCATCACCAAGTGCAAGAGGGAGGGTGCGACTCTCATCCTAGTTGCTCCCTTCTGGCCTCGCAGGCCATGGTTCGCAGATGTGATATCTGTGCAAGCCGCTCAGCCTCGTCATCAAACCCTAGCCAGGGATCTTCTTCATCAAGGTCCTGTTCTATATGAAAATCCAGCCTTTCTTCAGCTGACTGCCTGGCTATTGAGCGCTCCATGCTGAAAAGCCTGGGACATTCAGAAGCAGTGCTTAATACATTAATGGTCTCAAGAAGAAGTTTTACAAAGAGAATTTACCAATGTACTTGGTGACTCTTTGACCGCTGATGCCAGGGCAAGAAAAATTAATCTAGGAGGGCTAAGATTAAGGATATTTTACATTTCCTACAAGAGGGTTTAGATAAGGGGTTAAGACCCAACACTCTAGCCAGACAGGTGGCAGCCAGAGAGAGCACCTTGAGTACTATTGGGCGTATCAGGGTTTCCACTCACCCCCATGTCAAAAAGTTCCTCCTGAGCAGCTCGTTTGCTCTCACCCCCGGTAGTTCATAGATTCCCTACCTGGAGTCTGAATACCGTCCTGAAAGTCCTCGCTAGGCCTCCTTTTTGAGCCCCTTCCAGATATTTCATTTTTTTAATCTATTAAATTAGCTTTTCTTATTGTCATCACCTCAGAGGGTTTCTGAACTTGGGGCCTTATCCATTGAGCCCACTCTGTCTTTTTAAGAGAGAGTCTGTTGTCCTAAGTTTGGACCTAGCTCTCATTCCCAAATGCAATACCATTTTCCATAGCAAACAGGAAGTGATTCTCTCCTCCTTTTGCCCCAAACCGAAACATTGTCTAGAGTTTTTGTGGCATAACCTGGAAGTTAGGAAGGCTCCCAAAGCCTATATTTCCAGAACTGCTTCCTTTTGGAAGTCATCAGCCCTCTTCATCTGCTATGGCCCATGCAGAAAGGGACTTAAGGCTTCTAAAGCCATCCGGCGGAGCTGTTCCGGGTTGTGCGGGGGCTGGTCAGTCCGGCCTCCCTCAACCCTGGAGTTGAGTCATCAACTGCCTGCTGTGACCTTTTTGCGGAATATTTTGTGGAGAAAATCGCTCATATTCACCAAGACCTCGATGCTGCACTTAATACAGTGGAGGAGGTAGAGGTGGTAGAAACCCCGCCTTGTCCAATTTTGTGGGATCACTTTCAGTCAGTGACACCTGCTGATGTGGTGGGGGTGCTGGGGGCTGTTCGAGCCACCTCTTGGAAATTAGATCTGTGCCCATCCTGACTGATTAAGACCTGCCAGGAGACAATGGGGCTGTTGCTGGCTGGGGTGGTCAACGCCTCCCTGTGGGAGGGCAGAGTGCCGGGCTGCCTCAAGGAGGCAGTGGTACGGCCTCTGCTCAATAAACCATGACTCCCCTGCCAGCTATCGGCCTGTCTCTAACCTTCCCTTTTTAGGGAAGGTTATTGAACAGGTAGTGGCTCAGCAGCTCCAAGGCCATCTTGACTCCGCCGGTTATCTGGATCCTTCGCAGTCTGGCTTTCATCCGGGGCATGACGCTGAGACAGCATTGGTGGCTTTGGTCGATGATCTGCGCTGGGAAAAGGATACGAGTCAGTCGACCCTTTTGGTCCTATTAGATCTGTCTGCTGCATTTGGTACCGTTGACCACGAGATGTTGGTGACACGCCTGCGGGACGGTGCAGGGGTGGGCAGGATCGTTTTTGAATTGTTCTGTTCATTCCTTACTAGGAGAACTCAGTGGGTGGTGCTTGGTGATTATTTTTCATCTCACCGAGACCTCTCATGTGGGGTCACACAGGGTTCTGTTCTGTCCCCTCTCCTGTTCAACGTGTACATGCAGCCGCTCGGAGGGGTGATCAGGGGGTACGGGGTGAGGTGTCATCAGTATGCGGATGACACCCAACTGTATCTCTCATTTTCAACTAACCCAGGCCCGGCTGTCTCGGTGCTTACCCGGTGTTTGGCAGCTGTGGGGCACTGGGTGAGATTAGTCTTAGTTAGACTACTGTAACGTGCTCTATGTGGGGCTACCTATGGTGACGGCTTGGAAGCTGCAGCTGGTGCAGAATGCGCTGGTCTGGCTCCTTTTTGTGACTGGGCCACCGAGAGTACATTACACCAGTGCTCTGATCTCTGCACTGGCTGCCAATAGTCTTCTGGGCCCGATTCAAAGTGTTGGTTTTGACTTATAAAGCCTTACATGGCCTGGGCCCTGTTTATTTGTGAGACCACCTCACTCCCCGGGTTCTGGACCGGCCCCTGCTGTCATCTGGGGGATGCCTTGTTGGAGGTTGCCCAGGTTTCCCGGGGGGCCACGCAGGACAGGGCGTTTTCGATGGCTGCGCCACGCTTTTGGAATTCCCTTCCGGTGGGGGCCCGTCTGGCCCCAGACCTCCCAGTTTTTCGTAGGAATTGTAAGAACTGGCTGTTCCATCAGGCGTTTGACGAGGTAGAAGGGTGGGGGTGTTATGGGTTTTCTTTTCTCCTCATTTTTATTATTGTTCTTTCTATAAAATGTTTTTATATATTTTATTGTATGATTTTGTTAGCCACCCCAGGCTGCCTGTGGCAGGAGGGGTGGGGTATAATTTTTTTAAATAAATAAATTGCCAGGTGGGTCACTAATTGTATCTCAGAAGCCAACTGTGTCTTGGACCCGACGCCTCTTTCTGGAGTCGTGGCCCACTCCACAGGGGGAGAGGCCACGGCTTGGGCTTTTAAAATTTATTATTTTTATTTATTAATTATAACATTTTTACCCTGCCCCTCCTGTTTCTGGCAATTCAGGGCAACTTACAACCTAATGGACAAACGTAAGCTAAAAGTAACACAATTAAAACACGTTAAAAAGGAAGGCACTGAACAACAAACGCACCCCCCTCCCCAACCTACACCCCATCTCCCTCGCCAAAAGCCAGGTGAAACAGCCAGGTTTTACACATACAATGGAAAGGCCAGGACTTCCTACCATGAAATTTGCCAAGTGGCAACTTAGTTTTTTCCACATTCTTTTACTAAACATTACAGAACTGACTTATTAGATTCCGCAGATGCAGCCTTTGGGAGACGTGTTCTCCAGGGAGTTCTGGATTAATTCCAGGCTCTTGGTTTTTTTCTGCTTATTCTGATGATTCTAAATTCTCCCACCCTGGAGTCTGTAGGTACTGCTCTGTTAAGTCCCCAGAGTCCAGAATACCTGGCCAGGACACCTCCAATAATTGATTTTGTTAATATTACATCAATTTTGGTCAGGGGTTGGGGTCTACCTCACCATAAAACATTGCAGAGGTTAAAATATTTATGCATACAGTAAAGTGTTTAAAGTTATATGCTCGTATTAACAAAAGTATACTTTGATCGCTATATTAAGAAAATTTCCTGAATTTTTCACTAAAATTTCTAATTGTATCTTGGGAAAATATATATTTTAAAATTATATAATAAAAAGCATTTTCAATAGGCTGCAGTTGTGACAAACTTGGTTTTGAGAGAAGATTGTTTACACTTGCTAATATGTTCTGGGTTTCCTTTAGAGATTGGCTGTCGGAGTGTTGGCAGAAAACGGTTTGACATTGGAAGAATGGCTGCCTTCGGCATGGATTACAGACACAGTTCCTCGTAGATGTCCATTTGTTCCACAAATGGGTGATGAGGTATCTTTGTTCTCTTAATACTCTTGCCCTCCTATCCAGCCCCTCAAACGTGTTTTACGTAAACACCCCCCCAGCCCCCCCAATTTACTTCTCATTATTTAGAACATTTCTGCTTGGCTTAGGAATAATTTTATAAACTCTCAAGTCAGAAATGCTTTCTCTGACATAATTGCCTGTAATGACAAATCTCTGTACCAGCAACATAGGCTTGGCTTTATTAATCCTGTTTGTCTTGAAAGCTCAGGACAGGTAATGGCATATAAAAACAAATATTGTCAGCTATATTTGTGAGGTGATGAACTGTCAGGCACTCTCATCACAATGACAAATATGCACAATTCACCAAATGTAGAACGTCCTTGCCAACCATTTCTAGCATTGTCTCCTCACGGTATACATTGAAGATTTTATAGTTATGCTAGTCTGTGTGGCCGTGGTAGCAGTGATTATTCTGGACAGCAGGTGTCATTTTGGACTTCAATTGAGGACAGATACCAGCTAAACATGTCAGTGCATTCAGGCCAGTTGGATGGAAAATAGATTATGCCAGATATTGTAGCGATCCACAAGACACTTCATATTGATCAGAATAGGGCAGCATGGCAACTCCACTCCCCTTGACATCAAAACTCTGTGGTTTTGGGCAGTGGCAATAGCAGCTCAGGGCACACTGCCCCTGCTCCCGCATCCCCAGGAGGCTCTAGCAACAACAGCAGTAGAAATGGCAGCTTGGCTTCTCTTGCCCTTGTGGGACCCACATGGACATGCCCCCAGACAGCCACTTCTGGCAAGAGCCACAGTATTAGTGCCTGACAGCTTCATGCAGCTCCTGAGCCAACATTTGCCTGCCTCTGGATTATGCTGTCAATCTTTGCTTCATGATCCCTAGTAAAGACTGCTTTCCCTTTAGCTCAATGTTTGATGGCTTTCTGCATAGGCAGCAGTGTCTTTAGAAATTCCAGTTTTCAGATCATTACCAAAGCCATGCCGGAATCTTAAGTCTACTAATTGAGTTGTTATATCAAAATCAAAAGGCCCATTCTAGCATACAATGCTAGAACGATGGCGTTCTATCAATGTTAGATACCTATGACTGCTTTACAGGCCTTTTTAAAAGCTACATGAAAATGAGAATTACAACAGAGTCCTTTTCAGCCCACATGTGCCCATCTGCCAAGATCCTAAGCCTTCTCTAAGCAGTTTTAAGTGTAGAAGATAATTCTGAACACAAGCATTTCTTCATACAATGACAGGCAAGGACATCACAGAACTGTGCTAAAGTTTGGATCATAGATATGACAAAGAAGCTACCTGGTTTCTCTTTTCCATGTGGTCCTTGGTCTACCTTTGACCAAACTGCAGTGAAGTCCAGATCACTAATAATGTTATGAACTGTTGGCTATGCTGAACATTAAAAAATTTCTCTGAGAGACATATAGCCATTAGCATATAACTATTGTTGTTTTTGTACAAGAAGGAAGGAAGATTACCGTTCTGGGAGTAAACACCACTGGTCAGCTTATAGACATTAAACAAAATTAAGTGCTGTATATCCTTTTATTTACAAAAAGATATACAGCTAATTTATAGCTAATTTATCTCAAAGTGCTATGCTGAATGAAACGAAAAAAACCAAACACCATATCTGTATATCTTGTTAAGCAGAGGGTGGACTTCTACAAATATAAATTCCAAATTATAGCAGAAAATGACCATAAAATTTAAGTTTCTCTTCTCTTCAAAAATGCACCTTTTCAAGAAGTTAGCACTTCACTTTCCAACTAATAAACGCATTGCATTGCATCTGCCATGGAAGGCTATAGCTAATGTACTTTGAACCCTTTCCCTAATATTTAGAGTTTCACAGGCTAAGAATAGTTTATTCGTATTACACAAAACTAAAACATTGATCTACTCTTAAAAGCTTGCACTTATGGTAAGTAATTCATTATCTTCATAATTTCAATTGGGGAGTTAATATTATTGCTACTGTTGTCACCATTTTAAAAAAAGAAAGGGAAAAAAAGCCTTGCAAATAATTTGCAAATCCACATTTTGTAAGCACCAACTTAGGAGGGGATAGATATATTGTGTCAGCTGTAGGCTGACTTTTATTGACTTCTTAAAATGATGTTTAGCTAACATCTATATTTCATTCTTAGGTTTACTATTTTCGACAAGGCCATGAAGCATACGTAGTTATGGCTAAGAAGAACAAGATATATAGTATTAATCCTAAAAAACAGCCATGGCATAAAATGGAACTAAGGGTATAATATTTTGTTTTTATTGTGTTGTTTGGTGTATTTCTTCCCTGCTCCATACTTCCTGAAAGACAGTTGGAGGTAGATTTTAACATGACATGAAAAATATTTATTAAACTTAAGTTTTGGCATTTAAAAGGTATGAGGTAATCGAAAGTAAAAAAACTAAATTTTAAAAAATGCTAACAGCAGGATCATTTCTGAAAAAATTTTACCTTTCAGAAAATATTGTACAAAATAGAGTTTAACAAAACTTAAATGCCAAAAAGCATATAAATAAATTACACTTACATTACAAAACACATTTAACAACATACAATGCAATGAAACTTAAATGCCAAAAAAAAGGAAATTATTTACAGTTCATTATATTGTGTAACGTAACATCAACATTAAGACACAATCTGTACTTAATTTATCATTATACCATATTTACTGTAGAGACTTACTCTTTTAACTATCTGTCACTAACGTAAACAATGACATCTCTTTAGAGGTCATTTATTTATTATCATAAGTCACCTACACAAACTTTTCACCAACATCTTAACTCTGTAATTTGCATATATAGAAATTGTATAAACTTTATTCAATGAAATTCTGTGCACTCCCCTCTTCCTCCATCTCGTTGCGGCTGTTTAAAGGCCCTGTGCCACTGCCATGTTTCCCGTCGGGAATTGAGCAGTGGGGGCTGTGCAGGGTCCTGCACAGGCGGCAGGCGAGTGGGGGGACAGGGGTGGTGTTAGTTCCCTCCTCCCCCCCAACCCCTTCACTGCTGCCCCAGCTCAGCAGCTGGTTCACCCCACCTTCCCTGGGGCTGGCAGCTGGCTGCATGAACTCCCTGCCACGTCACTGCTGACGTGGCGATTGGACAAAGAAGCAGAAGAAAAGGTAAGTCATTTAAGTTGCGTGATTACACTGCACATGTGCACAAGAACTAAATTTTAAATCTTTAATAACTATCTTTAGAGTTACTTGATCACCATCAGCCTACAACAGCACTTGCTCAACATCTTAGGCTACATGCCTGAAAAAATTTAGGGCTCAATTCACAAAGGTCGGAAGATAATCAACCTCAACAAAAAGTAGGGAAGCTGGAAAAATGACCACAAGTAATTAACTTTTAAAAAAGCATGTTAACTTTTCGTCTGCATAATGGATCTTTGTCAGCTTTTACATACATGATCCTTCCACCAAATGCAACAGACGATCAAATTTTCAAAATGAAAGTTTGTCATTTACCCAAAAAAAAAAAAAAAAGGGCTTTTGGACTTTGCTGTTTATAATGGAAAGTGATCCTGCCTTTAACATTCTACCTGTGACCATGGCTAGAAAAGGCCATGTCTGCATGTCATGGTTGCAACACTGGCAAGTCTGGATGGTAGGAGGAACCCATTTCTATTTATTAGAGCTAGAAATTCTCCTGATTCTGAGTATGTATTGGTTAATCCATTTTGTTAACCCCTGCTGCAATGAAATTTTTAGAGAACACGTGGCTCCAAGCAATCCCATTTGGAGCAAGGCTTAAGTCTAGGTTGAGGCCCTCCACTTTCAGGCAAAGTGTGCTGAACATGGCTGAGTCATCTCCTTTTGCCATCCCCTGGCAACCAGCTCTAGTGGCACCCAGTCCAGAGCCATTTGACATGGAACTAGACCACCGTCTTGGCTCTGCAACCTCACAGAGGAGACATAATGAGGCCAGAATGTGACAGAAGCTAAATAGATAATGCCATGTCTCCTGTTATTGTCTGAAAAGGCCACTTCCCCATAGTACACCTGCTCTAGTAGAGTCCTGTGTGCAGCCAGGTAGGATCACCTTAATTTCTAGGTGGTCAAACACCTCCAAAGCTCTCCTGCATCCTGTGTGTGCTCCTACCCTGTGTGTGCTCCTACCACCTCCTGAAAGATTCAGAACTAATATGGAAGTACTTTCTTAATACACTATACAGCATTTGGCATTTCATCTTTTCTTAGTTGCAAGCAATTCATTACGTAAATTTGTTGTTCCTAAAAAGTGCATTACTTTTATGAATGACTTCAGACAAACTTTAAAACAAATAAGTCAAACTTTATTTGTTTCAGGAACAAGAGCTGATGAAAATAGTTGGGATTAAGTATGAAGTGGGATTGCCTACACTCTGCTGTCTTAAACTGGCTTTTCTTGATCCTGATACTGGAAAACTGACTGGAGGATCCTTTACCATGAAGTAAGGGAAGCAATTTCTGTTCAGATGGAGAAATCTTTTGTAATAAGGCTTTATATAAGTTGTTTTTTTTCTGTTATGCTTTTTCCAAACAACTTTGCTTTAATATAAATTTAAAAATTAGTACTTGCTAAAATATATATATATATTACCACTAAAAATAACCCCCCAAAATATAAAGTAAAATGTTAGGTTTTCAAAAGCAAAATATTTTTTAGGGCTTGGCTTCCTTTCCATCCCTTTTTATATTTTCCTCCACTGAAAAGGGAAGAAGGATGAAAATAAATAGAAAGTGTTTGTTTTCAAAAGCTGTAGCAAATGTCATGACTTAAGGGCGGAAAGCCATTGTCATTTGAAAAAAAAACTTCTTGAAATTTTTTGACTAGCTTTTGACAAAAAAATAAATATGTATGTGCCAAAAACATTTTGACATGAGAGTTTTGTACTTTATATTTTTTCCTGTTAATTATATTACCTGTTTTGGTTGTAACTAGGTACCATGATATGCCGGATGTTATCGATTTCCTAGTCTTACGGCAGCAATTTGATGATGCAAAGCACAGACGATGGAATATAGGTAGGTAGTCCCATATGTACAAAGCACAATTGAGATTCAGTTATAGCGCTTTGTTTAATTAGGATATGTGGAATAATATATAAATTGTGTGTGTATTAAGGTTTATGAATACAATGTATTAAGGTGAAAAAGGTGTATATAGGTGAAAAAGTAGGAACTACCACACTTAGATCACCAATGTAGTGTCTCCACCCCATTCAGCATTCACTGTTTCACTCTGTAGATGCAATTTTTGCCACCAAAAATAAATTTGTATGAGAGAATGTAAGAATTAAAGGGTGCACTTCAGAGAGAAGTTTAAAATACTGTCATTGGGTGCAGTCCAGCTGCCACTGAAGTCAATGCAAGTTTAGTGATTGAGTTCAGTGGCAGCTAGATTGCACCCATAGTTACCTTCTCCTCTTACCTCCTTCTCCTCCTCCACTGGGTAGCTCTGCTGATGGCCGATAGGAGGCAGATGACATCATTTCTTTTCTGCACATGCGTGCCAGGAGCTACCCGGTCCCTCAGTCTAATTCATCTGCCTCGGCCGGTAGGACGCTCTCCGCAATAGCTCCGCTTGTCTGACAGAATCAGCGATCCTAAGGGAGCATAAACAGTTAAATTTACTTTCAAGGTGAGGGGAATTCTTGGAGAAAGCTCGAGCCTGAAAACAA
>QEPC01004227.1:731376-776437 GCA_003113815.1 Sphenodon punctatus | reverse complement strand
CCTACATACCTTCGTAAGACACTATAAGATCACCATCTTCCGGTCAGCTGAGGCTGCTTTTGGCAGATGGGTACTGCAGTCAGTACTGGATGCTCCTGGTGCTGTCGACTCCCACCCATAGGATAGGGATTTTTGCTCTGGTACATCCCAGCGGAGGAGGAGAAGGAGGTAAGAGGAGAAAGGAGAATTGGTTTACCTACCTTTGTGAATTCCTTTCTCTCTTACTCTCCTTCTCCCCCTCCGACCCTCCCTGCCGGACAGCACACAGCATCTCACGTATACAACTGCTTAGTTTCTCTTACTTTGTGACCATGTTTGGGTCCTAGTTCATTTGTTCCAGTGATTCTCACTCTTATGTCCTGAATGTATTACTGACTTTTTGCTTAAAGGTATGTTTTTTGTCGGGTTAGAACTTCTTACAGGGGCACTCGGCTATACTACAGACTGAGGGACCGGGTAGCTCCTGGCACGCATGTGCAGAAAAGAAATGATGTCATCTGCCTCCTATCGGCCATCAGCAGAGCTACCCAGCGGAGGAGGAGAAGGAGAGTAGGAGAGAAAGGAATTCACAAAGGTAGGTAACCAATTCTCCTTTCTTTTAAAGAGAGCAGGAGAACGTTGATTTGGGTTGAAAACAAATGAAACATTAGCCATGCACAGGTTTGTTTTGCGTAGGTGCTAGACATGCGAAAAACTTACAAGTAACTGATGTAGGGTGTAAATGAATATGACAGTACCCACGTACAAATGAATGGGTACTGTCACGTTTGTTAGGTGGCAGATTTTGGAGATGAGTAGCAACTGTGTAGCCACTACTCATCCATGGCATAAAGCCAGGCCATTGTGCACCACCATAGATGCAAAAGACTTGGAGGAGGATTATAATAGTTGGAGGGTTGTAATAGTGAAGATGTACAAAGTGTAAATATTGGTAAAGGAACTGGACAATGATGACAAAGCACTTTGTATTTATAAGATTGTTTTGTATTTTTATCCAGGTGATCGTTTCAGGTCTGTAATTGATGATGCCTGGTGGTTTGGAACAATTGAAAGCCAGGAACCTCTTCAGCCAGATTACCCTGACAGTTTATTTCAGTGCTACAATGTCTGGTCAGCATATTTATCCTTAGCTTTTATTAATCATTTTATGTAAATTTTTAGTCTTGCAGAATAAGCATTGATTTAAATGATTATCAGTGTTGATCCTTGAAATGTAGGCTGTTTTCACACGGCGCTGCTGGGTGGGGGGATGGGTGTGCTCCCTTTCCCATGGGTGCACACCCATCTCCACCCACGGAGCCTCCTCCATTTTGTTGGATGGCTCCGTGGGTGGGTGATGGGTGGAGGTGAGTGTGCGCCGGGAGCACTCACGCACCCCCACCCCCCGCCTGTGGTGTTTCCACAGGTGCGCACCAAATCGCCTGCACACCCGGTGGTGGTGGGGCGTCTGTGCAAAAACGGCCAAAGTATTTTTTTATTTTTTTTTATAAACAAACATAAATATGATAAAATTTTCAGATAAGTAGTACTAGTAACTTAGACTGAGCTTTTCTTTTTTTTAAGCTGGGACAATGGAGACACTGAGAAGATGAGTCCTTGGGATATGGAGGTTATACCGAATAATGGTTTGTATTGTATGTATTAACTTCCCTTGAAAGTTAGAGAAAGACAACAATATATTGTATATATCTTACTAGTTTTAAAGAGAGTTTTTGCTTTAAATCACCTGTTAAACTAAGCAGTTTCCTAAAAACTCAGTATGGAATTCATACCTACATTAAACATTTTACTAAATTTTGAATACTTATATCTAGTAAATGAGCCTGACCAGCAAAGGGAGTTAATGGAAATGCAAACATGCTCTTATTAATGAAAGAAGGCCCCACTAGCTTGTTAATTAATTTTAATGTCACTGGAAACGTATAGGAATATATGGATTTCTGTGTTTTTGCACATAAAAAAATAAACACTACTTCTCCTGGGGGATCCTCCTGGCCGTCCAGTCAAGACAGTAGGGTAGATCCCGCCAACTCCCACTAGGAGGCAGACAATTAACTTTTCTAGACCCTATCCCCAGGGATCTATCCTTAGCTCTCCAGTCATTTGTCTGCCTCGGTACTGCTAGGAAGCAGGCTGACTGTCTCCCAAGTGAGACAGTGCTGAAGAAAGAAAACAACTTAAAAGGAATTGAAAGCTCCGGCTGCCAGAGGAGAAATTCCTCTCCCTGTTTACCTCCCTTCCCTGAAGGGATTTTGGAGCAGAGCTGGGTGCCCCTTCCCTGTTGGCGCGGGGGGCCCCTGAGGAGTAGGAGCAGCAGCCCAGGAGGCGGCATGCTTCGGGGCCATCCCCATTCCCCGCTAGGGTGGGGAGATCTGAGCGCAGCATACCTCGCTGCAGTGGAGGCTGGATCAGCGCAGGAAGTGGCAAGTAAACCCCGATCCCAAGAGCGGTCCCTCCCCCGCCATCCTGCTGGCGGAAGGCCTTTCCTGCCTTCACTGAGCTCTAGCCACGGATTATCCGGCACAGTTAGCTCCTACGCGGAGCGGCGCAATCCCCGCTTCCCCAGGGCTGCCCCCCACTCATGACCTACAGACAGGCCAGGCGCCCAGAGAAACCGTGCGGGACTTAGATCTCCCGCCCGAATCCACTCCAGCCCGTGACAGACAACCTGACTCGTGGTGCCACAGCGGCCTAAGTTCCACCCGCCCCCAGCTGGCCCTCGCAGCATGAAGGGGGGGCGGGGGAGAATGGCCACCAGACGCAGGGCTGCAGCGGAGCAGGCAGGGACCGAGGATCAGTCTGCCACCGTGAGCCCCCCTCTGGCCCAAGACCCACGCATGGAGGTACTGAGAGAAATTCTCTCAGAACTAAAGAGAAAAAGTCCCCCTCCCGTGAACAAACATATCGCTCTTTTAAAGGCCACTCTAAAGGGGCGGGAAAGGGAAAACACCCAAGGGCCAAGAAGCGCAAATCCGCTCGGCCACTTGAGTCAACAACCTCCTCAGAATCAGAACCCCCAGAGGAGGTTCTGTCAGTCCAGTGCTCGGAGGAGGAAAGAGTTGGGGAGAGGAGGAGGAGGAAAAGAAAGTGCAGGCCACTTTGCAAGGAGACCAGCGAAGAAGAGGAGGAGGTATCTGACCAGACCTCAGACAGTGGGGACCAGTCAGGAGAGGAGGGGTCGGGGTTAGACGCCTCGTCAGACCCAGACAGGCGCTTCCCCAACAAATATAGGGACCAGATATATGACCTGGCCCTCCACCTCAAACAAAAGAAGGACAAGGAAGCCTCGTCAGACTGCTCCGAAGAGGAAGAGGGGAGGGAGTACCTTCCCCGAGCGAGAGCTAGGGATAAGGGGATGGTCTTGGACAAGGTCTACGAGCGCATTATTAAGACAGAGTGGCAGTGACCCAATAAGACCTCCAGAATGTCTAAAGCCCAGCTAGCGCTTTGTTCCCTATCTAAGAACAAGAATGCCCTGCTTGCCATTCCCAAGGTAGACACAGCGGCCGCCTCTCTGGCCAGAAACTCTGTTTTCCTCACCGAGGGGGAGTGTTACCCCCGAGATCCAACAGACAAGGGGATTGAATGCAACCTGAGAAGGAACTTTGAGGAAATATTCTCCATTATAAAGATGGCCACACTAACTTCTTATTTCTCAAGGGCCTTAATGACGTGGATCAAACAAGCCGGGCACCCATGGGTCTCCACGAGAATGACTAGAGTTCTCTTGACCAGAATCCAGCTCACTTATGCCTTCGTAGCCGATTCTTCGACAGACATGCTCCGCAGGATGGTCACATCCAATGTAGCAGCGTGATGACGCCTATGGTTGAGGTCTTGGAAAGGAGACAACACATCCAAGAATACTCTGGTCAGGGGCCCATTCCAGGGCCGCAAGCTCTTCGGTGTTTGTCTGGATAAAGTGCTAGCGGATGCCACTGAGAAAACCAAGAAACAGACTCTGCAGAGTGTGGGGATCCAAAAACGTGCCTTTCGTCCCTACAATGCATCCTTCTCAGTTCCTGGGGGTTCCAGACGACCATTCTTTCCACACGGGAAACCAACAGAGATACAGACCCACCATACAGACCCAGACCTCATCAAGAATGTGCACCAATGTCCTAGTAACGCTCATAACGAACCTAAGAATGGAGGGGATCAAACTGCACCCCTACCTAGACGACATCTTAATAAGATCTCCAACCTATGAGCGAGCACAGAGGGACGTATACAAGACCATCACATACTTACAAGATCACGGATTCGTGGTCAACCTCAAGAAGAGCCATCTCTCTCCCTCTCAAACTTCGAAGCACCTAGGAGTGGTATTGGACACCAGAATGTGCAGACTCTTCCTATCGCAACAGAGACAACTGACACTCACCAGTCTGATCCAGCAGATCATGAAGGCTCGCGGAATCAGACTCAAACTCTGGCGAGTCTTCTGGGAGCCATGACCTCCTGCTTAGGGATCATACAATGGGCCAGATTCCATGCCAGGCCTCTCCAACGTTTCCTTCGCCCTTGGCAAGGCACCCTCACTCAAGGGGAAAATCCGTGGATCATGATACCAACCAGTCTGAAGAAGTCCTCACATGGTGGTTGCGCCACTGGCGGATCCGGAGATGACAACCCTAACAACAGACGTGAGTCTCCACGGCTGGGAAGCACATGCACAGAACCTGTCGACACAAGGGAAATGGCTTCCTTGGGAAAAGGAACATCATATCAGTTGGCTAGAGCTAAGGGCAATCTACATGGCTCTACAGAGCCTGGCCCCAACCCTGCGAGGAAAAGATGTCCTCATATATACAGACAACATGGTAGCAAAGGTCTATCTGAACCACCAAGGCGGGTCAAGTTCTGAAGCTCTCCACCAGATGGCCTCCACTCTCATCAGGTGGGCGAAGAGGAACTTACGATCCATCCGGGCACTGCACATCAAAGGGCAAATGAACACCCAAGCCAACTGGTTCAGTAGGGTGGATCTGGATCAAGGGGAATGGTCTCTACATCCGAGGGCATTCCGAACAATAACCAATCGGTTCGGCACTCCCACAGTAGACCTGTTTGCATCCCCAGTCAATGCGAAGGTGAGGATCTTCGTCTCTTGGCACCTGGACAACAGAGCAATAGCCTCGACGCTCTGAACATCAAGTGGCCACAGGGTCGTCTATATGCCTTCCCTCCGTTTTTGCTCATACAGAGAACCATAACGAGGGCGCAGAGGTCATTCTAGTGTCTCCCTTCTGGCCACGGAGACCATGGTTTGCGGACCTACTAGACCTCAGCTCAGAACCTTCACTCAGGCTACCGGACCTCACAGACCTATTGACCCAGGGGCTGATCCAATACGACAATCCAACATTGGTCAGACTGACAGCCTGGAAGTTGAGAGGAGGGCCTTGAGAAAATTAGGATATTCTCGCCATGTTCTAGAAACCATGCCACAATCTAGATGCCTGGCAACCAAATGAATTTATCAGAGCACCTGGGCTACATTCGCTGGATGCTGTGAGAATAGGGCAGTTAGGCCAGACAGGGCACCTGTCAGGAGTATTCTAGAATTTTTACAGGAGGGCTTAGAGAAGGGTCTAAAGCCCAATACCCTACAAAGGCAAGTAGCAGCACTTAATAGCGTGCTATGCACAGTAGAGGGTCGCAGGGTATCCAGTCACCCCCATATAAAACATTTTCTCAGGGCAGCCAGAATTATTTCTCCTCTGGTAGTTAATCCCTTCCCCTCTTGGAGCTTGAATCTCCTCCTCGGGGCCCTTACCAGGATCCCCGAACCTTTGAGGGAGGTTTCTCTCTCCTATTTATCCATCAAAGTAGCGTTCCTCATAGGGATTACCTCTGCCAGAAGAGTATCAGAATTGGGAGCTCTGTTCATGGACCCAGCTCTATGCTCCTTTAAGGAGTCCTTGGGTGTCCTCGGGTTGGACCTGGCTTTTAGTCCAAAGGTAGATTCCCATTTCCATAGGGAACAGGAAGTGTGTCTCCCGTCGTTCTGCCCCAATCCAGGGCATCCGTTAGAATGGACCTGGCACACCCTAGACGTTAGGAGAGCTCTAAAAATCTACCTAGACAGAACTAAATCATTTAGAAAAACTTCGGCCCTTTTCATCTCTTACAACCCTCAAAGGAAGGGAATGAAAGCATCCAAGGCATTAATAGCCAAATGGATGATCCTTTGTGTATCAGAGGCCTACAGGACGGCAGGAAAAATCCCTCCTAATGGGATATTCACACATTCTGTTATTATTTATTATTAATTATTAACAAACATTTATATAGCGCCAGCAGTGTACCTGGCACTTTACAAAGTAATAAAATAGACACGGTCCCTGCCCCTAGGACTTACAATCTGAGAGACAGGAGCTGGGGGAGAGACTTAGGAAGGGGAACAGAGGGAGAGACAAGGGGTCTAACATTCATGAAGATGCGAGGTCTCAAGTGCACGTACTTGGCTTGGTTACGATGAGAATGACAGCAGGCAGGTCCATGTTGCAAGGATAAGGGTAAACCGATCGTAGGTATAGGAATAGTGGCTCAGCAGGATAAAGAGTCAGACAGAGCAGAGCGAAAGAGGTGAGTTTTAAGGAGAGATTTGAAGGTATGAAGGGAGGGGGCAAGGCGGATGTGGACAGGGAGGGAGTTCCAGGCATGGGGGGCAGCAAGTGAGAAGGGACGAAGGCGCTTAGGGGAGCAGGGAAGGCGTGGAAGGGTGAGAGAAGGGACAGAGGAGGAGCGAAGTGCACGGGCTGGAGTATGGAGGGTGATAAGTGCAGAGAGGTAGGGGGGAGCAAGGTTGTGAAGAGCTTTATAGGTGAAGACTAGGAGCTTGTGCAGGATTCGTTCAGGAAGGGGAAGCCAGTGAAGCGAAAAGAGGAGGGGCTGCACATGGTCAAAGCGACTGGCGAGGTAGATGACCCTGGCAGCAGAGTTTTGGACAGATGAGGGGAGAAAGGTGAGACCGGGGAAGGCCAGTGAGAAGGAGGTTACAGTAATCGAGGCAAGAGATGACCAGAGCATGAACAAGAGCATGTTAGGGGAGCTGCAACCAAGTTTTCAGAAATGCAGCTTCCTATGGGGAGATATGTCGAGCTGCTACCTGGTCCTCGGTGCATTCCTTCAGTAAACACTATAGGATTCCACTACAGGACTGGATGGACGCAGTCTTTGGGAGAAGAATCCTTCAGGCAGTCCTCTGAACAGAGGCACTGCCGGGAGGACTACACAGTTTCTGCTGGTTGATCTCTCTCCTTTGTGGCCAGTCCCCACCCGGAGTGAGTATAACTCTGTGGTGTCTGATCACGGCTTTGCTGTCATGCCCCCTAATTCTTAAACCAACCCTGTTAGTCGGTTTTGAGAAAGGGGAGAGAGAGAGAGTTAAAATAATTTTGCCTTTTCAGTTCTCTAGTTAAGAGCGTTAGGAATTTAGGTAGCACAAACTAAGTATAGCTTAACAGACATGCAGGTTGATAAGGATAGATCCCTGGGGATAGGGTCTAGAAAAGTTAATTGTCTGCCTCCTAGTGGTAGTTGGCAGGATCTACCCTACTGTCCTGACTGGCCGGCCAGGAGGATCCCCCGCAGAAGGGAAATTCAGAGGTAAGTGACCAATTTTCCTTTTTGCGTCTTACCCATGGAAACAGGCCAAACCTTTGCACCTGATCATGGTGCCCTAAGAACTCTGGCACCCATAAGAAATGTTCACAAGTGGACCTTTTAACGGTTTTTCTTCCACCATCTCAATTTACAGTGTTGGCAACTAGGTAACTCTTTAAATTATTAACAACCACAATTTCCTCTAAAACTGAACAGTGTAAAATAACTTTAAATTTATCAAGTCATGATTTTTTTTATTGGCAGCATTGCAAAAAGTTTTGCCATCTATCAGTATATTTACTGTTGGTTGGTAACTGTTCAGAAGGCTTTAAAAATTAACACTAAAAAGTTGATAATTTTTCTGCATTTTCTAGTAGATTTATTGATGAGTTGTTATCCATAATCTCTGTTATGCTTTAAAATATTTTGTTTAGTCTGGCATACAACTTGCATTATGATTATCCTTTTCTTTTCAAAACATAAATAAGATTAAAGCTTCTCTCCTGAGTTCTGGGATAACACAATTTAAACTCAATGGCACAAAATTGAAAACCATTAAGCTCTCCAAGATTAAAATAACTGACTTGATTATAGGGATGGGTGTTCTGGATTCAGATTGATCCAGAATGGCCCAGAATGGGCCGTTACATGGCAATCTGAATTATGCCCTGCCAGTTCTGGATCTGGTGTTCCGGATTTGGCTTTCCCTTTACCATAGGGCCCTGGAGTGTACTTACCTGCCCTGGGAGGCTTGTTTGAAGCTCTTCCAGACCACTGCTGCTGTGGAGGGCCTCCCGGCAGGCTCCCTCACTACAGCGCGCTGTCAAGCTCCCGGCTCTGCGGCGCACATGCACAAAATGGCCACCGGGGCCTTTTTGCACATGCGCAGCCCTTTTCGAAAATGGCAGTGGCAGTGTTGCCACTATTTTGGAAAAGGGCAACTGGTCTGTGCATGTGCAAAATGGGTGCTGTGCACATGCAGTCCAGCTGCCCTTTTCCAAAATGGCGGTGCCCCTGACACCAGCCTTTTGGAAATTGGCTACGCATGCGCAAAACTGCCCCGGTCACTATTTTGGATATGCATGTTCTGGATCTGGGAGTTTGGTGGCACGCTGCAGCAGGGAAGCCTGCTGAGGGGTCCCCCATAGCAGCAGCAAGCCAGCAGAGCTTCATTCAAGCCCCCCAAGCCGGTAAGCACACTCCAGGATCATGGGGGTAAGGGGAGTTGGACCCACTGCCCTGGGAGCACAGATCAGTTTCCAATTGACTTCAAACCATTAATTCAATCCAGATGCCAATCCTGGCTTGATTTATAGCCAATGCTCCAAAAATCTCTCGGTGCCTTCTGTGTACTCCCCGTTTTCTTCTTTCTTCACAAAAGTGTTCTCAGAAGGTCAACAGATTCTGCCTAGTTTAGTCCAAGTTCAGGATGGAATTTCCAAATTGAAGTTCTCAAGAGAACCTGTCTGCTGCCCTCCCCACCTTTAATATTGTGGGTTTGCTGATTCAGGCCATACCATAACTGCATCAGTATGGAATAAGGAGAGAAGACCTTTCAGCTGAGAATAGAATAATAAATATTGGGCTTAAATTACAGGAATGAATTTTGAGGCTAAATGTTAGGGAAAGTTTTCCAGTTGCTTGGAGAGTAAAACGTTTTAACAAAGGAGGTTATGGAATCCCTACTAGGCTGGATAAACATTTTTCAGAAGGGTTTAGTTTTAATTAATCCTGCCCTGATGGTGCTGTATATATGCAGAGATCATTTCTGTCCCTACAGTTCTAGGACAGAACTTGGACAGAACACAAACAGAACTTGAACTGAAGGCTTAATATGTGAAAATCAACACTCCACGTGAAAGCCAGTAAACGCCCTATAAAGATCTCGGCACAAAGTTACATTTTCTACTTTAGTAAGCTTATTTATAGCAATGTATGAGTTCTGTGAAGGAAAAAAAAAAAGCCACCCCCTTTCCTTTGCCTTCCCGAACTAGATAAATAAGTGTACTTTAGTGTTTTAAAACAAAAATCTTACAGATTCTGTCAGAATCCTGCATGTTATTCTTGTGGAACTGAAGGTGGTTCTTTGACAAACTCCACAATTCTATGGGGTGCCTTCCTGCTCTTCAAGCAGCCAGAAGTTCTATTATGTTATCCGTCCTGTGCAGAATGTGGAACAGTCTGGAAGGAAGCAAGGCTCTCTTCTCCGATTCCCACTCCATCTCTGCTCTGCGCAGGCTTTTTTGTCTTGTGAGAGGAGATAGGAGGAGGCAGAGCCCCTTTCCAACTGCCTTCAGCAGACTCCGGAACGCTCTGTGCATCTCATCAGTGATATTTTTTATATACATGAGAGAGAGAGAGAAAATCCTATACTAGTTAATTTTGTATAATAGGTAGAACCAAGGGGTTCTTTCCCACTTTCTGGTGCAGTTCAGTCAGGCCTAATGGAACATGTCCAAGATGTCTGACTTAAAACCGTGCCTGTCATACCCTCCGCGCTCTTAGTTTTAGAGCAGGAACGGAAGGGTTTTTTTTAGTTCAGTCTTCGTCGGACTAAACTTGGAATTTTTATTTTTATTCTTTTATTTAATAAAACTCAACAGAGAACGATTGTCCTATAGATTACCCATGTTTTCTACTTCAGTAGAAATAAATTGCTTGAAATATAAAAAGCTGGATAATTATAAGTCATCTGGTTCTTTTTATTGTGCATTTCAGCTGTCTTTCCTGAAGAGCTTGGAACTAGTGTTCCTTTAACTGATGCTGAAAGCAGAGCATTGATCTCCAAGCCTCTGGATGGAGAATGGGGCTCAAGGACCCGAGATGAGGATTGTGAGAGAATTATTGCAGGAATAAATCAGCTCTTGACTTTAGGTAATATTTGTTATTTG
This sequence comes from Sphenodon punctatus, assembly GCA_003113815.1. Lineage (NCBI taxonomy): Eukaryota > Metazoa > Chordata > Lepidosauria > Sphenodontia > Sphenodontidae > Sphenodon > Sphenodon punctatus. Next base: position 765,935 of record QEPC01004227.1, on the reverse strand, counting down.
AACGATATAAGAAATACATTACAAGCAAATGTCTAGGCCTTTGGACAATGTAAATTTACAAATGTTGAGCAAATGAAGTTGAGACACAGTTTCTGGGAAACCTAGTTCAGTAAACAAAATTTAAAAGAATAAGTATAAAATACTACATAGTCCTGGGTGGTGGTTTTATTTTTTTTTAAAAGTGTGAGATGCTTCCAAAGAATTTAATTTTGAAAAAGTGCTGAGCACCAGCCTTCAGGCCAGAAGGCTTCAAATAGGACACTGAAAAATCACCAGTCAGATTGAAAAAGCTATTGAATAGTAATAGTTCTTTATCAAAATGTTGTACATACTACTTTCTAAATTGTATTTCCTATAGAATTGCGTGATGCGTCTCTTGAGCACTTCAGCAGCTAGAGTAGCTGGGTAAAACTGATCAATGGACAGAGTGCAGTGTCAAATGTGCAAGATTGCTTATTGCACAACTCTTTGGTTTATTAGATGTGCTGGTGTAGGAGACTGTTATATACCCCAATACAGATTTATTATTGTTGTTAGTCATTGGTTTACACTAAATTATTCCTTAAACTTAACTCTCCTTCCATGAGAACTGCTAGTCTATTCTCCAGTAATCCATTATTTTATATATATCTTTAAAATCATAACAAAAAAGGTAACGTTGCTAATTGCTTGGTTATCCCATTCACTGTCCTGCGCATTGTGTGTTTGAACTGTAAGTAATTGGGGACAGAGATTCTGTTAATTGGTTAGTCTTCACAGCTTAAATGATCTTCGCTTAAAAAATAATAATGTTGTTCTCCTGGCCGAGTGATGATCATCTTTAGGCCTTCCAGTAGAGCACATTTTGTTGTACATCACCATATTTGTTTACCCTATGTGTGAATATTCTGATATCCATAAAATAGTGGAAAGAGTTGAAAAGGCAAATATGTCAGGTTTTCAGAGTGAATATGCTGTCTTCCTGACTGCTTTATAACATGTCTCTCTCAAACTCCTGTGTCTGAGAATAGTGAATTTCTTGTTTGTTGGTGCATGTTCTCATAACAAGGAGTTCTCTCTCAGCGTGAGCAGCCTGGACAGATGGGTTTTGTCCCTCCTTGATTGCTGTAGGCAGGATCACAGATTGACAACCCTTGCCAGTAGGAAGAGACAACCCTCTTCCTGGCTCTCCAATCTAGTCCTGCCTTGCGCAGTTAGAAACAGGATCTTGGGCGCTCAGAGCCAAGCTAGACCGTAGGTTTTTATTTCTATTTTATTTCTTTTTCCTAGTTTTCAGGTTCTGCTCTTCCACTCCTTACTTCCCTAGGGAGTCAGGGGCCACTGGCTTGGGTACAGGGGGCCAAGGGGAATTCCTTCCCCCTGCTCCCTCCTCCCCCAGTCTTAGCCACCTTCAGCCTAGACCCCAGTAGGGATGGGGAGTTTGCCCTCTGGGAACCGCTCCTTCCCGCAATTGCATGGAAGGGAGTCTGAGCCCAGGCTGAGGCTTAGGCAGCACCTTTACTGCACACGGAGCAGTCCACTGCCCTTTGCGCTTTTTTGCGTGCTTTCTTCCAACCTCAGCAAAGCTGCCCACCCCCCACCCGCTGCTTCTCAGTATGGAGAAAGCAAGCGGGAGGCCCCACAGATAGGACATGCTGTCAATCACAAGCTAGGACAGTCATGGAGAGGAGTACTGCGTGGGAGCCCAGGAGGTCTACCTCAAGAGTGAGTCCAGGGGGGTGGGGACAGTTCCAGCTCCAGGGGAGATGGGGTTGATCACGCCCTCTCCCATCCCACAGGAGGGTGGTGCCACAGTTAGTTACTCCTCTGGCTAGAAAGACAGGTGGCATCTTCCTCCGACCTGCTAGCAACATTCACTGTGGGCAGAGAGTCCCCACTGTGGCCAGCACAGTGGGGGACATCCCTGAAGAGGGATCCAGTCGGACCCAGGCCCACCCCGAAGAACAATGGGGTGCAGCCCCATGCATAGGGAGAACAAGAGACCCAGGAAGGAGGATTCCTCCTCGGCCTCCTCTTCATCCTCCAGCCCCTCTTGATTCCACCTCCTCCACTTCCTCGCATGTACGCAAATGCGTATATAGGAAGTGTAAGATCAGTAATAAGTGCTCAGTTAAAAATCACCACAAAGTCAATCACAGGAGGAAGGAGAAACCTGCAAAGAAAAGGCGGAGGTCTCTCTTCCTCTGAATCAGCCTCTGAGCATACCTCTGCGGGCTCACCCAACCCAGGGTCAAACAGGGAGGAAGGTGAAATCCCAGACAAACTGGGAGATCCTTTTGGGGGGGGGGGGGTCAGGCTCTTTGAGCCAGATCAGTTTCCTAAGATAATAGGGAAGGTGGCTTGCTTCAGAACTACAATTGGAGCTTCCCCCAGGCCCAACGGGCACAGAGCCAGCCAAGGAGAACAAGAGGGCATCCCTAGACTAGCAGCTTCTCTCTGTGAACTCCCACTGGCCCATTTTTACCTGGATGCCTTCCCCACCAAATATAAGACACCTCACAAGTACTCCAGGGCATAGGATCAGCCCCTGTGGGCACCCGGGGGCGCCTTGTTGGAGATCCCTCGGGTTTCCCGGGGGGCCACGCAGGATAGGGCGTTCTTGGTGGCCGCGCCATGTGTTTGGAATTCCTCCCAGTGGGGGCCTGTCTGGCCCCGGACCTCCCGACTTTTCATAAGAATTGTAAGAGCTGGCTGTTCCGTCAGGCGTTTGGCGAGGGAGAGGGGTGATATGGGGGATGGGGATTGGAGGAGGGTGGAAGGTTTTTTTTCTGTGTGTTTATTAGTGTTTGTTTATTGGGGGAATTGTTATAGTGTATTTTTATTGTATTTTATATTGATTGCTGCTGTTAGTCGCCCCGGACTGCCTGTGGCAGGAGGGGCGGGATATAAATTTGCTAAATAAATAAATAGGAAGAGCCGGTGTGTCTACCCAAAGTTGATGTGCAGCCGCAGACCTGGTGAAATCAGTAACACTACCTGCTGCGGAAGAATGGTTCCTGAAAGATCTTCTAGACAGAAAAGTCGAGGTGACATTAAGAAAAAACTTTAATCTTCTCTCTGGCCCTGAAAGCCCATGACATATGCTTTCAGCTTTACTAGGGCAGTTTACCTGTGGGCTTCTGACTTAGCAGAGAAGGCAGAGTCTAAAGACCTAAAAAACAGTCTCAAACAACTGGCTTCTGCTTTGTCTTTGCCTCTGACGCCACACTGGATGGGGTGCAGCTGAAAGCTAGAGCCATTGCTACTAATGTAGTGACCCACAGATCCATATGGTTCAGACCCTGGAAAGTGGATGTATACTGTAAAGTGGTCCTAGCAGGGTCACGCTTCCAAGGGGGCAAACTCTTAGGGGACGTGATAGGTAAACGCTTACTATGGAGCCCACCAAAAAGGAGTTGCCACTCAATCCTTCTGTCTCCATAACCAAGCAGCCCTTTCGTCCATGACCTTATTTTTGAGCCCAAAAGGGACACCAGCACCAGCGAGATCTCCAAGCTGACCAATTCAAATCTCAACAGAGAAGAGGTAACTTTGGACAGTCCTTCCCTAGGAAACAGCAGTCCAATGGGAACAGGCCCACAGCATGACTGGCCATCCCTCTCTCCGACACCAGACCAGATAGGAGGGGGGCTTCAGTGATATGTGGAGCAATGGTCCAAATCCTCCACAGATGCCTGGGTAAGAAAAATGGTGACCAGGGGATACTCCATAGGGTTCTCTGCAAACTCGAGGGATCGCTTCAGACCATTTCCCGAGATGCCAGAAAACATCAAACCACCCTCGGGACCATTTAGCACCTGATAGACATAGGCTCCATAGAAGAGATCCCATGATCTCACAGCCATTCCGAAGCATACTCCTTTTTATTCATGGTTCCCCAAAAGAACAGCTATGTAAGACCCATCGTGGACTTAAAATCCTTGAACAGGAAGGTGAGACACAGGAGGTTCAAGATGAAGATGCTTCATTCCATCATCACGGCATTCCACCCGGAGGACTTCATGGCTTGGATAGACTTACGAGAAGCATACCTCCACATGTCCATTTGACTGGAACACTACCACTTTCTGCAGTTTGCCTATGGAGAGAGACAATTCCAGTAAAAGGTCCTTCTGTTTGGCCTGTCATTATTGCCAAGAGTATTCACTAAGATTCTAGTGGTGGTGGTGGTGCGTCTCAGAGAGGGGAGGAATCCACATATGCTCCTTTCTCAATGACATCCTGATTGGAGCATCATGAAAGGACCTAGTGGAGGAGGAGGTCTGAGCATGTACAAAATCTGGGGGCTGTGGCTAGCCTGTGCTGCGCTCACCCAGGCAGAAAAACCCTCAAAAAGAAGAGGCTGCAACCTAAAGATTAACAAAAACCCATGGATGACGGGTAAGAACCGTGGGGGAGGCAGTAGAAGAACTAATAAAGCTGTTATAGAAAAGTTTTGTCAGCCTTGGCCTGCCACAGTACCTTCAGAGCAAAGCAATGGGGGGGAGGGGGGGCAAGATGGTGCATGTGGCAAGCCAGATGGAAGAGGCGCACTTGGGAATAAGGGAGGACAAGATTATGCCGATCCTTAGTGAAATTAAAAAAGATGTGGCAGTAGCTGATCAGATGAGGGACATTTTGCTAACTGTCATTGCAAAACTGCAAAAATCATCAGAACAAAGCATAAAAAAATTAGAAGGCCTAACAAAAACGGTTAATATACTGAAAACAGAATATCAGGCCTGGAGGACCGCTCTCTTGCTGCACAAGATCAGATTAAAAAGTTTGCAGGATGCAGTGGCGTTCTTAATGGACAAGAGTGAGGACCTGGAAAACAAGTCCCACTGGTTCAATTTACGCTTCACAGGGCTAAAGGACGGGCTAGAGACATGAGACAGTTAATATGGACTATTCTGGAAGCAGACTTCCCTGAGGAAGAGGATTTATATAGACCCAGAATTGAGAGGGCTCATAGAACCGCATGTGCTCGCCCCAAGGAAGGAGAGAGCCCTAGAACTATTATAGTAACTAGAGATAGATAGATAAATTTTATTGTGTAGCCAACCAGGCTATTACAAAATGTACTCAAACTAAAGCAGTGTTAAAAAAGTAAAATTCTACAAGTCTCAAAACACAACAAACCATGCAAACAGTATAACCATACATGAAACATAGAATCAAATTTAAATGGGTAAAAGTAATTCCAAATAGCCAAGAATCCCACCCCGATTTTAAATCTGAACATAGACAAGCCAATGATCATATTCCAAATTTTGCGTAATTCCAGCAATATATTTCCATTGCAAAAAAAGGATCCGGCCTAAAAATTTAACTAATGCTATTAATAAACTCTTGCTGTAACTGCATAACGATGGTACAGAAAATAGCCACAACCCTTGCCGTCCAGGAGTCTACTGGGCTTAGAAATTTGACCAGCAACATATCAAAACACCACCATGAGAAATTAACAATAAGAGCCCTTAGATGTTTCCGTCTTGTTTCATCGTACACTGGGCAGTGAAAAAATACATGCGTCGCAGACTCAACTTCCTGGAGATCTCATAATGGGCAAAATCTCACCTCTCTAGGGATACCACTATAATGTCCTTCTAATAAAGCAGAAGGAAAAACATTACACTTAAATCTGGTAAAGGCCTGTCTTCGAGGAGAATCCAACCAAGCAAATAAATAACTAGACCTGGTGTTAGGGGTGCTAAACTTAAAATAGTCCGGTGCAGCTTTCTGAGCAGCCAGAAGGGCATTCTCACTTTGTAGTTCTTGATCAGCAAGTCGCTTCTTTATAAGGGCCAAGGCTCCTTTTACATGTTTAAGGGATTCTTTTGAAAAACCTAATTTATGGATTTCAGATTCTGCAACTAAGTCCCATGGCCTATGGAGACCGTTCTTAATAGCCAAACTTAAAAGAGAGTTATCTTGGGAGACAAATGAGACTTTCATCCAATATGTTAAGAGGAACTGCAAAGCAAGTAATTTAATTGATGGACAGAGCGTTTCGGATCTCAGGATCACCTTGGGGGGTACCTTTAGAAACCTCCAAAATTGAACGCAAAAAAACATTCTGTATTACTTCCAGATTATTTAAGTAATGAGAACCCCAGACTGGGAATGCATATAAGAACTGGTTGATGACTTTTGCCCTAAAAAGTCAGAGAACTGGGGTAACTAGTTTTCCCCCGCTAGTGCAAAAGTAATTGATAATAGAAGCTGAAGCCCTCCTAGCCTGGCCCCTAGCAGCCTCCAAATGAGTTTTCCAACTTGCTGATAAAGAGAGAATGACACCTAAATATTTATAAGAACTTACTTGTTCTATAAGATTATCCCCGATAAACCAATGATGGGATTTACCACCTAATCAGGCACCCACCACCATTACCTTGGTTTTACTGTAATTAGTTAAAAGGGCTTCCTTCCTACAATACTCATCAAATCATTGCATAACTCTTCTAAGTCCGATAATTGTTTGAGAGATTAAGAAAGTGTCATCGGCGTAGAGTAGCACCGGGATTTTCCTTGTACCAATTGAAGGTGCATGAGTATCCATACATTTTAAGAATGGAATCACATCGTTCAAGTAAAAGTTAAATAAGGACAGGGCTAAAATGCAGTACTGCCGCACACCACAGGAAACTTGCACTTTCTTAGATGGCACCTGGAAAGGCGCAAACCAAACTTGCAATGTATTGTTAGTATGTAATTTAATTGGCAAAAATAATAATCTTGGATCCAGAGTAGAAGAGCTTAGTTTAACCCATAAGCGCTTTCTGTTAACTGAGTCGAAAGCCATTCTGAGATCAACAAAACAAAGATAAAGTTTATCCTGGCGAGCAACAAATTTGTCTAAATAGATGAGCAAGAACAAATACCTGGTTCGTAGTAGATTTTCCTTTGCGAAAACCTACTTGTTCTGGCTTAATAATATCATTGTCGTCAAGCCAGGACTGAAGCTTTCCCAATAAAAATTTAGCATACAGCTTCCCCACAATGCTAAGTAAACTAATAGGATGGTAATTTCCTGGGAGCAAAGGATCACCTTTTTTGTAGCAAGGGACAACAATACTGTTCAACCATTATTTAGGTATTTCTCTGGTTTCATTAATAGAGGAAAAAAGTGGGGCCTGTAAGTTGGCCATTATAGCAACATTTCTGGACTACCAAGAAAACGAAAAAAAAATCTTAAGATTAGACAGGAAAAAACAGATCTTGGAATATCAACAATGCAGAGTGCGTATTTCCAGATTACGCAGTGGAAACAATGAACAAGTGCAGAATATGCGCAAGATACTTTGCAGAGTTAAATGAGAGAATGAAACCCACAATTATGGTTTCCAGCGTGCATATCCGTCCTTTGGAGAGGAAAAAGAAAGATTTTTTACTAAGCCTGCTGATCTTGAAGAGTTCATGGCTAAAAATACCAGGGGGCAATTTGAAGAGGTCTAAAGGAGTCTCTGAAATGAAGGCATTGCAGAAAATGAAAAAGATATGGGTGATCATTATAACTTTTTTCTTCAAGTTTTTGACTTTATTTATATATATTGAACCATTTTAGTTGATCTACTCTGAGACACTCCTGAGCAAATGCCTGGGGAGGGATGCCTGGATAGGAGGAGAATAACAATTATAGAAATCAGTCTGTTGGTTTAGGCTGCTGAGCTAGAGTAAGGTTTGAGCCACAGATCAGAACCACCCTGTATTGGTAATAGGATATTAAGAGACTAGTACCCTTTTAGTACTGGTTTTTATTGTTTACGGTGTTCCTGTTTAAACTTATAAGTGCTCTCAGTAAGGGCGGGGGGGAACAGATTTGTGAAATTAGGAGAAACTAGTAAACAATATAAAGTAAGTAGGAATATTGCTTTGTATCCTGTTTTGGGAAAAAAGGGGACATGGTATGTGAAATTGTATGGCTGACACACTTAAATTGCTTTCATTGAATGCGAGAGGATTGAATGAACCTATCAAGTGTGTAAAAGCTAAGTCTCAGATCAATTTAGAGCTGATTTTATTAAAAAAAAAAAAAAAAAAGGAAACACACTTTATTGAAAAAGGTGATTTTAGATTAAAGACTAAGAAATTTGGAGAAATTTTTACATCCTGTACAAATAAGATAAAAGCTGGGGTATTAATTGGGTTAAAGGCCAATAGAGCCTTCACATCCAAAAAGGATACAGATAGAGAGGAAGGCGAATAGTGATAGGTGAACTGGAAGATCAATTACTAGTCTGTTGAACTTATATGTACCTAACGATGGCACACTTCACTTCTTTGAAAAATATATTTCGTTTATTTTAGACAAAGCTTGGGGAACATTGATAATACTATAAGGAGACCTTAATACTCCTTTGTCTAATAGAGATCATTCTGCTGAGAAAAAGCTAAAAGTCTGACAAGAAAGCATTAATAGTCTACTATGGTCAGTGGCTTGATAGATGAATGGCATGACATCCAACTGCTCATGACTAAACTTTTTATTCTGCAGTACACAATACCTACAAGAGAATTAATCTTATTCTCATGGAAAAATCTGAGCTGACCAGGTATAAAAAATGCTATATTCAACCAACTACCATTTCTGATAATACAATGATTACAGAGTTAGCATGGACATAGGGGAGGAAATGGAGAAGGGGTCAAATTGGCAATTAACAGGAGACTAATGAAAAATAAACTTTTCAAAAAACAAATTCAATCTTATATCAAAGTTTATTTTGAACTAAACATCAATACTGTAAATTCTGAAGCCACACTTTGGGAAGCTGCCATGGTGGTGTTGAAAGAGAAAATAATAGCTATAAAAGCAGCAATCAGTAAGCAAAAAAGAGAATACATAAGAGATCTTTACTTAGAACTAAAGGAGACTGAGGCCATTAATAAAGAACACCCCTCAAAAAATTGGCCCAAACTATAACTAAGATTAAAGAACAGATTAATATGAAAGAAATTGAAAAGCCAACACAATTGAAGCACATAAAAAGTTTTTATTTTGAGCAAAACAACAGAGCGGGAAAAGTATTGGCCAGGCTAGCCAAAAATCAATGGTAAAAATGGTTCATAACAGAGATCAGATAGGCAGATGGTACTGCTTAGTTTAAACTGAGCAGATACAAAAAGAATACTTTGAAGTTCTATCAGGCACTATATACCTCCTCGGACCTGACACCTGAGAAAATAAAAGAATTTTTAGGTAGATATAAAATACCCAAATTGTATAGGACTCAGGTGAATTTTCTTAGCACACCATTGAGGAAATAATAGAAACTATCAAAAGTTTATCCAACAATAAAGCAGCAGGGCCTGATGACCTACTTGCAGAATTTTTCAAAATGTATGCTGAAATGCTGGCATCACATTTTGTTAGAACATACAATGAAATTTTGACCACCGAGTTATGCCAATCCCATTGTACGACACCAAAATATCCTTGATTCCTAAGCCTGGCAGAACTAATGATAAAATGTGAGAATTACAGACCAATCTTGACTCAATGCAGATGTTAAAATAGTCTCAAAATCATTAGCAGATAGATTGGCTGCCATAATCACAGAAATCATTGAACCTGATCAGGTGGGATTCATCCCTGGCCGGCTTGGGACGGATAACATTAGAAGTGTGGGTAATAGAATGTATCATCTACAAACAACAAAAAAGCCTGCAGCAGTGGTGATGGTAGACGCGGATAAAGATCAAAACTCTATTCCTAATAGCTATTTATTTATTTAACATTATTTAAATAGCTATTTATTTATTTAACATTTTATACTACCCCGTCCCTCCTGCCACAGGCAGCTCAGGGCGGCTTACACGCCATAAAAACACAACAGTTGTACTAAGAACACACATAAAAGGAGGATACTGAAATAACCCACCCTAACCCACTCCCCATCACCCTTCTCCTCTGCCAAATGCTTGGTGGAACAGCCAGGTCTTGCAGCTTTTCCAAAAAGAGGGGAGATCCAGGGCCAGCCGGGCCTCAACCGGAAGGGATTCCACAGCCGTGGCGCAACCACCGAGAATGCTCTCCCCTTTGTGAAACCCCCAGCAGACCCGGTGGACCTCGAGCAGAGCACCCCCGGATGACTGCAGGGGCCGTTCTCGAACCCGGGGGGTGGGTGAGACGGTTCCGCAGATAGGTACGGCCTAGGCCGTTTAAGGCTTTATAGGCCAACCCCTTGAACTGGGCCGGGAAAACTACTGGCAGCCAGTGCAGAGAGCGGAGCACCGGCGTGATATGCTCCCAGCAGCCCAGACCCACCAGGAGACGGGCTGCCGCATTCTGCACCAACTGCAATTTGCGAGCTGTCACCATGAGTAGCCCCACGTAGAGCGCGTTACAATAGTCCAATCTAGACGTGATGAAAGCATGGATGATGGTGGCCAGGTCAGAGTCCGAAACATATGGCCAAAGCCTTCGTACCAAATGTAATTGGCGGAAAGCACTTCTCGACACAGCCTCCACCTGGACATCCAAGTGTAGCTGCGAATCGAGGAGCATGCCAAGACTCCGACCCTGAGAGACTAATGGAGGGCAGACCCCATCAATGATGGAGGCCATCATCTCCATCGCCTTACCTATTAACATCACCTCCCTCTTGTCAGGATTCAATTTCAGTTGGTTAGTCCTCATCCATTCCCCCACAGCCGTCAGACACGGAGTAAGCACCGAGACTCCCAGGCCTGGGTTGGAGGAAAAGGGGAGGTACAGCTGGGTGTCATCAGCATATTGATGACACTGCACGCCAAACCTCCTGATCACATTGCCGAGTGGCTGCATATACACGTTGAACAGGAGAGGGGACAAAACAGAACCTTGTGGGACTCCACATGAGAGGTCTCGGTATGATGAAAAATACTCCCCAAGCAGCACTTGCTGAGTTTGTCCGGTCAGGAAGGAGCGGAACCATTCCAAAACAGTCCCGCCCACCCCTGCACAATCCCACAAACGCGTTGCCAACATCTCATGATCAATGGTATCAAACACAGCTGACAGATCTAATAAGATCAACAGGATCGAACGACCCCGATCTCACTCCCAGCGTAGATCATTGACCAAAACCACAAGCGCAGTCTCGGTGCCATACCCCAGACGAAATCCCGACTGAGTGTGATCAAGAAAACCGACACAGTCAAGGTGCCCCTGCAGCTTACAAGCCACTACCCGTTCAATAACCTTCCCTAAAAAGGGACGGTTCGAGACAGGCCGATAGCTTGCGAGGGAGTCCACGTCAAGCGATGGTTTCTGTCGACTTCAGCACACAAATGATGCCCCATAAGGTCTAATGTATGTCACCCCTGATGTGTCGGGCCGACAACCATTTGGGACAGGCCCATGGTTGCTATGACGGCCATGAACTCGTACTCTGCACCTCCAAGATCGACGTTGGCGTGAATGTTGAAATTCCCCAAGACCAATGTCTTTGGGGACAGCAACAGCACCCCCAACACCAACTCTGCCAGAGCATGTAGGGAGACTGTTGCACAGGTAAGTGCACGGTATACAAGCAGCACTCCCAATCTGTCTCCTGCCAAATCAAAGACAAGATGGAGACCCTCGATACCCAATATGGATTGCACTGGATACCTCCTCACAGACCATCTCCTTAAAAATCATGGCTACACCACCCTCCGTTCCGCCGACCGCGGCTGATGCTGCATGGAATACCCGGCCAGAACAAGGTCAGCCAAGATAGGCCCCGACTCATTATCCAGACAGGTTTCTGTGATGCACACAAGATCGGCGTCATAGTCCAGGATCAGTTCCTGGACAGTTGTTGCTTTATTGACCATGGATCTCGCGTTCAACAACATAAGTACGGGGTTGGGGGCCCTCTGACCATGAACCACCACCTGTCCATCTGCCTGAGGGGTGGTGACCGGGACACACAACAAACACCTGTCCCACCTCACTGATCTCCTATTCCCCCAATTGGGGCCATATCTCCCCCGGTCCATCATGACCCTCAGGACTGCACCACCACCCCTGGTTGACCCGACCAGCTATGTGCTCCCCCCCCAGCTGCCCCGCCCTGGCAGCAGAGGAAATCCCACCCCATACAACCACCAACCCCCCCTCCTAACCCAGTCCCTCCCCATCGAAAAATCACCCCCCCCAAACAACATACAATAACTCCCCCCCCAATGCAATATAAACCCCCCACAAATCCTCCCAACCACTAACCCCCCACCAAACCTATAAGGGGTACTGCCCCCCCCAAGCCCCACTAAGGGCCAGACCTACGGGCCCTTTGGCATGGCCTTTAGGCGTGCGCATGCAGCGCTGCCGTCAGGCACGCCGCCTTTGAAGATGCGTGGGGCCGGCAGCCTGCCCGGAAGCCGCTCGAGGAACCCCCAAGCCCTACCCCCTTTCCCTCTGCCACTGGGGGGGTTGGGGGGAAGGCTACAACTATAACCTCAGCCAGGAGGGTGTCAACATTTGATGGCACAAGTAGGGGCTCTATTAGTCGACCCAGATCTTCGTATTTTCCATAGGGACAAATTAGTTCTTATACTGATTCCTACATTGATCTCAAAGGTGAGTTCCTCTTTTCATGGGGATACAGAAGTGATTTTTGTTCTCCTTCTGCCAAAATCCACAATCCAGGAAGGAAAGGGAGCAGTGCTGCCTGGATGTGAATACAAAGTTGAAGGTTTATTTTTCTAGGACCAGTACGTTCAGGCTTGACCCCTCCCCCTCTTTGTGACATTTGAGGCTCCTAGGAAAGGAAGGAAAGTTTCAATATCAACTCTGGCTAGATGGCTTTGGGAGTTTATCTCTATAGAAGCCTGTAAGGAGGCCAAGTTGTATCCTCTGGAGGACATTGCAGCTCATTCCCTTACAGGCGCAACTACTAATTCAGCTGTTTTGAATAAAGCTTCTCTGGAAGACATTTGCAGGGTGGCAACCTGGTCTAACGTCCATTCCTTCACCAGACACTACAAGGTGGGGGAGTCTGGCATCAGCTGAAGTGGCCTTTGGCCACAGGGTGCTCCAGTGGGTGCTACAAGTCTAAATTCTCTGCCATGGATCCGTCAAGGATGGGGCCTTTCAGGTTTTCTTGAACATGTATGGGAATCCACCCTCCCTCAGGAAGGCACTGCTTTGGGACTTCCTGTCTGTCCAGGCTGACCACTCCGTGCTAAGAGAGAAATTTCCACTTTTAAGTTGAGTGGGTAGCCCTGGCCCAGTCCATCATGGATTCCTTTTAAGTTATTGGTTCTCTAATTCCAGATAGTAATTGATTTAGCCTTGGTGTTTTTTCCATGTCCAGGATCCTTTTTCCTTCATGTTGAATCCTTGTTATAAGTTAATAGTTTTCCCAGTTTTAGCATTCCTAACTTCGACAGTCCTGTAATGGGGAGCCAGGAAGAGAATTGCCCCCTCCTACTAGCAGGGCTGTCAATCTGTGATCCTGCCTACAACAAGCAAGGAGGGACAAAACCTGTCTGCCCAGGCTGCCCACTCCACTGCCTTTGAAGTATCTATCTGCTGGCAAGTTGGGGGTGAGACATGGCTGGCACCAAAAATTTGGTGTGTTGCAGCTTCTTTGGTATTTGTGGGTGTTGAGTACCTACTAGCAGATTCTGGGTCAGAGAATTCCTTGCTAAGAAAAAAATACAAGAGTGAGGAATTGGCTGTTTGTAGCTGTAAATGTGTTCATATTTGATTGGTAGGTACAACTGTGTTTTTGCATGGCTACATAATTAGATGTTACTAAAACTCAATCCACCTGCTGTTATAGGCACGCTTTAGCTTTCCTTTTAAATAAAATAGCCTGGTGAATGGAGAATCATATTGGTTTCAATTGTTCTAACAAGTATTTAATAAGCAACAATACAAGTACAAGTTAACATAAGATTTATTAGGTTTCATTCTCATCCTTTAATGTACTGAGCACTTAAGAAAAATTAAGTGCCTGTCTTGGAAAACATTGCCTTGTGTGAGGGTTTGCAGTGTTGGACCCTTTATTTTTACATTTAGACATGTATAGGAGATATTTAATACTATCCCTTTCTTGAACTTTTCCTACTCTTGAATTTCCTTACCATCTTTTTTATCATTGTTTGTATTTGTCCTTAATTAGTTGTAAGCTCCTTTGGGTGCCGGGACTACATTTTATGGTAACAAAATGAATTAAGTTGCAGAATAGCCATGAAGCTGAGAATTGACAATGTAAAATAAAAGATGTAATAATTTCCAAATTGATGCTAAATGGAAGTGTAATTAAAGATATGCAAGTTTTTAATTATACTGATACAAATATATGTAGAACATATAAAAATGAATTCTCTATAATCTTAACTGCATACTGCATTCATGCTATGCTTGAGGTGCATGCCTTGTTTGAGCAAGACTTGTTCTGACAGGCAAAGCAAGCATGCTTCTTGAAGGCAGATTATACAGAACAAGGCATGTTCTGACAAATCATGCAGGAAAACTGATGAACCACTAAGGTAATTAATGCTGGTTTATGGAAAAGCTTAGGTTGATTCATAGGTTTTCTTCTGTTGGACTCAGTAGGACTACTTTGATGTGCAATTTAAAGCACTGGAATAAGTTTTTGCAAGGTTGGGTCCTGATATGTTGTTCTGTACTTTTGAAGCAGTAATGTTACCACTATAACATTCACACAGCACTCATCTAGAGTGGGTAGTGGTGCAAGCCCACATTCTGAGTATTGTGTGACATCCTTACGTGCTTCGTATGCTCCTTGGAGATCCTTTGTTCTCTGCCACCTGGGGGAAGGAAGGAAGGACGATAGAAATGCGGGAAAATCAGCTTTGTGAGTGCATTACTGTGGGATGGGGGCAAACAGATTAAGAAGCACATAGTGTGTTTGCAAGAGGGAAGGCTGTTGTGTGAATAAAGCACTCCATCCTGGCTAAGGAGCGACAAAGGCTGTCAGTATTGACCAAAGAGCCACAACTGCCAATCCATGGCGCTACTAATTCCAGCACCAGGTGGGGACAAATTGTCATCACTAATCAGCTGTTTAGTGCTGAGTGAAGAGCTGCAGTACAAATATCACTGTGCTACTATGGGCTGTTTCACACAAATTCTCCCAACAAGGAAAGCAGTATGCAGTGTAGCCCATGATGGCTTCCCAGTGGAAGGGTGGTGCAAGAGGCGGTTATGTACCGGGGTTGTTTAGCATGGGTTTCCTTGTGTTGCAACTTCTTTCCACATAGCTCCACCACCATGGGGGAGTGTGCTCCCATGTCGGCTTCCCCCACTTGGGGAGTTTTCTGTGAATGAGCCCGTATAGTTTAAACATCAAGTAATTGGATGTATCGTGAAAGAGATACTGACTACTAAGAAAAATGATATATAGATTTTTTTTCTCTCCGTTTCATGTTTAGATATTGCTTCAGCATTTGTGGCACCTGTGGATCTCCAAGCTTACCCAATGTATTGCACAGTTGTGGCATATCCTACAGATCTCAGTACAATTAAACAAAGACTGGAGAACAGGTTTTACAGGTCTGTTTCAAGTTTTTTTTTTTATTTTGCTTCTACAAAAAAGTCCCAGATAGACCGTTTTCTCTGTGCTTTTATTAGATAACAGACCAGTTTGGCTGTTAACATCAATCTGTGTTTATAGAGGTTAGAAATTAGTCTCTTGTCTATTTTCCAGCCTGGGGATTTTAATCAGTTGGGATAAATCATCATTGATCCCGAACAGTGTCACAATTTTCATTGGAGCTACCTGGATTCAAGTCTGTCTAGGGCCTTTACCCCAGAACAGTGGTACTAGGCTATTTGGAAAACCACCTGTATAATTTTAGACACCCCACATCAGGCTTACATTTTGTTTTCTAGGCTACAGGCATCTACTACTTTCAAAACACCACTGGCTTGGCTACAACGTCTGCCCCTCCAGTGGTGGCTCACTCGCACCATGGTTTATCAAGGGTCCCCAGGGTTCAGGCTCACAGCCGCAGAGAAAACAAAAGGAGGACTAAAAAAATAGTCCTCAACAAAAAAAGGAATTAAATAAACTATCGAAGGACTATAACAATTTTAAATTATCATCAATTTATTGGTATATCAATTTCTCAATAAATCATAGAAAAACACATCATAAACTTGAAAACACCCCAAAATGGGAATGCAGATCAATATGTACCAATACATTGATGATCATTTTATATTTTTGATAGCCCTTTGTTAGTTGGTTTATTTCACAGCCCCAGAGTCCATCCTGCACAGTCTGACCTGGTGGTCCAACAGGACCAGTGTCTGGTGAGGGGTACCTCTTCTGTCAGCCCACCTGGCTCTGACCCTGAAGGGAGGCATCAGAAATTATAATCAAAGCCAGGTGGGCTGACTGAAAAGGTACCCCTTGCCAGACATTGGTCCTGCCAGACCACCAGGTCAGACTGTGTGCACAATGACTTCTGGGTCACACTACAGGGACATAGCCATCAGTGGCCTTTGGGCCCTGGTTGAACACTCCCTGTACATAAATGTCCTTGAGCTCCAGGCTCTCCACTTGGGTTGGAAAGCCTTTGAGTCCTGGGTCCAAGGGTGCATGGTCATGCTATGCACAGACATCTAATGACTATCTTATTACATCATCAGGCAGGGAGGTACCAGGTGGCCCCTGCTCATGGAAAAGGCTCGTAGCCTCTGGGAATGAGAGGGCTGTTTTTGGCGGCTATCACCTCTTCCAGGAGGGTGAGTTAAAGGCCCTCTCCTGCAAACCACTGTGTCCATTTCCACTGTGGGAAGATGGTCCTTGAGCCACATCCAGTTTTCTTACCTAAGGTGGTGTCCGAATTTCACATGAGACAGATTATTTCGCTCTCAGCCTTCTTCCCACAGCCTCATTCAAGGGGAGAGAAGAAGCTTTATGCAAACTGGATATCTGTAGGGCCCTACTTTACTGCTTTAGCCACACTAACAGTTTCAGGCTCATGGATACATAGTATGTACTCTTTGACCCAGGGCCCAAGAGTTCTGGGGCCCCTAAACAGTTCCTCTCTAGATGGATTAGGGAGTGCATTGTCAGGAATTATTACCCTTGCGGATATGGGCCCATTCCACTAGGTCTATGCCCACCTCTGTTGCAGCCTTACTTCAGGTACCTCTGGTTGAGCTCTGTAAGGCAGCTACCTGGAGCTCCCTATCTGCTTTTATTAAGTTTTATGCCTTGGATCTGGCAGCTTAGTCCGATGCCAGATTTGGCCATTTGGTCTTGTCTTCATTATTTTCCTAAATTTAAAGGGTTTGAGGTTTTGTTTACTGCCACCCACCTCTTCATATTGCTTTCTAGTCTGCCTATAATGGGACTGCTGAAAGGATGAGGAAGAAAGGTATATTCGATTCAGGGTGCTGGTTTTAACCTATAAAGCCCTAAATGGTCTGGGTCCTGCTTATCTGAAAGATCGTCTCACCCCCTGGGCGGCCCCTGCAGTAATCTGGGAGCACCCTCCTGGAGGTCCTGCATTTTTGGTGGATCCGTATAAGCAGGAGGGCATTCTTGGCGGCCGCACCATCGCTCTGCAATGCCCTCCTGATGGAGATCTGCCTCAGCCCCAACCTCCTTGCCTTCTGGCAGAGTTGTAAGACGTGGCTTTTCTGCCAGGCATTTGGCAGGGGGGATGGTATGGGTTAGGGGATTAGTTGGGGTTTTTGTTCAAACCGCTGTGTATTTTTATGCTCATTTTATTTATTTATTTATTATTTTTCTACCCCGCCCCTTCCTGCTCACAGAGCGGCTCGGGGCGGCTTTTACTGCTGTTTATGTATTTATATGGTTGTTTATTTTTGTATTTTGATTTTATTGTGAGCTGCCTCGAGTCACCTTTGCGCGATTATTAAAATAAATTAAATTAATTAATTAAATAAATTGCTTACCTGTAACAACTCTTCTTTGAGTTGTCTCCTCTCACTCAGCTTCAAAGTAGATTGTAGGACTATATTTACTTCTCTGAAGTAAACCCAGATCAGTGTTTGTGGGTATGCACTAGGGATAATTCTGCTTTGAAGTGAGGAGATCCTCATTTTGACAGTTGGACAACTTTTAAAAATTGTAATGATTATTTTGGAAAACAATTGCATTTTTAATATCGGTTTTTATTAGGTTGCATCTCTTTTTTTATCCCTTCCCTCACTTCTTGGTTGCAGTTAGGGATGGCTGTTGCTATTCTGTTTTATTTATTTATTTATATTTATTTATTTATTTATTTAATATATTATACCCCGCCCTTCCTGCGAACAGCTCGGGCAACACTCATAAGAGCAGCATTTTACAGAGAGAATGCTAGTAGTTATAGTGCCCTTCTTATCATAGGAAAGATTTATCTTCTCTTCCCCCTTTAGGGACTAGATTCAAGAAATAGGAACCAGGCAGGAGCAACATAAAAAGCTGAAGGCAGCCAGTTCAGTAGCTGCCTGTGGAGAATGTGTGTTCCTTGGTTACTTCATGTTACATAGCAGTCTGTCTTGCCCGTATGTCTTGTCAGCTATACCCTGCTTACCTACACCAGAGACACATGGGAGCAGAAAGCCTAAATAAGCTCATCTAGTAAGCAGCCCTGAACCTTAGGGGAAGGGCAGGGTATACATTTAAATAAATAGTGGTAGCCAGGAAATAGCAGTTGGTATTTAAAACTTACATTTATTTATTTATTTATTTAGTGCCAGTGATGTGCCTGGCACTGCACAATCAATAGTTGCAAGCAGGTCCCTACCCCCAAGGGGTTATCAGTAGTTTCCTGATTTAAACAAAGAAGGGTATAACGGATATTGATTTTAAGATTTCTTGTAAAGAAATGTGTGTGGGGGTGAGATTTTTCTTATTTCGTTTTGATATAATTTTTCAGTGCTTTATCTGTTTTTCCTCTCAAAGGCGGCTTTCTTCACTTATGTGGGAAGTTCGGTACATAGAGCATAATACTCGCACGTTCAATGAACCTGGAAGTCCTATTGTCAAATCTGCCAAATTTGTTACGGATCTGCTGCTGCACTTCATAAAGTAAGTAGATGAACAGACCTAAATAAAATGTGTGTCTAACAACCAAATAAAATTAGTAGATTTTCATATTAGATTGAAAAGACAAAATGTTATGTTTAAAAAGAAGAATGGAAGAAGTTACTTGTTAAAGCAGATTATTAGTTACTACAAAGTAGAATTCAGTTGACTGAATTCAGTCAAACGTCTTTGGCCATGTAAAGAAGTCTGGCTTATCAGAAATTCAACTTAAGCAGACCTTAAGGAAATTAACCTGGAGAGATGGAGAAAATTGATGCTCAAATTAAATTAGAACCAGACTTTCCAGTCTTCAGCCTCCTCCCTCCCCACCCCTCAGAAACAGAACAGCGGGAGTGAGATATCTTGTTGGTTCTGACTCTGGGAGTCTTGGGTGGGCTGGGGATAGGAAAACCAGATGATCACTCATTCTGCAGCCTGCCTGAGACTCCCAGGGTCAGAACTGACAGGATGGACGGAGAGAACCGATGTTCCCTAATGCCCATCCCTGTCTGCTTGACGTGAAGCCTTGCCCTGACAGGGTATGTTCTACAGTATTTTAATCACATACTGCCAAGAAATCATTAATACATTCAAAAGTCCTGATATTTGTAGCTGGGTAGATATGCTCTATATGCCTTAAAAATCCAAGTTATTAGGGTTCAGAACTTGACTTACCCAAATAAAGAAGCAGTACATCCCTATAGACTTGGGTTGGAGAAAAAAAATTAATTCAACCTATCTAGAAGGTTACAAAAATGATAGATTAGATATCTATCTATTTATTCATTCATTTATTCATTAATTTATTCATTCATTCACGTCATAGACCAAAAAGAATTTTTCAAATATACAAATACAATAAAAGCCGCTCCATAACAAGAGCAATTATATACACAATGTACATTTAAAAACATAATAAACATAGGGAATGATTCAAGCTCCCTCATAATTTCATCAATCTCCAGACAATACAATTTAGTCATAAATTCACTGATCTCTTCTGCAACTTCTGTGCTGCAAGCATATATAGGGCTAGTGCATTCAAAACATTCAATGACATATTTTGCAAGAGCAAAAGAGTTCTCAAAATTATTATACCACCTTAATTTTTCCACCAAGGGAGTAAGATATCAATTCCTCACACTATAATATTACAGTATTTTTTTTGTGGGTATACCCAAATCTTCCACTTCATTTAAGGCACAGGAACACTACCTTTGATCATAAGGAGTCTTAATCCACCTTCCTGCCTGAACTTCAGATCTGTATTGATCAAACCTAAGTTTGGTGGTGATCTCTCTGTTGAGCCAACTTTATTTGTGATAGATACGGTACTTGCTTCCAATCAGTTTTAATACATTTATATAGTGGAGCACATCTGATAGCACTTAGGCTGCCGTAGCCTCCTATTGGCATATGTCCATAACCTGGCATCAGTAACATATCTTTCATCAGGTAGAGGTATTGGATTCTCATAAGCCCATCTTTCTCCTAATCCTGCATATGAGAGAGTTGATCTTATTTATGTCAACCAAGGGAACGTAGTTCCTTGCCGATTCTGTCCATCTAGCAAAACCTGCTTAGGCCACCTCTTTGGAGAATAACTCCTGATTTTCAACCAGTAGTGAATGGCATGTAATTTTGCAGCTGACCCTACGTTCAGTATACCTGCCTCCAACTGTGCCATTGCAGCTGGAGTACCTTGTTGGACGGAAAGCAACTTTTTCAGGAATTTATTTTGAACTTCTACCACTGCCTTACTATTCATTCCCCACATTTCTGACCCATATGAGAATAGATTCGAATTTCACTTTACCAGCTTTACCAAGTTCTATTTATATTTAATTGTATACAGCTATACCTTTGTAGAACAGTGAAAGAGTACTTCAAATGCACTTTAACCTGCCCCAATATGGATGAGTGTCTTCTGATAACCCATACCCAAAGCTCACTGCCACCATAAGCATTTCTCCCCCTGCAGCAGACAGTCCTTTGGAGGGTAGCTCCTCCCATGACCTACAGAAGGCAGAAGATCCCTGATTTTCCTGTGCATGCTCCCTAGGGCTACCCCTCCCATCCAGCTCCAGTTCTGTCTTCTGCCTCGGACCGGCAGGACGCGTCTTTCGCTCCAGGACGGAGTGACCAGGATCCTTGGAGTGACGAGGCCATAGGGGGAAGGCTTCACCACGTTCCAGGGAACTGACGTCAGAAACCGGGCCACCTCCCCTACAGTAGCTCGGGAGCGGGGAGGCGGACGCTGCTTGGGAAAAACATGTTCCAGCGCCCGCTCTTCTCTGTCCAGAACAGCCTCCTGCCACAGCAGAGAGGCAGTTCAGAGCCGGGTCTCTCGGGAGGGAGAGCACTCCGGTGCTCCCATCAGGGAACTGACGTCAGAAACCGGGCCACCTCCCCTACAGTAGCTCGGGAGCGGGGAGGCGGACGCTGCTTGGGAAAAACATGTTCCAGCGCCCTCTCTTCTCTGTCCAGAACAGCCTCCTGCCACAGCAGAGAGGCAGTTCAGAGCCGGGTCTCTCGGGAGGGAGAGCACTCCGGTGCTCCCATCACCCGCGTTGCTGCAAGGCTGAGGGAGCAGAAGCTGGAGGCTGCCACCAGGACGGAGGCCAAAAGGAATTAGGAGGCACAGGATGGTCCTAGGTTTCAGCCCATCAGTTCCGCTTCTAGCATTTTTGTTGTTACAATGCTCAGTTTGGTTAGCCATTCCCTTGATGGCGAGCAGGGGGTCAGAGGCAGGACTGGTGTCAGCTTAAATGCAGCCGGTCCTCTGCTCGGGAACTCCTGGAGCTGGATGGCAGGCGTAGCCCTAGGGAGCATGCACAGGAAAATCAGGGATCTTCTGCCTCCTGTTGGTTATGGGAGGAGCTGTTCCTCCTCCGGAGGACTGTTTGCGTAGCAGGAGGTGAAAAGAAGTCACCAAGGTAGGTGACCAATTCTCTTTTCTGCCTCCATCTCTGCCAGTTACTTGTGTTGCTCTGTGAGACCGAACATCCCAAATCCTTTGTGATGTTTTAAGTGCCAGTGGTTTGGACATGCCCAAACCACTTCTTGCTGAGGCTCAGCAGGTCATTAGGGCACAGGTTGTCAGGCCACTTCTCGTTGTGTAAACTATGCACGTGCCCACATGGCATACTCTTGTTCTTGCCCCATGGGAAAAACCAAAAAGGAAGTCCTGCGGATTAAGGTTGAGCAGAATGGGTCCTATCCAGAAGCTTGCAGACTGGTCACTCCCCCGACTGTATCCTCCTTTTCAGCAGTGATACACTCTGGTTGTTCTTGCACAGGTTCAGGTTGCAGGGTAACCTGCCCATTTTTATCCAGAACTTTTTACAGCACCTTTCAAGTTCACCTAGCTTCTATGGATTTCTGCGCTTTTGAGAAGGAGGAGGGCGTTCCACAGGGCAGTGCCATGAGCATTGCTTTGTTTTCCGTGCGCTCTAATGGAATCATCCATTCCCTGCCCACGACTGTATACAATTGCCTGTATGTGGATGACTTCCAGATCTGCTGCCCTGTATGCTGTTCATATGGCAATTGCAAACAGCCCGAACCATCTCCCTCGATGGGCCATTGGGAATGGTTTTCAGAGAAGACAGACTGCATGCATTTTTGCCATTTGCAGGGCCTCCACCCCAATCCTGAGCTGCTCGGGGGCAGGGCTTCTTGGGGAGAGTGTCCACCAGCTGTTGACTTTTATTTTTGGTTTGCTGGGGCCATTGCCCAAGGATTTTGCTCAGGACTGAACCTGCACCCCAGGTTTTGTTTCCCACGGGCCCAGTTCTTGGGAACCTTCACCTGGGGCCCCGACAGAAATGGCAGCTCAATTCCACCTGAAGGGAGATGAGAACATCACCGCAGCCTGTAAGAACGTGTGCTCGGGGGCAGGGCTGTGAAGGGGAGAGTGGCCACCAGCTGCTATTTTTACTTTTGGTTTGCTGGGACCATTGCCAGAGGATTTTGCCGGGGATTGAATCCGCCCCCCGGCTTTTGTTTCCCACGGACTTAGTTCTTAGGAACCTTCACCTGGGGCTCTGACAGGAAGAGGGAAGATAAGAACATCACCGTGGCCTGGGTGAGACCCTTAGGTGATGTCTGGGAGGTTGGGAACTGGTTATTGGGATTGATTCAAATTGATTATTTTTCACCATGGGAAGTAAATCAAGCCTGGATAGTATCCATTCCCTTCTGCGACACTAGTGTTTTTTTTCAGAGGACAAAATTGGTCTGTTCTTGCTCTGTCTTGAAGAGCAAGGACATTGTTCCTTTGGACATTAGTTTTTGTTTAGGGAATAAGATTGGTTCGCACTTGCTCTCCATAGAAGAGCGAGGACAGTCTTCCCTTGGATATTAATTTTTTCAGGGGACAAGATTGGTCCACTCTTGCTATCTTTAGAAGAGCGAGGACATTGTTCCTTTGGATATTAGTTTATTTTCAGAAGACAAGATTGCTCTGCTTTTGCTCTCCCTGGAAGAGCAAAGACATTTATGTTGGACTTTGTATTTGTCTTGTGGACAAGCTTCGTTTATTTGGCTTCTGGTAAGACGAA
The DNA here is from genome assembly GCA_003113815.1 of Sphenodon punctatus. Taxonomy (NCBI): domain Eukaryota; kingdom Metazoa; phylum Chordata; class Lepidosauria; order Sphenodontia; family Sphenodontidae; genus Sphenodon; species Sphenodon punctatus. The sequence goes on along the minus strand of QEPC01004227.1, from coordinate 742,405 downwards.
GGAGGACACCTCTTCAGAACTTTGGCATTACAGGGAAGTAAGTTTTCTCCATCTCCAGTCTTTGAAATAGTGTGGAGATATTTCCCCTGGAGTATATAAGTAGAGATATTTTGCCTGGACTTTGCCATTTGTTTGGGAAGCAAGTATGGTTTGTTTCTCATCTGGGTTGAAAAAGAAAGATAACCTTGTGCACTTTGTATTTCCCTTAAAGTAGACTGTTCTCTTGGATTTAATGACTTTGGACTTGGAGGGAGGTTTTGCAATTTGTCTTGGGATGTTAGTTATTTTATGTATTAATTAGTGCCTTCCCAAACAAAAAAACCTTAATGTTATAGAACATTGGATATCCCCACCATTGAAACAGAGGAAAGTAGATGGTTATCTGTCAAACCCTAAGCTCCCTGGTTGCAATAAGAATTCCCAGGATTTGACCATTCCATTTTTAATTCTTTTGCCCCACTGAATTCGGCGGTAAATGGGACCCCATATTACCATTTGAGGGGACAAGGGGGATCAGGATTCCTCACAGAAAATAGATCATATGACAGCTACAGATAAGGAACAAGTGAAATCAGGTTCTTGTTCAGTTTCTCTGTCCGTATTGGTGGATCAGGTTTTGTTAATAGGCAGAACATTACAAATGATTTTTGTGTTTTTAGAATCATTATTGGAAAAGGTTAATAAGAAGGGTTTGCCTCAGGTAAATAGGGTTACTGGTGGATGAAGAAACTATTCTTGTGGGTTAGATAATAGGTACCAACAGATATTGAAACAAGATTATCAGAGTTCGTATTCTATGCAGCTAACTCGTGCTACTCATATTAATACTTTAGTAGCACAGTCACACGCTTCTCAAGGTACTAAAAATAATCTTATGCTGAGTGTAGTTTCTATTCCATTCAATATTTTCCCTCTGCAAAATTGGTTAATCCCCCCGTAGAATTCTCCACACCAGGTGGCAAGTAATGTTGGATCTATAGCCCATATTAATTGTAAACCAAAAGGGTGTTAAGAAAATTAAGTTTTTATGTAGTGAAATAACAAGGAAGAAGTGTGTGATTACAATTACAAGACCAGGGTTAGTTAAGCAAATTATGAGACAGAAAAAGATGTTTAACAAATGGGGAGTTTTTCCCATGAGGGTTTTTTCCAATTCACATGATATCCCTCTTTTTGGTGGATCAGCTGTTGGCGGCTTGGGAGATGGACAATGTCCTGCTCCCTTGAGGGGTGAATTAGAAACCCCAGATGGTAAGGGCCTATCTAATTGGAAGCAGATGAATATGTCCTCTGACCTATATGCAGTGAAAGTTCCTGGTTCTTCTAGATCCTTTTTATAGTCTTCAGATGATGGAACAGGGGTTGATGTGCAACGAGGGGTTGGTATATTAGATATACCTAGACCCCCAGGTAGTGAAGAACGGACCACTGAGGAGCCCAACACACGTGTTGGTTATGAGAGTTCAAAGTTGAGCGGTATCCCCAACAATAAGAGAGAACATATGGTGGTGCAAGATCAGGTGACACAACTAGCGCACCGTGTTGAGAGGGAAGGAATGTCAGAGAGGGTTTCTTCTTTAGTTGAGCTTAAAGGGGAGATGGAATAGGTAGAGCTGGGTGTTGAGGAGAAGAGGCTCCTGATTTCTTATAAATATTTGGCAAAGGAAAAATAGGATCATATTTTGGCAAGATTTAATGCTTTAGAAAGGAAACTCGTGTAAGTATGTAATATCTCCCATACTGTTCCATTGGAGGTGCAAGTACATTTTCCCCACCATAGTAAAGACTTGCTTACTATTGATGGTAGGGAAGACCCTGGGGAACTTTTTATAGGAAATCCTGGGGAAAGCAATCCTATTGTGACTAGCTGGGATTAGCAAAAATATAAATTTTGGGAAGACAGTGAGATCGGGGTTGTTGATAACATTTGTTATAATAAGGGTGGGGACTTGGTGTGTGATATGGAACAGGATACCCCCCTCTGGAAAGGTGGCAAAAGTTGATTCTCAGATTATTTGGATTGAGAACCATGACAGTGATGTGGAAGATGGTGGGGCTGTGTCAACGCCTCATGCCCCCACTGGTAGTGAGTTAGCTGAAGGGAGTGAAGGGGCTAAGATAATTAACTCTGAAACAATAGAGGATGTCGGAGAATTTCCATGGGGAGGAGTTGAGGGATTCTTTCTCAGTGTATTCAAGAATCGTAGGAAATAAAGAAGTCACGTCGAGACTGGATTGACTGAGTCGGGTCAGCTTAATGCCACATTCGAATTTGTCGGTGGTTTCCTGGAATATAGCAGGTCTCTCTAATAAGTTGGGAAATGTTGATTTTGTTAATTTTTTAGAGAAATACATTTTTTTTTACAGGAAACTTGAACTAGAGAGCCCTTTTTCCTAAATGGGTATAAGTGTTTTAATTTACTGGGAACTACATCCAGTAGTAAAGGGCGTCCACGGGTGGGGTTATTGACCTGTATAGCTATTAAGAATGGATGGGCCGTTGGATAGCTGTCACATTGCCTATATATTTGCCTTACGGTGGAACTTAGTATTTCTCAAGCCCCATCATGGATATTTGTTAAAGTTTATCTTCCTCAATGCGTAAGGAACAATTTAATCTTGTCTACATGGGATAGGTTCTTTTTATATGTTGAATATTTGAGAATGTAATTTCCTTTGGCAAGACTGGTAATGCTGGGAGATTTTAATGCCAGGATAGGTGGTTTAACATGACAGGATGAGAATTTCTTATTGTGTAATGAGATCTATGGCATTAATATCTCGGAGTTAACAGGTCAAAAGACCAATTGCACAGTTGCAGTGGTTTTTGTATTCACGTAATGGCTTCATTTCTAGTAGATCCTTGTCCAGTTTAACTTATATTTCCAGATTGAGGTGGAGCACTATTGACAATGTTGTCATCGATCCTACTTTTTGGAGAGAGGTTTTCGATTTTTGGATTAACTGCCGGACAGGAAGCAATCACTCTACTTTGCAAATATTTTCAACATGAATCGTATGGAGAGTAGAGATACTAGATTGCGGAGGAGTCAATCCCCTATATTGGGTGAGGTTTTTGTACCAGTTGTAGTTAACAAGAGGTTGATGTGGGACAATTCCCCGCTTACTAGCTTTACTAATGTTTTACAGTCACAGGAGCTTATTAGTGCAAGACAAAGAGTATTGGAGGCCTCCCAAGTGGAGGATGTTTTTCACCAGTGTCAATCAATATTTAATCTTCTCAGCCCCTCTTAACTGTTACATTAGGACCCCAAAGTAAGAGGCACAAGATAGTTTGAGGGGCACCCTAGTTTGATAAAGAATGTCTTGAAAAGAAAAAATATTTGAATAAGAAAATTAAAGAAATCAAGAAGGGGGATATGACAGATGTTACTTTCAAGGAATTACGAAAGGAATATAAATTACTCCTTCGGGATAAGAAATGATTTTATGCTCTATTGCCAAAAACTCCAAACAATTTTGGCAGTTGGTGAATAGGCGTCGACTGCTATCGGGTTAATCTTGAAGTTAATAATCTCTCCCAATCAGTAGGTGAGATATTTTGCAGCACAATTTGCTCTGCAGGAAAAAGCTGAGAGTCAAGATGAAGACCATGTCCTTTCCTTTTCTTCCTTCCCTTCCTTTCTGGGTATCAGGTGAGGTAGTCTTGGACATCCTCAAGTTACAGAGGAGAGGCAAGGCCCCTGGTCCAGATGGAGTTCAAATAGAAATTTATTTACTGGATGTTGAATGGTGGGTACTGATTTTGGTGAATTGGTTTAATTTCATTATAGATTCTTGCATTATTCCTGATAGTTGGAAGGGGGAGCATTATTGTCCCCATGTATAAAAGAGGTCCTAGGGATAGACTCAACTAAAATATTTGCAAGACATCTATTGAGCCATTTGACAGATTGGGTAATAGGGAATGATATCTTATATGAACATCAGGCTGGATTTAGATCGCGTTATTCAACTTCCAATCATCTGTTTACCCTTCAGTTTCTCAGACACAAATACATTACTGGGAAGAAGTTCCTTTGTATGTCTCCTTCATAGACTTGGCAGCAGCTTTTGATACAGTTGATAGGGATCTCTTGTGTGGGAAACTGTTACAATTGGGTTTTGATCCCCTTTTGTTAAAACTATTGGAAGCGTATCATAGCAATACATGGGCACAGGTAAGATAAGGATTACAAGGTGAGTTCACCCCTAAATTTTTGACCCAAAGGGGAGTGAGACATGGTTGTATCCTGGCCCCATACTATTTAACCTCTTTATGAATGATGTCATTGGCGAAATGTTGAGAGGGGATCTTCACCCACCGAATTTGTCATCCTTGATACCTATTCTAATGTACGCCACTGCTACTGTAATTATATCCAGAACCCTGATTGGCCTGCAGAGGACCTTGCATACGTTTGAGGGTCTCTGTTTCCATAACAATTTAAGAATTAATTATGATAAGACCAAGATATTAATCTGGGGTAAGAGAATGAATCACCATTCATGGTGGATCGGGCATACTAGAATAGAGATTGTCTGTAACTTTAAATACCTTGGTGTCGTTTTTTCTGCTACTCCATTGTGGAAGTTACACCTTAGGACTGTTAAATGTAAGGCTTTGCAGTCAGCAAGGGCTGTTCAGAAATTCTATAATTCAGTTGGGGTGAGGTTGATACAAACCATGTTAAGAGCATATTAATCAAAACCAATGGGGTTTTGCCTCAGCGGATGAGATCAAGGTATCACAAAACAAGTTTTTGCGTGCTGTGCTTGGATTGGAACCATTGTTTCCTGCACCTTTCCTTAGATTGGAAACTGGCATGGATTCACTTAGTTCTAGAATAACCATTAGGATTCTTTTCTGGTTTAAGATTTTGACCTATTCACCACGGAGGTTCTTGAAAACATGCTGAAGACAATTTGCTGTCCCAAGCCTGTAAATCACAAAATTATTGTTTGTGACTAATAATTAGACTCATGGGGTTTGGATATTACCTGACGGAAAATGAAAGCGTTTTTTTCGCAAGATGATAAATGTCAAATGTTTTGCAGAATTCGTGATGTTGCACAGCAAACTGATCTGGCCTCAGTCAGTTTTTCTCATATTGCCCTGCTTTTATATACATTGGAAAGGTGGGGGAGGTTTGGAAAGATATCTGTCTCTGAATCTTAAATTGAAATTATGAGTAGCTCTTTACAGATTAAGATTGGAGCAAATGCCGTCAGCAATGAACTGATTGTCATAGAGCGGGAGTTCCAAGGGAGGAGAGGGTTTGTCCTTATTGCATAAAGGTTGTGGAGGATACTGTCCATTATGAGCTTGAATGCCTATTATATAAATATTAGGCAATTGTTTCTGTTTCCATTGCCGTCTTTTCTCAGAGCTTTTTCCCAGGTTGAAAAATTAATACGGATTATGCAACAGAAAAATGAGACCATTATATTAATGTTAGCTGTGTTTGCTAGTAAGGCAGAAGAGATTAGGTATGATTTTATTCTGGATACGATGTCATAATGGTTTGTATGTTTTAAGATTTGTTTATGTTTATATATGTGTATTTATGTCTGTATCTGGGTGAAAGCCAGTATATGTAAATAAACTTTTTTTTTATCCTGAGCTGTGGGTGGGACAGGTATGCGTTCTTGTTGTTGAAGCCATGTTTCCTGGCCTGGTACTGGAGAGGAAGCTGACCTTCCTCTTCCATGTGCTTCAGCTATGAGACAAGTGTGAGAAGGCGTGGAATGTTTTGCTGGTCATCTCTTCCACCTCCTGGATTGCTGCTCACTGGTCTCTGCTGCAGGTGTACTGGGCCCTGGTGCGTTCCAAGCTGGAGTATGCCTCCATTGTCTATGGCTCTGCTAGGCCCTCCGTTCTGCCCATCCATTACCAGGGCCTATGTCTGCATGGGAGCACATCACACCTTACCTGTGCATAGTCTGTACATTGAGGCATTTGAGCCTCCACTCAGTATACATCACATGCAGCTGTCTCTGCAGTACACTGCTAAGCTTTGCTCCTGTCAGGGCACCCCATGTGGGACTCGGTGTTTTGACCCCAGTACAAGACCTTGTTCGCGGCCCGAAGCTCTTGTCATTTCACCCTTTGGTCTCTGGCTGTGGTCCCTCCTGAAGGAGTTGGATTTGTCTTTGGCCGGTATTGCTCTTGGGGCTTCTGCCACCCTTATGCTTTGGTCAGCTTGTCCCCTTGCCTGCTGCTACTCCCTGTCTCTTTCTGCACTCTGAGACATCAGCAGTACTGGCAGCTTTATTGTGAGCATCGTTCCTGCTGCTTTGACTCTGCAGCCCTTTCTACGGATGGCTCAGAGTCTGGGGATTTTGGGGGGGCGTCTGTGGTCTGTGCTGGCCATTGCTTTGCCCTGGGACTCGCTCATGAGTGTTCCAGCTTTACCACAAAACTCCTCGCCATCTTCCTCGCCCTGCGCTTTGTGTTGGGCGAGCGGCTGGCACAACCTATGATCTACTCTTGACGCCTTGAGTTCCTGGACTTGCGCCATTGCTTGTGGCGATCTGGCTGTAGCTGCACCGTCTCAGGTTCCAGGGCACCCACATGCTTTACTGTTGGATTCCAGGGAATGTTAGGGGCAACAAGCAGGCTGATGTAGCTGCTCGTATGGCAGACGTTCATTGCCTAAACTCGCAGCGGTTCCTTTTTGAGTGATTTTTATCCCTGTTTTTAAGTCCCCACCCCATGACGTGCTGGCAATCCATTTGGGATGAATGTCAGATGGCAAAATTGCACGATGTGAAGCCCGTGATCCAGCAATGGCAGAGTTCGTACCAACGTAGCTGTCGGGAGAACGTAGTCCTGGCTAGAATGTGTCAGCCATGGACTGCCCACCTATCGCCACCTGTTTTGGGGGGAGACTGCACTTCTGTGTGGCCCCTGCAATGTGCTTCTCCCCATCTGGTATGTTCTGCTGGTCTATCCCCATTTTACTGCTGCGTGCCATGTGTTTCTCAGGAGTCAGCCTCATCCCACTGATTCTGTCAGCCTTGCAATGTTTTTAGGAGACGGGGCTGATTTCACTGCGCTTTTTACCTTCTTAAAGGTTATTGGCTGGTTCCACACTTTTTAGCTTTCCTTTTGAGGCATGTCTAGTTTTTAGCTTGTTTTTAGCTTTGTCATTTTACCTTCAGACCCTGGAGAAAGTTTTACTTGTCCAGTGTGCATCTGCCTTTGCTTTTACACGTGCTGATGCTGATTTACCTAGGGCCCCAGAATTGGGGTCCCAGAAGGACGGGTGGGCCAGGGCTCCACACCTTCCCCCTTGTGAGGGTTGCTTTTACCCATGACCGGCATACTTTTTTGTGTGTTTAGCAGCTGATTCACTGGTTTTTTAGCTACCCTTTTGAGGTGTGTCTAGTTTTAGCTTTTTTTTTATCCTTGCTGTGTGTTAACTTTTTAAAAAATTGCCTGGTGGTTCACCTTTTGTTTTGAGCAATATGGCATGATGGCTGCTGCGCCATTAAACTTGAATCACTCATTCATTGTCATTCAGCCTTCTTTTGCAGTACAGTCTGTCCTTTTGCACAGTTCTGGCAAATCTCACTTGCTCATTTCGAAGTAAAGAGATGGTACTATTTAACAGATTTTGTGGGGGGTTTGCGTCCCATATGTATTTGTATTTGGGATAAAACCTTGATGTTTTTTACATTGATATATATTATACTAAAAGTGACGTTTTTCAACTTTAAAAATATTTGAGTACAGTAAAATCTTGAATCTTTTTAGATATTTTAAGAAGATCAGATAATCAGGTATCTTAATTTTTTTTTAAAGAAATACACTAACTTTATTTTTCTATGACACATTAGAGGACATATTTCTATGACACATATAACCATCCTGAGTCTTAAGAAGGGTGGGGTATAAATTTGAATAAATAAAAAAAAAAATACTGGAATACTTGTAAAGCTTATCAGTTTTTAAATCTCAGGTATGACTTCTAAACCATAATACAACTCCATTAAAAAAGGTGGCTATTACACAAGGGATACAAATATGCTTTGTTAATATGTTGTATTTCTTACTGTACAGAGACCAGAGTTGCTATGATATTATTCCACTATACAATACCATGAAGAAAAAAGTCTTATCCGACTCCGATGAGGTAAGCTAATTGAATATTCTGCACATCAAAAAATCCCTTTCTCCAATTTAAAAAATAATTGCTTGATAATATAGCTACAAGTAGCTGGGTGGAAAGTGGTGGTCCTATTGTGATGAGGGGAAATGGGTGTGGTTGGGATGACTTGGTGGAGGAGGGGAAGAGTCTCTCCTTGGTGAGAGCAGGGAGGGTGGAATTGGGTTGGGGGAGTGGGGGGTTTCTCCTGCCTGTCTCCTTTGCTGCTCATCCTCTGGGGATGCCACTCTCTGGTCACCCATTCCTCTAGGGCCTTGCTGGCCCCCTGAGGGTTAGTGTTTTCAGGGCGGAGGCGGAGATTGGTAATCAGGAGCTGTGGAGTGGGGAAGTATGGCAAGGGAGGGAGGAAACCTCATCTGGGATATCTGGAGAGACATTTAGTGTCTGTTCCTATGTCCCACTCCCCTCCTCTCTCGGGATATTTTGAGGTTGAGGTTAGTGGGACCCCTAATCTGATGCCAATGCTGTTTAATACGAGGCCAGTGGCAAATAAAGCATCAACCATCTTTGGTCTTTATTTAACATGAGGCTGCTGACCTTGTAGAAATTACGGAGACCTGGCTGGATGAGGCATCTGGGCCTATACTGTCCCAGATAATGCTGGTCAGGTATTCAGTGCAAGAGAGCAGGGGTGAAGGGGGCTGGAGTGGTAGTGATCTATAAAGACACCCTGTTGTTTTTTTAAGGTATCTGATGCCTAATTCATTCAATAGTGTGTCCCCACCTTGTGTTTGAGGCCGGGCATAGATTGAAGATTCTGCTGATGTACTGACCACCCTGCTACACAGCAGACTCCCTGACTGAGTTTGCTGAGTTGGTCTCAGAGGTGGTCTTGAGATCACCCAAACTTAGTCTTGGGTGACTTCAACATACACAACTGAGACTAGCCTTTTAGGGCCAGAGAAGGACTTCATGGCCTCCATGACAACCATGGGTTTATCCTAAATAATATCTGGCCTGACACATGTGGCAGGACACACATTGGACTTAATGTTTTTGTACCAGCCTGGAAACAGAGGTTCTGATTATTGGGAGTGGTGTTACAACACGCTTTTCTTGATTAGACCATTACCTTCTGAAGGCCCAAATTCCTGCTCTCCTTTGCCCCTGTGATTTAGATCCTTGTCTGTCCTGGCTGGTGAAAGGCAGCTGGGAGACATTGCTCTGAATTTGAGTCCTGGCTCACTTTTTTCTTTTCCGATGATACCCCCACTCTCATCCTCGGTGACTTCAACATTCACGTTGATTTCCCTTCCCAGCCCTCCATCTCTCGCTTCCTCTCACTAGCCTCCTCCTTCAACCTCCACCTTTGGACCAACTCCCCCACCCAAGCTAACGACTATTCTCCTGACCTCGTCTTCTCTAGGAACTCCTCTGTCGCTCCTTCGATCCTCATCCCATCTCTGACCACTTCCTTGCTTCTTTCAATGTCTCCCACTGTCCCCCTTCCTCTTCCCCTTCTCCACGCCCCTTCCGTGACCTGCAGACCATTAAACCCCTGGACTTTGCCTCCTCTCTCTCCTCCCTTCTCCCCTCAGTCTTCTCCTCCTCCTCCCCTGATTCTGCCGTTTCTGCTTTCAATGCCTCTCTCTCCACCACCGTTGACTCCCTTGCCCCCCTCTCCTCCCGCCCTCACAACTCCTGTCCTTGGCTCACCCCCAGTATCTGCTACCTCTGCTCCTTCACCTGTGCTGCTGAGCGCCTTTGGCGCAAATCCCACTCTCATGCTGACTTCCTTCACTTCAAATTCTGTCTCTCCTCCCTTACTTCTGCTGTCTCCCTCGCTAGACAGAATTACTACACCTCCCACATTGAGGCATGTTCTCCACCTTTGACTTCCCTCCTCAAGCCCCCCTGTCCTCCTCCCTCTTTCCTTTCTGCTCAGGATCTTGCTTCCTTCTTCACCTCCAAGATAGATAAGATCCGCCTCAACATTGCTTCCCACTCCTCTCCTCTTCCTACTCCCTCCCCTCTTCCCCCTCCTTCTCTCCTGTCCTCCTTCCCTCCCACCTCCCTTGAGGAAATCTCATCCCTGCTCTCCTCCTCCAGCCCTTCCACTTGACCTCATCCCCTCCCGCCTCCTAACCTCCATTGTTCCTACTGTCGCCCCCTCCTCCTGCACACCATCAACCTCTCCCTCTCTAATGGCTCCTTCCCATCCGCCTTCAAGCATGCCGCTGTCTCTCCTATCCTCAAAAAGTCCACTCTTGACCCCTCTGACCCTTCTAGCTACTGTCCTGTCTCACTCTTTCCTTTTGCTTCCAAGCTTCTTGAACGTGTTGTCTACTCCCACTGCCTCGACTTCCTCTCCGCCAACTCCGCCCTTGACCCCCTCCAATCTGGCTTCCACCCCCTTCACTCTACTGAAACTGCTCTCGCTAAGATCCCCAACAATCTTCTTGTGGCTAAATCGCCTCTATTCCATTCTTGTCCTCCTTGGCTCTCTGCTGCCTTCGATACTGTTGACCACTCATTCTTGCTGGATTCACTTCACTCCCTTGGCTTCCATGGCTACGTCCTCGACAGGTTCTCCTCCTACCTCTCTGACCACTCCTTCAATGTGTCTCTTGCCAACTCCACCTCTTCCTCCTTTCCACTCTTGGTTGGTGTTCCCCAAGGCTCTGTCCTTGACCCTCTCCTCTATCTATACCCTGTCCCTAGGCAAACTCATTGCCTCCCGTGGCTTCCAGTATCACCTCTACGCTGATGACACTCAACTCTATCTCTTTACTCTCTCTCTCTCTCTCCACCTGTTCAAGCTCGCCTCACCATCTGTCTCTCTGACATCTCTACCTGGATGTCTCAACGTCAACTCAAACTCAACATGGCTAAAACTGAACTCCTTATCTCCCCCCCCC
>QEPC01004227.1:652919-731014 GCA_003113815.1 Sphenodon punctatus | reverse complement strand
TGCAGCCCCTCCTCTCCTCTCTTCACTGGCTCCCCCTTCCTGAACGAATTCTGCACAAGCTCCTAGTCTTCACCTATAAAACTCTTCACAATCTTGCTCCCCCCACCTGTCTACGCTAATTTCCTTCCATACTCCAGTTTGTGAACTCCGCTCCTTCTCTGTCCCCTCCCACGCCTCCCCTGCTCCCCAACCGCCTTCGTCCCTTCTCCCTAGCTGCCCCCCACACCTGGAACTCCCTCCCTGCCCACATCTGCCTCGCTCCTTCCCTTCGTACCTTCAGATCCCTCCTTAAGACCCACCTCTTCTGCTGTGCCATCCCCGACTTCTTGCTCCCCTCACCTAACTCCTGCTGATACCCTCCATCCAGTACAATCTGTTACCTAAGGTCTGTGTACTCATATCCTCACCACATGGACCAACCAGCCATCATTCTTGATGTAACTAAGTCAAGCGCGTGCACATGGGACCTCGCATCCTCGTGAATGTTCGCTCCTTGTCTCTCCCTCCCTCTGTTCCCCTTCCTTCATTTCCCCCGTCTCTCAGATTGTAAGCCCTAGGGCAGGGACCGTATCTATTCAATTACTTTGTAAAGTGCCAGGTGCATTGCTGGCGCTATATAAATGGTAGTTAATAATAATAATTGCTGGCTGGGGATTTCAGTACCTCCCTTTGGCAAGCTATTGCTTTTTTTCTAAACCTTCCTTTTTTAGGGAAGGTTATTGAACTGGTGGTTGCCCCACAGCATCAGGCATACTATCAGTTTCTTTGACCTATTTCAGTCTGCCTTTCATCCTGGGTATGGTATGAGACTGCACTTGTGGCCTTGATGAATTATCTGTGCCTGGAGATCAACAGGAAATTGCATGCTGCTGTTCTTGTTAGCCTCTCTCAGCGGCCATGATACAGTTGATCATGAGGTGGTGTTGACATGGCTGTGAGACCTGGCTGGGGTGTGTGGGACTGCTCTTGAATGAACAGAACCACTCCTGTCAAAATATCTGAAAATGTACAAGATTTTATTGCTCATTGTCCCCTTGAGGCCTCCCCATGGGGTTCCGCAAGTTTCCATCTTGCCCCCCCTCTTGTTCAGTGTGTATCTGAGGCTGCTGGGTGAGATCATTTGGAGGTTTAGAGTGAGGTGCCATTAGTATGCTGATGACTGATGGGGTCTGACCACCTCAGGTCACTCAGGTTCACAGCACTTGCAGTGCTGCCCCTTGAGCACTGCCCCTTGAGCATATGGTTGTGGCGGTAACCAGGAACGCTTTTTGGTGAGGAGATTGCGGCTGTTTCTAATTTGGATCCAGACACCTTGATCCATGCCTTCATAACCTCAAGGCTTGATTACTGCAACACAATATATATATAGGGCTGCCTTTGGTAATGGATTGGAAGCTGCATCTTGGGCAGAACACGATGATCCAGCTCCTTTCGGGGGTTGGTTGCCGTGAGGACATGAAACCTGTGCTTCAGAGTCTGCACTGGCTAGCAGTAGCTTTCTGGGCACAATTCAAAGTGTTGTTTTTGACCCTTATTTTGACCAGGGAAATAAACTTAAGCTCCAACCAGACTATGCACCTGGGACCATGAGAAGGTGAAGAGCCTGGTCAAAGTATTTTGCTGAACTTACAGAGACCTAAAACCTCAACTCTGGCACCCAGCAAAAATGACCATACTGGTCAATGGTCAAAGAAAAATCTTCGAGGAAACCATGGAGCTGGAAATATTTCTACAAGCACCCAAACCAAAACAGGAATCTGACTGATCATAAAATCACATGCAGCAGAGGTCAGGAAGAGAATCTTAGGGAACAGTATTCATAGGCGAAGCCAACAAAATATCACTCATCCCTTCCAGGCACTTATAAAGTTACTATCAAATAAACTCCACATTGCTGTTTCTTTTTCTTTTATCCTTTTAACCTGTATTTTATTATAGATGTGTATAGAACTTTAACTTCACACTTATCTCCATCAATGTACATAGAATTGTGCTTAGAAGTAAATAGAGACTGGGCAATGGGGGGAGGTTTCCTTCCTGTCAGCCCTGTCAAAAACAAATCAGAGGGTTCCAGGAGGGTTAACAAAGAGAAAAATCTATGATGACCACCACTGAAAGTTTCAGAATTACTGAAAAAAACACATCATACTGTCATACTGGGCATGAGATGCCAATATGGTTGTTAATGTTAATGTTGTTATATGTTGTAGAGTTACTGTGTTATGCAAAGCATTTCCCAAAACTGTCACATTTGACCTGGTACCCAAGATTAAAAGATGTCCACACCACGAGAAAGTCACAGAATAATAATACATGGATTGGTTTAGGACCAAATAATCCAACCACAGATAAACCGCAGTTACATCAATGACTCTAGCACTAGGAAACATACCACCCCTGAAATTCTTAACCTTAAATGTTAAAGGCCTCAACCACCCTATAAAATGGAAAATGGTTACTAATTTCTTAATTGACCAGAAAATTGATGTTTTCTTCATCCAAGAGACACACTTAATTCAAAAGGACCTTCGTAGATTTAGAAACCGACAAATAGGAGATATTTATGCCTCTTGCGGAAGAAAAAAAAAAAAGCAGGAGTCCTGATTGGATTCCCAACAACAGCAAATTTTAAATGATCTAAAATACAGAAAGACAAAGAAGGAAGCTTCCTATTGCTGATGAGAACGTTAAACTCTCAAAAGGTGACCCAAATACAGACACATACCAGTTCTTTCAAAAATACATACTTCTCATCTCCCAAAAAGTAGAAGGCCTGCTGATCACACAAGGTGACTTCAATTCCCCGATGTCAGTTTTGGATCACTCCACACATCCTCTCCTCAAAACCACTCAAATAACCATAGCTAAACTGATAACCCAATATGATCTGATAGACACTTGGCGTTATCTAAACCCATCCACCAGAAACTACACATTCCACTCCAGAGTACATAATACATATTCTAAAATTGGCCGTATCCTATTAGAAAGGGATTCCCTGCACAGATGTATAAGTTGCAAGGTAACCCCTGTTGTCTTCACAGACCACAACGCAATAATATCCAAATTTACATAGTGGGACCCCAAAGGATTAGGCAAACATGGCAACTTGACCGAGGCCTACTTAAATGTGAGTGGATAAAGGAACAAATAACAGATTTGAAAGAATACTTTGACTTAAACGTAGGCACAGTTCCATCCCCACAAACTCTATGGGAGAAAGCAAAACCAGTACTAAGGGGTAAATTTATAGCTATTAAGGCCGCTATAAACAAAAAAAGAAGGGAAAGAAACTCAGAACTATACAATCAGTTTCGACAACTGGAGAAATTGAAAATAGGAGATTCCCCAACAAAAAGATACAAATTGAAATTCAAAAAATAAAAAGTGAAATTGAGGCAATAGACACACAAAAAATCACTCAACAACTAAGAAAGATTTTTTAAAAATATTTTCAAAATTGCAATAAACCAGGAAAAGTTTTAGCACAAATGACAAAAAACAAAAGAAAAAATCCTTTATCCCAGCAATAGAACTTTCAAATGGCGAAATAGTAACCAAGCAGGAAGACGGCGCTTTTGTTAGACTTATATCAGAGACTCTACACGACATCCAATCCGGACCCTGAAATGATAAAAAAATTCATTAACAAATATAAAATCCCAAAATTCAATCAAGACCAGGTTAGCTTCCTCAATGCCCCCCTATCTACTGAAGAGATAAAATTAACGATGATAGAACTCATACAACCAAAGCTTGTGGCCCTGATGGCCTACCAGCAGAGTTCTATCAAACCTTCAGTGATATTATATCCCCCTATCTTACAAACACTTTCAATAATATCATAGAGACACAGAAAATGCCCCCCACTTTCTACAAGGCAGTAATCACTTTGATCCAGAAACGGGGCAGAAATCATGAAGAATGTAGCAACTACCGACCAATATCTTTACTGAACATTGAATACAAAATCTTCACAAAAACATTGGCGAACAGATTGATAGCAATCCACCCTGACCAAATGGGCTTCATCCCAAATAGGCTAGGAATCGACAATATCAGGAAAACCGTCAGTCTCCTTTTTGCAGCACAAAAGACAAATGCCCCAACATTAATCCTCTCAGCGGACGCAGAAAAGGCCTTTCATCATTCCGAACCAGGGTGCCTATACCTTATTATGGAAAAGATGGGAATAAAAGGGAACTTTTTACATGCAATCAAGGCCCTAAACCTCAACCCCAACTCCCAATTACTAATAAATAGTAATCTCTCTAAACCCTTCTTCTTAACCAGAGGCACAAGACAGGGTTGTTCCTGTCCCCCCTACTTTTCAATATAACTCTAGAACTATTGGCATGTGCCATACGCCAAGAACAAGAAATACTGGGAATACAAGTAGGCTCTACACAACATAAAATCTCCCTATTTGCAGTTGATATGCTGGTCTGTCTAACACAACTGCAGAAAACAGTACCAGATCCTTCTATTAATAGAACAATTTAGTAAGATATTAGGATATAAAATCAATTCTCATAAATCCCAAGCACTCATAATAGCAAAAAGCGAAGAGAACAGGTTGGCTATTGAAAAACAAGTACCCTTCACAATTGCAAAAACCCAATTCAGATATTTAGGCGTGAACATTACCAGAGACCATGAAAAGCTTTTTAAAGCAAACTTCCCTAGCATACTACATCAGATTCGCACAGAGGGAGTGACCTGGAGGTGACTTAAAACCTCTTGACTAGGCAACGTACATTTATTCAAAATGATCGCGCTGCCAAAAATACTTTATAAAGCAATGGCCCTTCCAGTCCGCTTACCAAAACCCTTCATAAAGCAATGCGAGCGCACCCTCCTCTAAGCAATCTGGAAAGGGGAAAAAACACAGAATTAGCAAAGCCACCTTAGCCAGAAGAAAAGAGAAAGGTGGGATCAACATGCCAGACATACGCTTGTACTTCAAAGCAGCATCCCTCAGGGCACTTAAATATTGGTTTCACCCCTCAATGAATACAGGTTGGGTGGAAATAGACAGATTCTGGCCATACCCAATTTCCAGGAGTTACTAACCAGTGGATCACAATCTGATGCCAGCAAACTATCCACCCATCCCTTCGACCACACAGCCATACAACACTGACACCAAACCCTAAAACAAATGAAAATATCTACTCTTGCATCATCTTTTTCCCCACTAAATACCCAAAAAACAATAGACAATAATTTAGTCACAGACCTTCATAAATTACTTACCAAAGGTGGCATCAAGCATGCGGACCAGCTATTTCAAAGTGCTAAATTTGTCACACACCAAGAACTAGAAGGTAAAATCAAAACAAAAATAAAAGTTTTCCAGTATTTGCAACTAAAAAACCTAACGCTATTGCAGACCCACCGCTGACATTGAAAGAGTATTATTCAACCACTCGCCAAACAAGGGAATGATTGCGAGAATCTATGGAGCATTGGTTCGGATTGGAACGAGTAAACAGACCCCATACATTGCAAAATAGAAGAAAGACTTGGGGGGAAAAATTGATGAAAACCAAATAGAGCAGATCTGGCAGCACATGCACAATTGTGCAAGCTCGTTAGAAATTAAAGAACCCCAAATAAAGGTAACATTGAGATACTACCTTCCTCTGCAACATTTCAGGGCAATGTCCAGTTCCAAACCAGGACTTTGCTGGCGAGACTGTGGAAACCAAGGCACCTACCTCCACTGCTGGTGGATATGTCCTAGAATACAAACTTTCTGGCACATAATATGGGGTTACGTGAAAAAAGCTACAGGGCAAACAATACCTTTTCGTGCAGAAACAGCTCTACTGGGCATCTACCCAAACATACCGCTAATGAACTATCACCAGGACACTTGCAAGCTAATGATTGCCCTAGCTGTCTTAACATAATAGCCCGAAATTGGAAAAATGCAAGAGACCTATCTGAAACAGAATGTATAAAACGAATGTGGTACATGTACTCCATGGAAAAGATCTCAGCAAACCTGGAGGACAAATACAAAAAATTCTCAACGAAATGGTATACCTGTATAGAAGCTGTCCAAGGCTATACGCTAACAGAAGAAGTGAAGTTATATATAGTGGACTATTCAATATAAGACATTAAGCCGTGAAATGACAAACATACAACCCACCTTGTGGATACTGTTTGGCAAATTGTTTTGAGTATTATGTTTAAATGTTAATGTTAAAAAAAGAAAGAAAAAAAGTGTCACAATAATTGTAACCCACTTTTGTAATTGTTCTTTTCTAACAACCAAAAGCTATGTACTGTGAATAATACAACAATAAAACTATTATAAAAAAACCCAACACCTTACTTTGAGGAGTTGAGTGATGAAGAATAAAAATTTACTGTATTTAAGAAATACTTTCTTCAAAAGCTTAACCTATTTTAACATTGTGATGTATGTTTTCTTACTCAAAGGAAGAAGAGAAAGATGCTAATGTGCCAGGGACTTCCACTAGAAAGAGGAAGGTAGTTGTTGCTTTTCTTCTCCGATGTATACTACTATGAATTATGAAACCTAAAATAAACTTATTAAAAAAGTGAAATATATTGAATATGCTTTTAGAGTAGTAAGAGTCTTTTTGAAAAACATGTTTTCACTGTTGAGTACACTTTTTATTTTTTTTTACAGAAGTTGCCATTTTATGTATTACCTTGCAACGTAAAAGTTTTTCTACCTATCCTAATATGTGCTGACATGAATAATTTGATTTTCACCTTAATGCAGTGAAATATCTTCAGTTAATCAATTTTCTTTTTAATTTGTAAAAACAGCTAGGCTTATTTAATATACCACAGTCAATACTGCCATTCCAGGATCATCAGCCCAAGCGAAGGCTACGCAACAGAGCTCAGTCATATGATATTAATGCATGGAAGAAACAATGCCAGGAGTTGTTAAATCTCATTTTTCAGTGTGAGGACTCTGAACCTTTTCGCCAACCAGTTGATCTCCTTGAGTATCCAGTGAGTATATTGGTGGTGCAAGTTTGTTCACCAGTGAAAATTTTACTTATCTACCCTAGTTTTCACCAATTCTCTGTTCAGGTGGGAGAATGCCTTTAGAAGTGGTTATGATATTTGTGTGTAATTTAAATAAAATATTAACAAGTTTTACAATTTCTACTTTCAAAGAAGATAAACTATTGTTGTAAGTGTTAATACATTTTAATTTGCATTTTATAGCAGTTAGAGAATTGCAGAATAAATCTTAATTTGTGGTGTTTTGCTAATAATTTTCTTTCTTTAAAGGATTACAGAGATATTATTGACACTCCAATGGATTTTTCTACTGTTAGAGAAACACTAGAAGCTGGAAATTATGAGTCGCCAATGGAGCTGTGTAAAGATGTGAGACTTATTTTCAGCAACTCCAAAGTTTACACACCATGCAAAAGATCAAGGGTACATATATAGCGTTTACTTACCCAGATTTATTGATTCTTAATTTTTAAGGGATAATGTTAATACTTTAAATTAGTTATGCAAGGTTAATTTAAGAGTAGTTGTTGAGAACCAGTTCAAAAAAAGAAAAAATTGTAATTTGCACATACATAATAAATATTTCAGTACTAGGTAGGTATAATATTTGTTCTTTATGCAAGGGAACCTTCTAGAAAAGCAGTGCCTGTTCGAGACCTGGAACAGTCTTTCCCCTTCTCTTGTGTGTTGGAATGCAGCAAAGTGAGAAGCTATTAATAGTGGCATGACACCTAACCATCTCATCTCTTTCCAATTTCTGAGCTGTGCTGACATGAATCTTCTGTGGGTCATCTAACCTCAGCATGGATATGAATTGGTGTTCCCATTACCCTAAGTTTCTTAATCTTTGGTTTGTTGAGAGTGGTACTTTTATTTCATTAGCTTCTAAGTAGAGTAGATCAGTAGCTGTAGTTTTTTGATTGATTCTTCTTCTACTGAGGCCCTTTTCAAACAGGCGCAGGTGCGTGGGGGGGGGGATAGAAGGGCACTGCATGGATGGCCTGTCACATGGACACCCACCCATCTCCATGCACGGAGGCACCTCCGTTGTCGCCAATGCATCTGTGTGTGGGGGATCAGTGGAGGTGAGGGGAGCATGCATGCACCCCCACCCACTGACTGCGGCGGTCAGACAGATGCTGCCCCCATCCATGCAGTCTCACACATGGGGGCAGGGAGGGGGACATCAATGTAAAAAGGGCCTAAATGTATCCAGATGGTGGCAGGTCCAAATCCTAAAAAGGCAAGTTCAAGTGCTCTACTTCATGTTTAGTGATACTTTACATGTCTTGATCTCTCTCTAATTTGTGTGAGCAGATCTGAACAAACTTTACTTTCTTTGCTAGGAAAGAAATTGCATTCAGACCTGCCCGTTGAAGAAGGTTGAGTCTTAACCAGAGTAGTCCTGGTATTCCCAGCTTCACTGCTCCAAAAAGAGCATTGTTGGCACCAAGATAATCAACTTAAAACCTACAGAGAAGCACACTATAGAAATTTCCCCTTCAAGGCCACTCTTCTGTGTGGCTGATGCATTCTCCACCAATTATTTTCATTTGCCTGGGGTCCTGAACTGGAAGTCGGATTCCTTAGCTGCTTTCAGATTTTTTCAGAAGACTTAAAAGACATTTTGGCAGTTTGATATTTTCATATCCAGTATTGGTATGCGGATTCTGGTATTCAGGTCTCCTGACTTCATTAATTTGTGCCAGTCAAACCCACAAATCTGATCAAAAGAAATTGGAGTGCAGTTTCATCCACACCTCTTAATATCCAGTAGTTCATTTTATAGGAACTTAGCTGCAATACTTTTCAAGTGAACAGATAAGGTTAATCAGTTTCTTATGGTGTTCTCTTTGCCCTTTGTGTGTCTATGCCACTAGAGGTCTAGCTGCCTGCCCACAAAAGAACGAGCCTAATAGGTGGCATGCCAACATGGGTTGGCAGATTAGCCTGGATTCACCCACATGGCATTCCCTGCATCTGTGGGCACAGTGGGGGTGGGGGATGGCACACACCAACACATGTTTATGAACCCTGACCACGTAACAAATGACCACGTTAACACCCACTCATGGGAGGCCCTCGTGCTATTTACTATTGTCCTTTATTAGAAATTCTCCAGTATGTGTCTGTATCTTTAGAAGTCATGGCTCGCTTGTAGGTGAAGAGCTGTTTAGTGCCAGCACAATTGCATAGCATGAGTCCAATTCTATTCACTTCAGTGGGACTCATACTAAAGAACTGGAATATCATGCTGTAAGTGTTGTGATTGATTCAGCATTAGATTCCCAAGAGTGTAGAGTCCTACTGTCAGTTT
Organism: Sphenodon punctatus; assembly: GCA_003113815.1. NCBI lineage: Eukaryota > Metazoa > Chordata > Lepidosauria > Sphenodontia > Sphenodontidae > Sphenodon > Sphenodon punctatus. The sequence continues at coordinate 721,680 of QEPC01004227.1, read as the reverse complement.
AAAATTTATCTTGGATACTGTCTAAATTCCTATGCAGGTGTGCATATTGACAGGTTTTTTTTAAAAAATAATGCTGGCAAAAAAGTAACCTTAAAAATACTACATACATACTTCTATATACTGACATGCTTTTATTTTAATAGATTTACAGTATGAGCCTGCGTCTTTCTGCTTTCTTTGAGGAGCACATTAGCTCCATTTTGTCAGATTACAAATCTTCTCTGCGCTTTCATAAAAGAAGCACAATAAAGAAACGAAGGAAGAAAAGAAGCAGAAGCAGTTCTGTTTCCAGTAGTGCTGCATCAAGGTAAATTAAAATTCTTTATTACATCAAATAAATAGGATTTCATGTAGGCTGAATAGTAAATCTTGATGTGGTATTAGCTTTCTAAATATTTTCTATATTTCAAAATAATTGATTTGCAAGTCTGATGTGGAGATTTTTTAGCTAAAACTAAGTGCTTAAAATTCAAGTAACTTCTAAGTATATAAAGTAAAGTAGCAATGTTAGACAGCATCATTTGTCATATAACTATAGATTTTATAGTGAACTTTGTCTAAAGATTCACATTTCAGAGCCTCACAAATTTCACTGTAAATGTGATTTTAACCTTTCACACAGAAATGACTATTTGGTACTTACAATCTTATACATATTTATCTAGCATGTTGTTTTATCCTTGACGAACACTAAAAGTGAGCATTTAGGCTACAAATCTTTCTTCTGTTACAGCCCTGAAAGAAAGAGAAAGTTAATAAAACCCCAGGTTAAAGCAGATACCTCTGCGGCAGCCGCCGCCTCTGTACCTGCACGTTCAACAGTGTTGAGAAACATTGCTGCTCAGATGAATGGAAAGGCAGCTGAATCTGCTGCTCTGGTGCGGACTAGAAGCAATAGGGTAGTAGCTGATACTGTTGTTACTGAACAGCCATCCACTTCTTCAGGAGGAAAAACTTTAACGACAAAGCCTTTAACTACAAAACCTAATACTACTGCGGTGTCAGGAAAATTAGGTGGGTATCAAAGCATCTGTAAAAAAATGTGTTGCTTTTTTATTGTATCTTGGAGACTAACATGTTTGCAGAACTTTCTTGGCATAACTGCCTGTATTAGGAATAGAAATTGTTTATTCAAACTACCAAATCTCAGGAATGCTCTCGGAGGAGGAGAATGAATAGTACGAGATGTTGGTGGTAGAATCTAGAGCCTTCCACTTTTAGGTTAACTGGTTCAAATATGGCTCATTCCATATTTTAACTACCATATTTGAGGGCTTCCCGACTGAGCCTTATAGGATTTACAAAACAGTAATAAACCATTTAAATTAAATATTCAACTTTGCTTACCCTGTGCTTCTGTCTTTAGTTCTAGAAAATTCCACCAAACATTCAAAGAACCAGAATATTCTATCAATTCCTAATCAATCCAATTACAGTCACAATACTAGGAACAACTCTTCAAGAGAAAATGTGGAAACAGATAAGCCAATCAAACGTAAAATGAAATAATCCACTACCAATCAGCAAGGTAAGAATGTTTGGACACACATCATAATGCAGTAATTGCAGGTACACTGCATTTGCATTAGAAGTACAGTCTGAAATACCTACCATTTGTTCACATATTCGCAGAGTTAAACTAGATGACTTAATTAGTCCTTTAAAAAACTCTTGTTTTTAGAATCCAGGTGTGTTAACACCATTTGTATGTGTTAATATTGTAACTACTCTGGAAAGTAGTTAACCTTTTGCTTATATAAGTTAATTAATTGTAGATCTCAGACAAACAATTCATTTAAAGTGTACCTAAAAGTTAAGATGAACAGTTTAATATTAAATAATGTCTGAAAATCTGAAGAAATATATTTAATTGCTTTTGCTGGAGTGAAATAAGAGCATCAAGTAAGAATTTCTTTTGAACAACAGATAGCTGCCAAAAGTTCCTCGTATATAATATATAATTATAACTACATTATTATTTTATTATTTATTATTTTATAAATTATATTTAGTTTCATTTTATTAGAGAGTGAGGTTTTGGTAGATCAGCTTTTTTGAAGATACTCTTGTATTGAAACAAGTTCACTTGCAAATTTTAATACATATAGACTAGTATAAAGGAGTGAAAAGCTTCTTCAGTTTGTTTAGGACCCTGCATACCTTGTTTTCCCTCTTGACCCAGGCAGTTTGGCCTTATTTTTAGATTGTTTTCCTGACCTATCAGTTTTTTATTATCTGTCTCCAAAAATATTTGTTTCAGTTTGCCACGCCATTTTATCCTTTAAGAAGAAGCATGAACCTGTGGCATTAATTTTGAGTGGATCTTTTTGTTTCCTGTTAGTCTCTTTTTAAGCTCTCCAATTTTTTTAATTTATTCGTTGTTCTCTCTGCTTCTTGTAAGTAGAGATATTGAGACATTGACCTCATATTACTGCCTTTGCAGCTTCTCACAGGAGAATCTGTTACTTCTTCTGTATCCTTATTTTGCAAGTATTCTTTTATTTTCTCCCCCTGCCGCAGACAGTCCTCCGGCTTGGTAGCTCTTCTGTTGGCCAGCAGGAGGCAGAAGAACACAGTAGAGTAGTATACATTTTGCGCATGCGTCTCCTGCACTACCCCACCTTTGCTCACCAGTTCATTCTTCTGTTTCGGACCGGCAGGAGCAGCTTTATCGAGCTCTGTAAAAAAAAATTTTTTAAAAAGAAGACAACGACAGTAAGAGTCTGAGGAGTCTCAGGGTGGAATCCTTGAGTGACGTGGCAGAAGGGGTTCCACAGCCTCGGCAGACACCATGGGCAGCGGCGTTAGCACCCCAACCTTCTCTCGTGCAGTAGCCCGAGAGTAAGGAGGAGCCTGGCACGGGGACAAGAGCGGACACTCTCCTCCGTCTCGAACAGCCTTCTGCCAGGCAGAGATGCTCATTCAATCCGGCTACACCTCCAGCCGGGAGTGTTTCTCTGCTGGTAGGCGATCTAGTCTCTCCCTCGCAGCGACGGCGGGAGGACAGGTCTGCCATGGAAGGCGCCTCTGGACCTGAGGGGGTGGTCAGGCAGCCTGGCTAATTCGGCGCCCCTCTTATCCCCAGCAGGCCTCCGCGCTGGGAGAAACTCCGGCAACCTCCACTGCTCCAGAGGGCCAGGGCTCCCAAGCGGAGGCGTTTGCCAGTTTAAACCACCATGGGGAAGATACTGGAGTCCCTATTGGTTCTTTGCCACAGACAGGGAAAAAAGAGGAGGGGATTAAGGGAAAGGAGAGATCTCCTCTCCCCAGGACAAGACAGGCGCAGTCAAAAAGAACGGGAAAATTGCGCCGCCCAGCGGGGGGCATTTTCTCCCACCTTCTAAGATCCCCTCAGGAATCTGCCCGCAGCAGCGCATCAGTGGAGGGAGACGGTGATATTGGGGCAATAGCAGGGAGTTATGCCACCCACTCGAAGGCTGACTCTGAAACGGGACTCCATCATTCTGATTTAGAGGAGGGGGAGTGGGCAGAGATCCCTCTTATTCCTCAGCAGGGAACCGGACAGTTCCCTCTAAATTTTAGGGAGGAGCTAATGGCGCAAGTAATCAAAACTCTCCGTCTGGAGGAGAAACCAAAAAAGGATCAATCCTCAGATTCTGAAGAGGAGGATCGCCTCCTCATTCCCTCTGTGCTGGGAAAGGATGCAAGGGTTCCTTTGGACAGGGCCTTTCGGATGTTGGTCCTGGCAGAGTGGAAAACTCCAGCCAAAAGCTACAGAATGAATAAGACGCAGGAAGCCCTATACACCTTTTCAAGAAAAAAGGGATATTTAAGAACTCCAAGGTGGATGCAGCGACTGCCTCCTTGGCGAGGCAGATGGTGTTCCCTACCGAAGGAGATGGTTTTCCAAAGGACCCTTCAGACCAGGGCCATTGAGGGAGCCCTAAGGAGGGGGCTGGATGCCTCCTCTAACTCCCTCTGTGTTAACATCCTAGCATCGTATCTGGCCAGGGCTAACATCGCTTGGCTGCAGGAAATGCAGTCGGCTGACATTTCAGAGGAGAGATCCAGGGTTCTCTCCTCTCTGGTTATGTTGGCCAGTACCCTGCTGGCTGACACCACTACAGATGCCTTCTCCTGGTTGGCTAGGGCGGTCTCCCTGTCGGTGGCTAGAAGGAAGATTTGGCTCAGATCCTGACAAGGAGATGCTACCGCCAAGAACCTCTTAGTAGAGGGGCTGTATAAGGGATTTAAGTTATTTGGCAGCTATTTGGATAAAGTCTTAACAGACGCAAATGATAAAGCAAAAAACAAAACCCTTCAGCAATTTCGGGCAAAAAAGAAACCCTTTCGTGCCCTGGCCTTTCAATTTGGGGTCCCCTCAGCCTCTTTTCACAAACGAAATCAGTTTAATGATAGAGAATTCATGAGGCAGTCCTTTCGTTTCAGGGGACAGCGGCAACGCAGATCTCACCGGGGCAGACAGCGAGAACCGTCCAACTCTCAGCCAGCAAAACAGGCATGACTCGCAGGGCGTGGGGGTCATTGGGGGCAGACTATTGCTTTTCTGCAAGACCTGGGAAAAGTCAATTTCAGACGCCTGGGTCTTTGAGATAGTATGGCAAGGGTATGCCCTGGAGCTCCAAGGAACGCCAAGGGGCAGGTTTCTTCCCTCCCTGGTCTCCAAGGACCCCCCAAAACGTGCGGCTATGGCATCAGAGATAACCAGACTCCTGGCCATAGGAGCAATAGAACAGGTTTCCCCCAGCCAAAGAGGGATGGGCCTCTACTCTATAATTTTCTTGGTCCAAAAAAAGACCGGACAGTGGAGAGCTTTCTTGGATTTAAAGCGCTTAAACAAGTATATACGGACCCTAAGGTTCAAGATGGAGACAGTAACCTCCATCTGCCACAGTCTGGCCAAGGGAGATTGGTTAGCTTCCATAGACCTAAAGGAGACATATCTACACATTCCCATCATACAGACCCACAGACAATGGCTTTGCTTTGCCTTCAATGGGAACCATTGGCAATTCCGAGCCCTCCCCTTTGGGCTTTCATCAGCTCCACGAACATTCACAAAGGTCCTAGTAACCTTGGTCGCGAATCTCCACAAGGAGGGGATACATGTTTTCCCATACCTGGACGACCTCCTAATCAGAGCTCCATCTCAGGAGAGGGCGGCCACGGATGTAATCAGGGTAATCTCGAGCCACTTGTCTCCAAGTCGCAGGTTGGAATGCCTAGGGGTGATTTTAGGTACAACCTTAGACGCCGTGTTTGTTCCAGAGGAGAGAAGATTCGTTCTCTGATCCTTCGGCTGCAATCCAACCAGCAACTAAGACACAAAGCTCTGGCGAGGTTATTGGGGTTGATGGTCTCGTGCTCCCGCCAGGTCCAGTCAACACGCTACAACCTTGAGACCCTTGCAGCAGCTGCTCAGACCTTCCAAAAAGAGCTTATCCTAGGGGAAAATCCTTGGGTCTCGATCCCTGTTAATCTAAAATCCTCCATATCCTGGTGGTTAGATCCCGAAGGGTTTTCAGTCGGGATCCCCCTAACGGAACCCCCTCGGAGGGTGGTGACCACTGGGATTGGGGAGCTCACATGGAGGGACGTTCCATTCAAGGTCTCGAAGGGAGCGTTGCATGTCAATAAATTTGTTGGAACTCAGGGTCATTCGTCTGGCCCTGGAACTACTGTTTCCCTTGGGACAGAAGATGCATGTCCTCGTGTATACGGCCAACACGACGGCCAAGGCATATGTAAATCATCAAAGGGGCTCGAGGTTCCCGTCCCTTCAGAGGGAAGCCTTGAGGCTATTCAACTGGGCCCAGATTCATCTGCGCTCTCTGAAGGCCTTACACATAAAGGGGAAGGACAATCACCAAGCGGACTGGCTCAGCAGGGAAACACTAGACTCCCACAAGTGGGCGCTGAACAGAGGAGTATTTCTCCGCATAACAGAGAGGTTCAGGACCCCGCTCGTGGATCTTTTTGCTACCAGAGAGAACGTGCAGGTAGATTGCTTCATGTCAATGTCAGGGATGGCACGTTGAATCAGGCATAGCCGTCAGGTCTCCTTTATGCGTTTCCTCCCTTTCCACTACTGACAAGGACAGTAGCAAAAATCAGACGGGAGGCAGCACAGATAATCCTGGTGACCCCATGGTGGACGAGGCGAACCTGGTTCTCGGACCTCATGGAATTGAGTGTGGAGTAACCCTTTCCATTCCCCCAGGTCCCTAACCTTCTCTACCAGAGGCCACTTTTCCACGAGAACGTCAGCTCTCAAAAACTGACATCGTGGAAGTTGAAAGCCGGGCCCTCTGTAGTCGTAGCAGGGGTTACTCAAGGGCCGTTCTAGAGACTCTCTTGCAAGCCAGAAGGCCGGCTACTCTGAGATCTTACAGATCTACATGGCGGGTTTTCTCACATTGGGCTCTGTCTAAAGGGGTGAACCCATGCAAGCCTTCGATTCCCCAGGTGTTGGAATTCCCTCAGCACAGTTTGGAAAAAGGGCTTAGGCATAACACCCTTGCTTAGGCAAGTTTTGGCCCTAAACTCTGTGTGGGTCTCCCTGTCTAACAAAAACCTGGCTGCTTACAGGCACATTTGACAATTTTTGAGGGCAGCGAAGCACCTTTCCCCACCGGTGGTGCATAGATGTCCCTCGTGGGACTTGAACCTCATGATTGACGCCTTGACTAGTTCGCCCTTTGAACCTTTGGCCCAGGTCTCTCTTTACATGATGTCACTGAAGGTGGCCTTCCTAATAGCAGTTACTTCTGTGAGAAGGATGTCAGAGCTGGGGGCGCTTTCAGTAGAGGATAATTTTTGCCTTTTCCATAAACAGTCGGTCATCTTAAGACTAGATCAGGCGTTCCTTCCAAAATGTAATTCCATTTTCCATAGGTTTCAGGAGAACTTATCATCCTTCTGTCCTAATCCAGTGCACCCCAAAGAGAAACGGTGGCACACCTTGGATGTCTGCCATGCCCTAAAGACTTATCTAATCAGGACTCAGAAGTTCCGTAGGTCTACGGTGCTCTTTGTTAACCTGTGGTCCAGCATAAGGGGTTCCAAGACATCCAAGACTCCTTTTTCAAAGTGGGTCAAGCATGCCATTGTTGAGGCTTACAAGGCAAAGGGTAAGGTTCCCCCGCTTCAGATTTGGCCTCATTCAGTCAGGGGAGCTGCTACTTCCTATGCGTTTAAAGCTAGGGCTTCCTACAAGGAGATTTGTCGAGCAGCGACTTGGTCGCCTGTTCACACTTTTTTAAAGCACTACAAGATAGATGCTTATCAGTCAACTGAGGCGGCTTTCGGGAGGAGAGTGCTACAGGCGATCCTGGATTTTCCTGCGGCTGTCTCTTCCCTCCCCTTAGGTCTCTTCCTGCTTGGGTATATCCCAGCCAGAGGACTGTCTGCGGCAGGGGGAGAAAAGAGAATTGGTCACCTACCTCGGTGAATTCTTTTCTTCCTCTGCTACACAGACAGTCCCCCAGACTCACCCAGAGAGAGAGAGGAGGGATGTAGGACCAAAAGGTTTTCAGCCATTAGTTTTTGATCAGTTCTGATTATAGTTCAGGTTGAGGTTCTTATTATCAGTAGGCCTAGATCAGTTGGGCGGTTGGGTATTATTCCACCGTAAGATGGCTGGTCCTCCGCTTTGGAACTCCTGGCGAGCAAAGGCGGGGTAGCACAGGAGGCACATGCGCAAAAAGTCTACTGTGTTCTTCTGCCTCCTGCTGGTCAACGGAAGAGCTACCCAGCTGGAGGACTGTCTGTGTTGCAGAGGAAGAAAAGAATTCACTGAGGTAGGTGACCAATTCTCGTTTCTTAACTTTAGTACTATGATCTCATTTTTTCCCGGGAGAGCCTCCTGTATGTCCAGTCAGTACGGTAGGGTAGATCCCCGCCACAACCAGTAGGAGGCAGACATTCTGATTTTGTGGAGCATGCTCTGTGGAATCTATCCTTAGCTCTCCAGTGTTTTGTCTGCCTCCACACCGGCAGGAAGCAGGCTGGCTGTCTCCAGGGAGATAAGGCAGCCCTCAATGAAAGGAAATTCCCCATAGGTGCCAGGGGGGGAGGAATTCCCTTCCCTGTTCACCCCCCTCAGGAGGAGGGGTGGGAAGGACTTACCGGGTGCCCCCTTCCCCATCTGGCGCAGGGACCCTCGAAGAGCAGGTCTAGCAGCCCCCCCCCCCTCAGTATACGTCTCCTCAGACCCTAACCCTGCTGGAGCTGGGAGCGGCGTAGATTCCTGTGTCTATCGCAGCCAGAGCCTGACAGCGACACATCCATTAGATCATCAAGGGCGGGAGCTTTGGGGGACTGGAACCCCCTCGCCGCCGCCCGGCCTCCAGCCGCGGCGGCTTTTTCTCAAAGTAGCGGCTTCCTAGTTCGCGGCCCTTCTCGCGCCCCACGGCTCATAGCCCACTGCGTGGCTGCGGGACAGCTCCGGCGTCACTCCGCCCCCTACAGGCCACACTCAACAAGAAGCAACGAAGGCAGGACAGGCCCCAGCTTGCCTCTCCCCCTACAGGCCACATGTCAGCAAGGAGCTACACTGGTGGGAGAGCAAGATCTAAAATGGCCGCCATGAGAAGAATGGTGGCGGCAGCAGCGTATGCGGAGACAGAAGCAGACGCTGAACAGTAAGCCCGCCGTTTCCCCCTCCCTCGACCCAGGACCCCCATATGGAAGTCCTCGGGGGAAATCCTATCTGAGCTAAAGAGGAAGAGATCTTCCCCTTGAAAGAGCAAAGCTCACCCCTATAATGGCCGTTCCAGGGATGTGGGAAAAGGCAAACGACCCAGGACCAAGAGACCCCACAGGGCTCAGAGGCCTCAAGACTCCCCAGTATCGTCGGGGTCTGCCTCAGAAGAGGTGATGTCTGTCCAATCGTCTTGAGGAGGAGCGAACCCACAGACCTAGAGGAAAAAGGAACAAAGGGGTTTTGATCTCCCAGGCAGAGACCAGCGAGAAGGAGGGGGAGGCTTCGGACAACCTCGCCTCAAGCGAGCAAGAGGATTCTGACTTGCAGAGCGAGGGCTCCCCCCCAGAGGTGGGAGAGCTGGAGGAAACAGGGCTTGAGGTCTCAGCAGACCCCGATAGACAGTTCCCTAATAAGTACAGGGAACAGATCTACCCCCTGGTCATAAAGGCACTCCACCTGCAGCAAAAGAAAGACAAACAGGCCACCTCAGACTCTTCAGATGAGGAAGAAGGAAGGGAGTATATCCCTCGGTCTAGAGACAGACAGAGGGATGGTCCTGGACAGGACGTATGAGAAGATTATCAAGAGGGAATGGCAATTCCCTAATAATGCGTGCAGAATGAATAAAACACACACAGTCCTCTATTCCCTCACGAAAACCAGAGAGTCCCTCCTGGCCATCCCTAAAGTGGATGCAGCAGCAAAAAGAAAACTAAAAGGCCACCAGAGGGTGCAGTGAGCACAGTCTTACTAGGCTCCTCTGCAGAGAGTGACCAGGGGGAACAGGATATTGAAATCACTCAAGCTCCTTCTGAGCAAGATCAGGGGGACTCTGAGAATTTGTCGGAATCAGATCATGATATGTCTGAGTTAGAGGAAGGGGAATGGGTAGAGCCAGCCTCTGACCCAAAAGAAAGAGAGAGACAGTTCCCTGTACAGTATAGGAACGAACTGATAGCACAGGTCATTAAGACGCTACAGTTGCACGAAAAGTCCTCTAAGGACTAGTGTTGGAAGCCGCCCCGGCTATTCGCAGGAGGGGCGGGGTATAAATTTATAAAATAATAAATAAATAATAATAAATAAGGAGGATTCCTCAGACTCTCAGGAAGAGGATACTAGACAGTACATTCCCACAGTTCACGTCAGGGACCAGGTCTCCCCTTAGACAAGGCCTTTGAGAGGCTTGTACTTAAAGAATGGAAGCACCCAGACAAGGGTTTTAAGATGACCAGGACCCAGGATTCCTTATACTCCTTCTTCAGGAGAAAGTAGCCTATGTTCAGAAAACCTAAGGTGGATGTGGGAGCTGCATCCCTCACCAGACACACAGTGTTCCCAACCGAGGGGGATTGCCACCCGAGGGATGCAACAGACAGAGCGGTTGATAACATTCTCAAGAAGGCTTCGGAAGCTACATCGGCTACCCTGAGGGTGGTAGGCATAGCGTCATCCTATGTATCCAGGGCCATGCTAGCCTGGATGCAAGAACTACAAGACCCAGAAATCTTGGAAGGTAAATCCCAGAGGCTAAACTCCAGGATATGCATGGCAGCCGCCTTCCTTGCAGACGCGACCACAGACAATCTGACATGGTCGGCCAAGGCTGTAGCTAACAACATTGCAGCTAGGCTCAGAGTATGGTTACGCTCCTGGGATGGAGATGTGACCGCAAAGAACTTGCTCACAGCATCTCCGTATAAAGGCTCTAAGTTATTCAGAGTAGGCCTAGAAAAGGTTCTGAAAGAAGCATCAAGCAAGGACAAGACAAAGACACTACAGCAACTGTCAGCTAAGAGGGGCTCCTTTCGTGGCCAGCCCTTTTGGTTCAAGGGCTTTGCTGGACCTTCCAGGAGATTCCAGACACCCGCCCAGAGAGGCTACGCCCCCAACTTCGCCTTCAGGGGCAGAGGTTTCAGGGCAGGAAGATACGATAGACGCAGATCTAGGGGTCCTTCGACCAATCAAGCTAGACAGGAATCTTGACTATTTCGATTACCGGGTTGGGGGCAGGATCCAACAGTTCCACGACATATGGGCACACTCTATCACGGATGCCTGGGTCCTCTCCTGCGTAAAAGAGGGATACTCCATCAAATTGAACAGCCCCCCTCCCCACAGATTCCTCATATCACCGAAATAGAGAAACGCGACGAAACATCTCGTGATGTCAGCCGAAATCAAAAGACTACTGGACACCAAGGTCGTAGAAAAAGTACCGACGGTTCAACAACGCTCCGGTCTCTACTCTATTCTTTTTCTCGTAGCCAAAAAAAGTGGAGAGCTGTGTTGGACTTAAAGGTCCTGAATCAGCACGTGAGAAAGAAAAAGTTCAAGATGGAAACAGTGGCATCCATTTGCAGCAGTATACAGAAGAACGACTGGATGGTATCCCTGGACCTACAGGATGCATACCTCCACATCCCAATTCGAACGTCTCACAGGAAGTGGCTACGCTTCGCGTACAACCACCACCACTGGCAATTCAGAGCCCTTCTGTTCGGACTGTCCTCAGCTCCCAGGACCTTCACAAAGGTACTAATACCACTGGTGGCGAACCTCTGGACGGAGGGCGTTCATATACACCCCTATCTCTACGATCTGCTGATCCGGGCCCACTCCCTGGACAAGACTCTACAGGACCTCAACAGAACAATCGCCTACTTGGAACAACACGGGTTCTTAATAAACATGAAGAAAAGCAACCTCCTCTCGATGAGGAGACTAGAACACCTGGGTACCATCATAGATACCAGCTCCGACCTCGCCCTGGTCCCCCTGGACCAGGACGCGAAAGATTCGGAAGTCGGTAAGGAACCTCAAGTCATCCAACCAAATGAGACTCAAAACTCTGGCATCACAACCAGGATTGCTGGTCTCGTGCACGGCCCAGGTGAGGTGGGGCAGATTCCACCTACGTCCCTTGCAGAGGCTGCTAAGGCCTTTCCAAGGAGAACTCACAGGCGGACTGAATACCTGGGTGAACATACCAGGACACCTAAAAAGCTCCATGTCCTGGTGGTTAGACCCCGCAACGTTCTTGGCAGGAGTCCCTCTCATAGAGCCCAAGAGGGAGGTAGTAACGAAGGTTGTAATGCCTTTGTGAGGCATTACAAGATTAACGTTTTCCAGTCAGCGAGGCTGCTTTTGGCAGGCGGGTACTGTAGTCGGTACTGGACTCGTCCAGTGCTGTTGGCTCCCACCTGTAAACAAAGGGGACTGCTTGGGTACATCCCTGCCGGAGGAGGAGAAGGAGGTAAGAGGAGAAAGGAGAATTGGTAGCCTGCCTTTGGTGAATTCCTTTCTCTCTTACACTCCTTATCCTCCTCCGACCCTCCCTGCCAGACAGCAGAGAGTACCTCGTCCGTTCCGACTGATTTAGTTTAACTGGTTAAAATTCCCCGTTGGGATCCACGTTACAATCTCAGGTTGTTCTCACATTATAGTACATAAGGATTACAAGTGGTTGTTTCTAAGTTGTTTTTATTAGATAAGAGATACTTCCAGGGGCACTCAGCTATGATACAGACTGGAGAGATCGGGTAGCGCCTAGTACGCATGCGCGAAAGAAAAAAGTTTCATCTGCCTCCTATCGGCCAGCAGCAGAGCTACCCTGCCGGAGGAGGATAAGGAGTGTAAGAGAGACAGGAATTCACCAAAGGTAGGCTACCAATTCTCCTTTTCCCGACCGAAGGAGAATGTTTTCCAGACAAATAAAAAAAGCAAACACCGCAAAGTGTGGGGATTGCAAAAAAGACTTTTCGTCCCTTCAATGCAACATATCAAGCATCATCGGGCTCCAGACGACCCTTTTTTCCATGGAGAGGGAACCAGCAGAGATACAGGCCCAGATGGAACAAGCAGAAGGGGAACGGTAACAGAGCCAGGCATACGCAGAGCTCCGGACATCCCAAGGCGGACGCATGACTGGACGGCCTCCCCTCTTTACTAAACAAGACAGGGCAGACTGCAACTGTTCACGGAGAAATGGGTAACAACTACCTCAGACACTTGGGTCTGGAATACCATTCAGAGAGGATATTTGATCGAGTTCGACTACTCCCCCCAGCACTACTTTTGTGCCTCACCGGTCTCCGCCAACAGAGAAAAACAAGCCGCTATGCAAATGGAATAGCCAGACTCCAGGCCACCAGAGCCATAGAACCGGTCCCAACTCCCGAAGAAGGACAAGGACTATACTCCATCTTGTTCCTAGTGCCGAAGAAGTCGGAAGAATGGAGGGCGGTTCTCAATCTCAAGGTTCTGAACCAGGGGGTCAAGGTGTGGAAGTTCAAAATGGAGACTCTTCAATCCATTCGCATAGCGATTGCACGGGGCGAGTAGCTGAACTACCTCGACATAAAGGAAGCTTATCTGCATGTCCCCATTCTCCCCGCTCACAGGGAGTGGCTCAGGTTCAAGTACGCCCATCAACACTGGCAATACACGGCCCTCCCATTCGGCCTCGCCCACCTCCCCCAGGATGTTCACGAAGGTGCTGATCCCCCTCATTGCGAACTTATGGACGGAAAGGATCAAACTCCACCCATACCTAGACGACATCCTCATTTGCTCACCAACATGCGAACAGGCACAGGGATGTCAACAGGACCATCATATTTACAGGAGCACGGATTCCTAGTCAATTTCAAGAAGAGTCACCTCGTTCCATCCCAGGCCCTAGAACATCTGGGAGTGGTTATCGACACCATCATGTGCAAGCTCTTCCTGACTCAACAGAGACAACAAAAGATATGCCTATTAATCCACCAAATTTCGAATGCCTGCAAGACCAAACTCAAAATGCTAGCGAGCTTGCTGGGCACCATGACCTCCTGCCTGGGAATTCTTCAATGGGCCAGATTCCATTCTTGGCCGCTTCAGAGGTTCCTGCGCCATGGCAGGACCTCCTGACCCAGGGGGAGAACCCATGGATCACAGTGCCAACAGCATTCAAGAAGTCCTTCAACTGATGGGCACATACAGATAGATTCAAGCCCAGCTTCCCATTATCCGATCTGGACAACAGTGACAACAGATGCCAGTTTGTTGGGTGGGGAGCGCACTCACAGGACAGGATGACACAAAGCACATGGCTTCCGTGGAAAAACGCCATCACATCAACTGGCTAGAATTGCAGGTGACGTATCTAGCGCTACAAGACCTAGCTCCGATCCTACAAGGAAAAGACGTACTGATATACACTGACAACATGGTGGCGAAAGCCTACGTAAACCACCAAGGCAGGTCTCGGTCTGAATCCCTACACCAACAGGCAACCATGTTAATCAAATGGGCGAAAAGCAACTTGAAGTCAATCAAGGGTCAAACGAATGCCCAAGCCGATTGGCTCAACCAAGTGGCAATCGACCTGGGAGAGTGGTCTCTTCACCCAGAAGCATTCAAGGCCATAGCCAATCGCTTTGGGCATCCGGATGTTGACCTGTTCGCGACCCCAGACAGCACGAAGACAGACATCTTCGTGTCTCGATTCCCGAACCACCAAGCAGTAGCCTTCAACACGCTAAACCTAACCTGGGCAGGGACTGATGTATGCCTTTCCTCCCTTCCCCCTCATTCACAGAACCGTGGCAACGATCAAGCAGAACGAGCAACCATCATCTTAGTGACCCCCTTCTGGCCACGACACCCGTGGTTCGCGGATGTACAGGAGCTGAGCTCAGAACCCCCCCCTCGGGATTCCGAGCAGACCAGACCTACTGTCACAGGGACCGGTGCTGCACAACAAGCCAGGCCCCCTGAAACTGACTGCATGGAAATTGAGAGGAGAGCTTTGAGAAAGCTGGGATACTCCCATCAAGTCCTGGACACTTTGCTCCAATCGAGACGCCCAGCAACAAAGCGCATTTACCAGAGCACTTGGGCTACCTTTGCTAGGTGGTGCGAGAGTAGGGAAGTCAGAGCAGTTAAGGCCCCTATTAGGGTGATACTAGATTTTCTCTAAGAAGGTTTGAACAAGGGGTTGAAACCAAACACTCTTCAGAGACAGGTAGCAGCCCTGAATAGTGTTCTGGGTACACTTAAAGGCCGCAGGGTAGCAAGGCATCCCCATATTGTCCATTTTCTCAGGGCAGCAAGAGTCGTATCTCCCCCTGTGGTTCACCGGTTCCCCTCATGGAGCCTAAACTTGCTGCTCAGGGCCCTTACTAAGGTACCATTTGAGCTCCTCAGGGAAGTTTCCCTGTATTACCTATCCCTAAAGATGGCCTTCCTCATAGGCATCACCTCAGTGAGGAGGGTGTCTGAGCTCAGTGCTCTTTCCATGGATCCTACCCTTTGGTCCTTTAAGGAGCCCGTGGTGGTCCTGAGACTAGACCTGTCCTTTTGTCCTAAGGTGGACATGCGTTTTCATAGGGAACAGGAACTGATCCTCCCTTCCTTTTGCCCAAAACCAGCACACCCACAGGAACGTGTCTGGCATACCTTGGACGTCACCAGAGCCCTTAGGATTTACATTGACAGGACAGCCCCTTTCAGGAAATCTCCGGCCCTCTTTGTGGCTCATAGTCCCCAGAGGAAGGGTTTGTGGGTGTCCAAGGCAGTCATTGCTCATTGGATGACTCTCTGTATTTCAGAAGCCTACAAGGTGGAGGGCAAGTCTCCCCCCTCGGGAGTCTTTGCTCACTCCCTTAGGGGAGCAGCAACCTCGCAGACCTTTAGAAATGCTGCCACCTATGGGGAAATATGTTGTGCAGCGGCGTGGTCGTCCGTGCACTCCTTTACAAAACACTACAGGATGCTGCTGCACGAATCAGCTGAAGCGGCTTTTGGGAGGCGGTCCTTTAGGGGAGCCTTCCCTTCCTCCGCCTTATGGCCCCGTTATCACTACCTCCATCCATATTTCCCTCCCACAGAGTTAGGTTTGGGACACAGCTTTGGTACGTCCCTACTGTACTGACTGGACGTCCAGGAGCCTTTTCCGGGAGAAAGGAAAATTGGGCTCTTACCTCTAAATTTTCCTTCTGCGGGAGATCCTCCTGGACGGTCAGTCCCCACCCGGAGTGAGGTATAACTCTGAGGTCGACGGACCATGGACTGGTAACTTGGTCCCGGTCTATCTCGGATTTTCAAGAGACTCCATGTTCTCCTCCCCGTTGGGAGGATATTCAGAGATTTTAGTTGTTTTTGTAGGAGTTATTTTGCAAGTTGTAAGGATTCCTTAGAGTAGTCAAGTTCTGTACAGGGTGAGCAAGGTGTAGAATGGCTGGGAACTACTGGAGAGCTAAGGATGGATCCCACGGAGCATGCTCCACAAAATCAGAATGTCTGCCTCCTACTGGTTGTGGCAGGGATCTACCCTACTGTACTGACTGGCCATCCAGGAGGATCTCTGGCAGAAGGAAAATTCAGAGGTAAGAGCCCAATTTTCCTTTCTAATAACAAATCATTGGGTCTCCAGTGACATCCTGTGGGGACAGAGGGAGGGAGGAGAACAAAGCACTGCAAGTACTGTGGGCTGCACAAGCCTGGGTCCTGCCTCTGTATTCCTGGTACCTCTTGCCCCATTACACCTTCCTTTGCATTTTGCCACATTTAGATTTTTAAAATAGTAGGCATTCTGAATTTTGTAGTGCAGACTCAGTTCAACATTTTGTATATTTATTTTTATGCAAATTGTTTGTGAAATCCTTGGTTTGGCCCACCAAGTTGTGGACGTTTTTATAACCAACTTCCAGAAAAGGTAGCAAAACATCACTGCATTACATTAATGAAATTTCCTACATGACTAATATACTATTTATGTGTCCTGGGTTTGGTTTTGGGCCATATATGTGTGAATAAGATGGCATGGTCTTAACATCTGATATATTTTATCATAAATACAACAGGGAATGAAGTAGGTCTATCAGCTATTGTGCAAATAAATAATACAGATGAGATCTTACATGTTGTTTTATTATTCCTTTACAGCAGACTGCAAAAGTAATGCTTTGGCCTCAGGAAGCAGCGTTCAAGTAAACGGGCATGGAGGGCAGCCTTCAAAACCCCCAGTTAAGAGAGGCCCTGGACGGAGACCTAAGATTGAGACTAACAGCAGCGGTGAAGTGGTGCATAAAAAGAGAGGCAGAAAACCAAAAAATCCACAAATTGCTGAACAAAAGAAAGCAGAGCAAAAAACAATTCTGACCACTGCTGACTTGACAACAGAAGAAGCATCTGCTTCTATTGCTTGCAATTCTGCTTACAATTCTGTTTCTGAAAATAATGTGAAGGAAGACTTGTTACAAAAGAGAGGCCGTGTGGGTAGAAAGCCTAAAAGAAAGACAAAGGCCCATCAGGCTGCCTTGGACCTTAGGGTTCCTGCAAATGCAAAGATGCAGACAAGAAGCAGGAGGAAAAAGGCAGATGAACCTGAACCCATGGAGGAAGAAGAAGGGTCTGAGGAACATAAAGATTCTGAGCCCCACATGAGAACTAGAAACCAGGGTAGGAGGACAGCCTTTTACAATGAAGATGACTCTGAAGAAGAACAAAGACAGCTATTATTTGAAGACACTTCTTTGACTTTTGGAACATCTAGCAGAGGCAGAGTCCGAAAGCTGACTGAAAAAGCAAAGGCTAATTTGATTGGTTGGTAACTTCTACCAAACGTTTTATTCAGAATGCTGTAAAGCAGGTACCATTAAGGAATAAGCAGAACTAAGAATTCTGCTTCCCTGCTGCTATTATGGATCAGAAGAAATATGTTTTCATTTGAAAAATCTAGCAAAAAAGACAAACCGAAAGAACACTTCTTCAAAAGAAATATATTTTAAACTTTTGCTATTTATTGCCCTCCAAATAGATTATGCATTTCAACTGTCATTTTGCTCACAGTAATAAAAGAAGATCTTCAGATAAGCAATTCCTGACTGACGTATGGAAGTGAGAGCTAATGTACTCTTGAACAGTGCATAGTATCTCTATTGGATTAAAAAGGTGATAGAACTTTGAATGCCACAAAGTGAAAACAGAAATCTATTTTTGACCAAGCAAGGTACATTTTTATTGAGTGTAGAATTCATGTTTTGCAGGAAGGCAAATGTTGGTAGAGTGGCAGTAATTTTAATTACACTTCCATTAGGACAATTGAAAAATTACCAAACTTTGCTAATGTGAAAATGTTTTATTTCAGTAGTGATAGAAGGTGCAACAGAAAAGAAGCCTCGCATAGGCTGTTAGCCTATCCATGTTCTGCCAAACATAGAAAAAATGTGATCACTATATATAGAGATATATCCACATTGGAAAAAGTTTGACTAATATGTCTAATTTTTCAGACCTTGATTCTTGTATCAGTCAATAAATCTCTGTTTATTGTGCCAAAGACTGAGAATCAGTGCAGTGGGAAAGCCCGTTTTGAGTGCCAGCACAGCATACAGTTTTCAATTATGATATAGACTCTCTGTTGTTCTAATTAGCAAGTTGTTATAAATTGTGCTGAGAAATAATCTTTTTTGGTACTTATAGTAGAAAACAATAATGCACTGGTGGGGGTCCTTTGACAGAGATGTTTTAGTCAAAATGTATAATTGGTTAAAGGATTCAAGGAAATTACAGGAAAAGTGTGGGTATGAGGTTTACTTTCTGATCCAGACTGATTGTTTCTATAACTTTAGGTGTGTTTAATAGGCTAAAAATGACTTACAAAGACATGTGTGTGTATATGTGTATATATATGAATATATACACAAACACATAAATATACAATATTACCCAGGTATAAATTCTTTTTTCAGGACTTTTTAGATAGCACTAGACTTTAAAAACTTTTTAAAGTGTCATACTTTATAGTTTAATTTTAAGGGGAAGATTGGTTATTTTCAATTATTAAAGGTTAAAAAAGGCCAAATCACTTTTTATGCAATCATGTTTTATACAGTCATTGCACAATGTGTTTTTTCTGCACTTTTTACGGTATACTTATCATGCTGACATAAGTCAAATATACACCCTAAAGAAAAATTCCATTTAATGATTGTGCCTTGTATTCTATTATTTCTTGCATCTTTAGTAAAATTAAGTTGTCTATTGTAAATGATAACTATATGACTTAGGGAATGTATTTACTATATGTACTGCTATGGAAAAGAGAAGCAGTTATTTATTTGTTTATGGTACGTTTAGTTATTTTATACTTTAAAAACAAACTTTACTACCATTTTCTATTGTTTAAAAAGTATTGTCCAGCTTAAAAGGAAAAAAAAATAGTAGTGTTAGAGGTATTTTCTGAGATCTGGTATGGTACAAAAATGTAACCAAAATTTTCAAAAACATTTTTTTAAAAATTGGGGTGGTACAAAAGAATATTGTCATGATACTTTTAAAAATGGTATATTACATATTAAGAAAAATCTTGAAAACCCATACTAATTAGAATTAATTGTTTTTTAAAAAAAGTCTTGCTGACTTTAATACAACATCCATAAGCATAAAGAATATTCATCTGAAGTCAGGGTTTTTATGATTAGTACCTTAAGATTTCCTTCACTCTTTCTACATTTACTGTAATCTTTGCCCATTATTACTATGAAGTAAGTTTAATATATACCTAAGAAAGGCCATCAGGAATTTTTATTCTAGTAGTCGGTAAGAGGTGACTTAAGTCCTACTCTTACAAGTAAAAAGTTAATAACCAGTGCATTTGGCATTTTAATGTTGGATACATCTCCATATGAAATTCAACTACTTTCAAATACATACTGACTTAGTAGGATTCTTACTTTTGGGAGGAGGTGGAATTTGATGGCATTTTCATTTGTGTATATACTTCTTTTTCTAGCATATTTATTTTTAAACAGAAATGCAGGATTTACATATAAAGCATTTAATATGGAAAACAATGGCTGTCCAGTAAAATTTTCACATTTTCAAAATGCATTACGGTATGAGATTTATGAAGGCAATCAATTTCACATGTGTGATTTCCTGATGTTATCTGCAGTGTACTCAAAGAAGTTAAAGAATATATCTGAAATTCAGCGTATGTATTTACTCCATTTGTAACAGTCATACATGGCATGGTTACATATATATATTTATATGCAGAAAATTCCTGTTCATAATGTTGGAGAATGGAATAGCAGACAGTCCAACAATAGTGGGTGAAAACTGTGCATCTTAAAAACACAAGAATAGAAGGCCTTATTTGCAGTACATAAATGAATTTCCCCCCTTCCACAAATATCTATGGCCACAGTCTACCTTTTTAAATTCACATTTAGAGATACTGACCTTGTTTTCTTTTTAAATTTATTAATGATTTGGGTCCATTTTAATAGAAACTTATAAAACTTTTAGTAATAATACCAGATTTATTTTAAATATATATTTTTATAATTTAACTTCTCTAGGTTGCAAAAGTTTATTTATAATACGTAAATCACCATCGTTCTATTTGTCTTTTTTAAATTGAAGAATGTATTGTCTGACAGACTTGCAACATATTTATTGTGCCAACACAGAAAAAGAGCTTTTGACCTTAATTTTAAATGTTCAGCAATAAATAGTGATTCAATAATTTTGAAACAAAATCACTAAATATAGATACATGTATTCTATGAATTATATAATAGTGAGTACCTAAGAAGTAATTCACAAAAATTGTTCCACATTTGCTTGTAAATACTACATAGATGTCATTTTCTTGGTAATTAGAGCTATTCAATCAAACTGCAATCTTACAAACCTGCTGAACACATTCAAGAAATTAAATCCATTAATAATCTCTTCGTTACAGGGCTATTTAATTTTTTTCCTTAATAATCACTGCTGTGTTTACCACAGCAAATCAGTGATTATGACGCGTGACTCCATTTTTTTGCTGTTGTCCATTAATTAAAGTTGAAGGACTACACCACACTAATTGTTTAGTATTTTTTTCAGTATTAAATGAAGGTTCATTTGCCATTGTGTGAAGACCAGTGACTTGTACAGTGTCAATTTTGTACACAACATCAACTTCTTGTTAGACTTTTAAGATTCATTTGACTGAACTTAATATTACTATGAATTAATATTTGTAAAATATTATTTGAGAAAAAGGACCCTTATGCAGCATTGTAGTATATATTAACATATAAAAATAAACAGTCTCTTTTATGTATTGTAGTGCACAGGTCAGGTATTATATTGCTGTACAAATATTTTTCCAAGTACCAACTCGAGCTTTCTGTTTTGGAAGCTTTGCACATATAAAATGTGTAATCCACCCACACCTCAAGCTGGTACTACAGTTCTGACAACATACAATTATATCTGTTTTAGTCACACTTTCTCTTAAGCCTTCATCTAGCAAATGTTTTAGTACATGCTTATTGTTTTAAGCATGAGTGGTTCAGTTGAAACTGTTGGTTGGATTATGGCCCTGGCCTCCCAAAAAGTAGACCTTTACTCCAACTTAAGTAACCACGTGAAGTCATTTTAATTCAGCTAAAATAGTTAGGACCATATTGTTCTGTTCTAAATCTCCACCTTGTAGCATAATTCCACTCTGTCTACACCGACTGGACAAACTGACAGAAGCAGAGCTGGTTTGAAAACTTACAAAATTGCACAAAGTTTTGATATGGCAAATTTGACTTGGCATTTTAAACCATCTTTAATTTGCTGACATGAAATTTCAGCAGTGTTTAAATGAAAATTTTGTTGGAAATGTCAACACTTTCAGTTCTGAAACTACATGAATTCTGAAAGCAGCTTCAGTATTCATCATGAAAACAATATCTATTTTCAACCAACCTTATAAGCAGTTTAAAGACAAATTAGTGTTCACAGTGAGTTTAAATACAATTATGTAACTTAACCATTATGGCAGCCTAGAGTGGAGACCGCCTTAAACCTTGCCTGGAAACAAAAGCTCATTTTCTCTGTTACTTTTCACTACCTAATGAAGGCTAAATGTAAAATTATTTTATGATGTGTTTTTTACCCTGTACTACTTGTAACTGATTAGTTTCCATGGGGACCTAGATATTCATTTGACAAAAGGGCTATAGTTTCCTGATGTAAATTGTTTTGTATAAATGCTTATTTATACTTGGAATAAATGTTATGTTAAATTTTATATAAATTGCCCAAGTCTGAAAACACTTTCTAATATAACACATCTGGTATGGAGATTTTTGTCCTGACTTTACATGACTCCATATTCTTTTAAACAATACCGGAGCTCTCATTATTTGCTGTGCTTGAAAAATCATAAATGTAGTTTTAAACCAAGGTTTACCTCTAGAACCCTTGTGTTTGTGCTAATGCTAGCATAGGTAACATTTCAGCTGTTCCTTTTAGAGTGTATTTTGGAGTAGGTCAAACACTCCAATTCAGGAAGAGATACCTTTTTAGTAGATTTTTGTTTTATTCAGAAAGATTACCACAGAGGAGAGATTCAGTTTTTGTTTTGAAGACTACAGTAGCATTAGTTTGGAATTCTGGAGACACTTTACACACTGTGTTAAAATAAATAAGCATAATTTTAGGAGCTTACTAAGATAGACTTGAGAGAAAGGAGGCAATTTTTAAAATTTATTTATTTTGCGACGGATGGGAGTAATAGTGGGAATGACAGGCCTTTGGAATTCTTTTAATGCAGATAATTACATCAGGAAATTCACCTAGAATGATGAACAGTGTGTGACCTCAGGGTTGGAGATAGTATTGTGCTATTAATTTCTACTTTTAAGAAAAAGTATGCTCATACAGATTGGAAATAGGAATGAATATATCAGCAGCCACTTTGTACACATGCATATGTAGAGCATTCACATCCTATTTTAGATTTAAGGTTGTCTGTTGTTTTACAGATAGGCAGCTCAGACATGCAGAGTTACATTTTTGGACCATATTTGCAAAACATGACAGGCAATTTGTTAAACATCTTGAGAAAATTATTAAAATTCTGCCACTTATAATGTTTAGACATGTAGAAGGTAGCTCAACTTTAAGGAAATGACCTGGAAGGTTTTATTTTGAAACTGACACATTTTTCAGATTAAAAGTTGTTATGCTTATTTTGTACAGAATGATGTAAAACACAAATCTGTTGTATGTAATGAGTAACGGTTTGAAAACCATAATAATTTAGTTTTTATCAAGGTTTTATTTCTTCCAGATTTCTGGATTGTCATGTAATAATCTGCAGTATCACACCAGGATAAATAGTGCCCTTTCTTTTTGTACATATTGATTGAAACTTTCTTTACTGTTACGTGGACACTTTCTATGTTAGTTTTGATGCATACTACTTTGAATCCTTTTATACAAACTAGAATGTATGTGTAAGAATTACTGTCACTGCAATGTAGTAACTACAAACTTATTTTTAAATAAATGGAAAACTTGTTTTTCTAAACGGTTTTGCAGTGCTTCTCTTTTTGTCAGCTGGTTTAACAACTGTCAACTGTTTTGGGTGACCTGTGTCGCAATAAACATGTTTCAGAATAGCATAAATCATCCATTTGATTGTATGTAAATTTATGCAGAGTGCCTACAGTACAAGCAGTGAAACTACATCAACAGAAATTAGAAAATTGGTCACTTACGTGGTGAATTTTCTTTCTGTGGTGGCCTGGTGGGTCCTGGACAGTCTCTCTCTTTTTATTCCATGCTCATGTGGGAAGATCCACGATCCAGCCAGCAGGAGGCAGCACTGAACTTCTTGCTGGGTATATGCGAAGTGCATCCGCCCCCAGCTCACCAGCCATAGCTAGCTATAACAACAGAACTAAACCAAAAAACATACTAACAAATCACCTCAACTTCAAAACTAGGGGAAAACTATGAAAATGATTCTGTAGATAATAACCAAAGTTTAGTGACAGACAGGGTGGGCCGAGAGACTATCCAAGACATCCCCCGACAGAAAGAAAATTCACAAGGTAAGTGACCAATTTTCTATTCTCTGGGGCGTCCTGGACAGTTGCTCTCTTTATTCCATACTCATGGGAACATACAAAAGGAGTAGAAAAAAGGGAGGGAACAGACGTGGTTGTAGAATCATTCCTCTCCTTTGAGTATGCAAATTTATGACAACACACTTTGCAGGACCTTCCTGCCAAATGCGGCCTCAGCATATTCAAAGGTATGGATTTTGTAGTGCTTAGCGAAGGTGTGCAGGGATGACCAGGTAGCTGCCCTGCACACTTTCTCGTAAGGAGCTCTAGCACTGTATGCTGCCGAAGTGGAGGCACTTCTCAAGGTGCCCTGAACCCTCTTGTCCTGTGTGATACAGCATTTAATCCATTTGGAAACGTTAGTTTTGGATATTTTGTGTCCTTCCCTATACTGTTTAAAATTGACTAACAAGGCCGAGGACTTCGAAACCCTGCAGTGCAGTTAATATACGTCTTAAATGCCCTCTGAACATCTAAATTATGCCAGAGGTTTTCCTGATCATGTTTAGGATTTGGGCAAAATGACAGGAGAGAGATCTCCTGCACTCTATGGAAAGAAGGTGTTTACCTTAAGGATAAATGCCTCATCCAGCCTCATAGATATGGAATCTTTACAAAAAATACATACATTTGGGTCTATAGATAACGCTTCAAGCTCTGACACACGTTGGGCTGAGGTAATGCCCATTAAGAATACCAATTTGATAGTCATAAAATATAGCAAAATGTCCTGAAGCGGTTCAAAGGGGAGCCCTCATTAGCGCTGCGAGTACCAGGTTAAGTTCCCACAAGGGGAACCTATGAACAACTGGAGGTGAATTCAATCTAGCTGATCTAAGGAATTTCTTGATATGAGGGTGTAAAGACCCTTTTTCTTGGTTGGTGGACGTCAGAGTGCTGTCCAACGCTGCTACCTGCCTAGCAAGACTTACGGCTAAGACCCTTCTTAAGTCCCTGTTGTAGGAATTCTATAATGTTCTTGAGTCCTGACTTGCATGGGTTAATTGACTTCCTGGAACACCAACCAGCAAGTTTCTTCCACCTGTGTTGATAGATCCGTCTCATGGAGCTGCACTTGTCAACTAATAAGGTGTCAGTGAGTTCTTTGGAGTATGCTAACTTTGCTTCTCGTGGAGCTGCGCTTGTCAACTAATAAGGCGACGCTGAGTTCCTTGGAGTATCCTAACTTTCTAAGAGATCTTCGCTCAGTTGTCACACTGTTTAACTGAAGATCTGTGGATTTGGATGACGCACCAGCCCCTGTGGTGTTAGCATTCTGTGGTATGGTAATTGAAGGGGAGGAGCTACGTTTAGGTTGACCAGGTCTGGGAATCATGGCCTGTGAGGCCAATGGGGAGTGACGATGATGACCTGTACCTTTTCTTGTCTTACCTTGACCAATACCCTTCCTTTCAGTGGAATTGGTGGAAAGGCGTACAGAAGGCCTGAGTGCCATCTGTAGCCAAGACCGTCGTAGGTCATTGTTTTGGGATGACAGAACGTTGATATGAACTTGGGCACTTTGTTGTTTTCGCTTTATACGAACAGGTCAACCTTGTGAGTCCCGATGGTCTGAGTTATCAATCCAAATGCCTCATTACTTAGCAACCATTCTCCTGGCTTAATCCTTTGCCTGCTGAGCCAGTCAGCATGCACATTTGATAGTTCCTTTTGTGTGTACTATGTTTATGGATAGGACATTGTGTTTTGCCCAAACAATTAGACTGGATGCCTCTTTGTAAAGTGATTGGGATCTGAATCTCCCCTAGTTGTTTACACAGACTCATGCTGTCGTATTGTCTGTGGGCATGAGCACATGTTGTCCCTTGATTGTGTCGGCAAAGTGAAGTAGAGCCAGCCTTATGGCCTTTAGTTCCAACCAGTTTATGCTGTGGGTCTTGTCTGTTGGTGACAAAGTCCCCTGCGCTGAGCTTCATCTCAAATGCATCCCCCAGTGAACAGACTGGCGTCAGTGGTGAGGATCACTCTGGGCAGTTCCGAGAGGGAGGTTCCCACCAATAGCCTTTGTGGTGTAAGCCACCACCCCCGAGCAGCAGGGCCGGCCCCAGTCATGTGCCACATGTGTGGCCGCACATGGCCCCGCCGCCAGCTGCGGCCCCGCACTTGCCTGACTGGGTAGCAGGCTGCAGCCAGCTTCTCCCCCAGAAATTGATTCTTCCTCCCCTTCCTGGCTCCAGACGCCATCCCTCACCTGCCTCTGCCTTCTAGCAGCAGCAGCAGCAGGGACACTGGATCAGGCTGGGAGATAAGGCTGTTTACAAACAGCTCCTCCCCACGTGCTGATCAGAAGGTTGCTACCTTGTAAAGAAGGTTCTTCGAGATGGCTCCCAACATTCTCACAACTGGGTTGTGCACGCTCCACCCTGTTCAAATAATAGACCACATGATGGTCTTGAGCTCCTCTGGTATAAAAAGAACCCTCCCCCTCTGAATGACAGTTCCTTTCAACCCTTTCTCGAAATATAAGAAATAATTCCATGCGGGACTGGAAGGGTGGGTGTTGTGAGAATGTTCGGACCCATCTCAAAGAACCATGTTTGCAAGGTAGCAACCTTCTGTTCTTCTTCGAGTGGCTCCTCACATGATATTTTGACATGGCGCCGCCGGGTGGGGAGTCCGTGGGCGTGCCAGTGCATGGACAGGGCATGCACACGGCTGCACATACATCCCCACTCACCCACCACTCATCCACACCCACATAGTAACCACCATTTCCCCCGGTTGCTCCGTGCATGGGGATGAGTGGGGGTGTGAGTGGGGATGCGTGTTAGGCGAGCACGCACGCACCCCCACTCACCATGGGCGCGTGCACCACATCATTCACATGGGGTTCCCCCACCCATTGAACACACAGAAATCTGCATGTTTACGGCTGGGAGGAGAGACCCGTGTAAAAAGGGCCACATTCTCACAACTGTCTTACTTATACTATCTTAGGTAGGAGTTTAAGATGTAAAGCAATATCTATTCTGTCTTGGAAAATAAATCTGCAAATATGGTTCTGAGATTATTATGGCTGCTATTTCACTAACTCTTCTTAATGAAGTTATTGCTAACAGGAATACTGTCTTTAAACCCGCACCCCATAACCAGTTCATTTGCACCCCCCATATAATCAATTCACGCTGCCCCGTGGGCACAAATTAAATGGTTATGGGTGGGGGCAGCGTGAATAGATTATATGGGGGCGGGGGCAGAAATGAAGTGGTTATGGGGTGGGGGCAGCGTGAACTGATTATGGGGGCACAACTGAACTGGTTATATGTCTCTTTTCAAGACATCATGCGCTTAATAAGCTAGCTGCATTTTGGGTGTCTTGTGTGTGTGTGATAGCAGCACCTCTGGACTGGTCACACCGCATGTGTGCACAAGGCACAGGCGGCACTGACAGCAAGAAGCAACAGGCCCTGGAGGCCAGACTGACTAAGCTCACCCCCTGCCCCCTCCTCCAGTAAGGCAGTGGACGCAGTCAGTCTCTCTGTGCCTATGTCACTGCCAGCTTGGCTGCCCCTACAGTGGAACCACTCCTGGGGAAGTGGCGGTAGAGGCTCGGCTGGGGAGGGGGAAAAGCATTAGGAGGCCGTGCTTCTCCATGGTTGCTCAGAGAGGTGGAGAATGGGAATCCTTCCTGTCAAGAGGGAGTAAGTTTTATGTAAATGTATACACTTGCATAATTAGGTGGTGCCTAATTATGCAAATTAGGCCCCGCACCAAGACTTCGCACATGGCCTCACAAACCCTGGGGCCGGCCCTGCCGAGCAGTTTTGACCCTGTCTGGTACCTCTATTGAGAAGTCCTGACCCTCGCAGATCTGTGTCTGATACCTTTTCAGGATGTTTTGTAGTGGTCATAGATGGAAACGTGCCCAGGGAATAAGGTGGATGCACGATACCAGCGTTTTAAGGAGGTTCGTCACTGTTGAATCAGGACTGTCGTCTCATGATCACCTGCTGAAGAAGGTTTACCAGCTTTTCTTGTCACTGCTGAGGTAGAAAAACACAGCTTAGATTTGCATCTATGAGAACCCCCAGATGTTCTAGTGTCTGGGTGGGAATCGTGGCTTTTCTCTGTGTTCACTACAAAGCTGTATTCTGATAGGAACAACACTGAACTGAGGATTTCAATGAATTGTCTTACAGTGACGCCCAAGGTCCTTTTCTTGAGTGGTAACTCTTAATTTAGAACCCAGCATTATGTACATAAAGCTTGGATTGTTTTTCCCTATGTGCATCACTTTGCCCTTGTCCACATTAAATTTCATCTATAATTTAGATGCCCAGTCTCACAAGATCCCCCTGCAATTCTTCACAGTCTACTCGTGTTTTAATACCTTGAATAACTTGATATTATCGGCAGATTTGATCACCTCACTCCCCTTTCCAGATCACTAATGAATACATTAAGCAACACGGGTCCCAGTACAGATCCCTGGGGCACTCTGCTATTTACCTCTCTCCATTGTGAAAACTGACCATTTAGTCCTACTCTTTGCTTCCTATCCTTTAGCCAGTTACCTCCTATCCCATTATTCTCCCCTCCTCACAGGACTGATGAGATGTGTCCCCCCTTCCTTCGGATAGGCAGGATCAATTTGATCGACAGCCTCATCCTATGGGAGGGGCACAGCCCACCATCGAAGCCCAGTTCTGTTCCTGCCTTCCTACGGGTAGGAAGCAGGATCAATAGCTCCCACTCTGGGAGCATAGACCTTAGGGGTTTTTTACTTTTCTTTTACTTTTCTGTTTTTTCTTTGTCTGGGCCCGATCCTCTTGCCACTACCCCACTCTTGCTGGGGGGCAGGGCTGAGCTGCTGGCAGGGGACCGGGGCGGGGGAGGTCCTTCCCCTTTGTCTTCCCCTCCCCCCAGTTTACCTCAAAGTCCTTAAGGGCCCATGTAGGGGGTGAGCTGCTGCGCTTGGAGCCGCTCCTCCCTGAAGCTGCTGACTCGTGGGGAGTAGAGCCACGGCAGGACATTCAGGTGCTCAGCACGCCAGCCAGCCGCTTGCAATTTCTCGTGGTCTGCCATGGCAGTGAGAGCTGGGAACCAGTCTTGCTGGGACGTGGGCTCGCCCTCCCCCACAACAGGGAGCCAGGCGAAGTAGGTGCGGCGCCGCCTCCCCACATTGAGGCGGCTCTCGACCCAGGAGAGCCTCAGGAGGGGGTGGGTGATCCCGGGACTTGCCCGGGCCTGGGGATTAGGCCGTACTGCCCG
Source organism: Sphenodon punctatus (assembly GCA_003113815.1). Taxonomy (NCBI): domain Eukaryota; kingdom Metazoa; phylum Chordata; class Lepidosauria; order Sphenodontia; family Sphenodontidae; genus Sphenodon; species Sphenodon punctatus. The sequence goes on along the minus strand of QEPC01004227.1, from coordinate 692,871 downwards.
GCAGAAGTCCCAGAAGCGGTCCTTCTATGGCTGGGGCAGCAAGTAGTGGACTCCCCCCCCCACCTCTTCGAATCCCTTACCGGGGGAGGTTCACCTTCAGGCCACTGCACTCCTAGAGAGGGAACCCCCAGTCGGGGGTAGCCCACACTTCTCCCACGCGGGAAGCGGGCAGGGAAAGCAGCAACAGGGAGGAGAGATGGTCCCTTTAGCTGAAGGGAGCCCCCCCCACAGAAAGACACGGGTAGAAAGAGGAGATTGGAGGAAACTTAATCTTCCTGGAGCTTTTCCTCCTCAGCCCCATTCACCTCTTCTGGCTCATAATCTCCCCCACCCCCCGACACCGTTCTAGCCATAGGGGTAAAGGGGCTAAGGGGTGCAGTTCCTCTCGGAGCAGGAGGTCAAAGGACACAGGGCTAAGACTGCAAGGCTCAGCTCCCCTGCACCCTCAGTGCCCTCCCACCCCGACAAGGAGGACAGGGAACTTTATGATCTCCAGTCATAGGCTGGGGAGGTAGGGGAGGAACCAGCAGGGGAGAGACTTTTTGAGGCAGAGCAATTTAGCAAGCTCCATGCTAAGGTAGCAGCGGAGTTGGCTATCTCCCTACCAGTCCAGTTGAACAACAGGAGACCCCTATGGAGAACAAGAGAGCTTTCCCTAGGGGATCCACCCCTTCCCCAGAGCTACCCCTGGCCAAGTTTTACGTTGACGCTATCAAGGGGGAATGGGAGCACCCGGCTAGATTCAAGGGGCTGCACAAATTTATTAATAAGTTTTACACAATCCCGCTCCCGCAGGAGGATCTTATCATCCTACCCAAGGTAGATGCAGGGGCTGCAGATCTCTGGGTCAGCTGCCCTTCCATCGGAGGGGGAGGGGTTCCCTAAAGATTCCCTCGATAGGAAGGTGGAGATAGCCCTAAGACAGAATTACGAGGCCTCCACAGTAGCCCTCAACGCTTCAGCTTCCACCTCTAGTTTCAGCAGGGCAGCCTTCTTATGGGCTGGTGACCTTGCCCGCAAAGTTAAAAAGAAGAAACTGAAAGACAGCTTTAAGAAGCTGGCCCTGGCAGCAGCTTATTCAGCAGATGCAATCCTGGATGCCATCCAGCTAAATGCCAGAGCTATGGCAGCCAAAGTGGTGGCTCGTCATTCCATCTGGCTCTGTCCATGGAAGGTAGACCTTCCGTCCAAGGCGGTACTGACAGGGGCCAAATACCAGGGCAAGAAGCTGTTCAGAGAACCTATGGACAACGTCCTCACCACTGAACTGGAAAAGAAAACGACCCTACCGCTGATCCCCACAAAAGGTACAAGCAAGAGCTCCTTTCGTCCAGAACCTCCACTCGAAACCACAGAGGATCCTGGAAACAGGACTTTCGCCCAGGAAAACCTAGGTGGCAGTGAAACAGAAGAGGTGGGGACCATTTCCAGCCCAAGAGACGGCAGTCCGCAAATGCGAAACAGCCCAAGTTCCCAGCATGACTGGCGGCTGCCTCCTAAGAGCCTGGAAGCATTCATCGGGGGGAGGCTACAGTTTTTCGCAGATCAGTGGACACACTCATCATCAGACCGGTGGGTACTCAAGTCAGTGGCCAAGGTTCACACAATAGAATTCGTCCTTCCACCGAAGGACCGGTTCCTACCATCACCACTATCAAAGGATCAGATAAAGGCGGGTAAGACTTTGAAGGCAATCCAACACCTGCTACACATGAACCATAGAACCGGTGCCACCACCTCAGAGGCATTCAGGTGTGTACTTCATTTTCTTCACGGTCCCAAAGAAAAATGGGGACGTGCAGGCCATCCTGGATGTCAAATTTCTCAACAAGATACCAGAAGTTCAGAATGGAAACGCTGAACTCCATCACAGCGTCCCGGCGACTTCCTAACCTCAATCTCCAGGAAGCCTACCTCCACATCTCCATCCACCCATCTCACCGTAGATACCTGACATTTGCAGTCAATGGCCAACACTTCCAGTTCTGTGCTCTCCCCTTCGGACTCTCTTCATCACCGAGGGTTCACGAAGGTACTAGCAGCATTGGTGGCACATTTGAGGACACAGGGCGTCCACATCTACGTGTACCTAGACGACAGTCTCCTGAGATCTCAGTCACAAGAGCAGAGCCTAACCAATCTACACCTGACGACCAGGTCCCTGGAGGCTCACGTTTTTTGGATAAACAGGGAGAAGAGTTGCCTGATTCCATCCACATCCATCCTGCACCTGGGAGTCTGGTTGGATACCCTTCAGGACCAGGTCTTCATCTAAGGCGAGAGAGCGAACAAGAAATGGATGCTTCTGGAGTGTCTCAGGAAAGAAGTGTTGTCAGATCTCATGTTCCTCACACAAGTCCTGGGCAGCATGGTCTCATGTTTGGAGACGGTGGCGTGGGCCAGACTACACCTACGCCCCCTACAGGTTTTCCTTTGCCCCTATCAGGAGGCAATAGCGAACACTCCTCATCTCCACGTCAAACTGCCTGACCAATTGAAACAGCAGTTGAGCTGGTGGCCCCTTCCGAGACGCTTGGAGAAGGGTCTACCCCTGAGAGACCCAGAGAGGATGATAACAGATGCAAGCAACTGAGGGTGGGGAGCACACTGCAAGTTCGGAATGGCCCAGGGCAGGTGGCACAAATACAAAAAAGGATGGCACATCAATAGGTTGGAACTGAGAGGGGTCCAACTGGCACTTCTCCACTTCGCAGATCACATCACAGGATTCCACCTTCTGATTCGGACGGACAGCACCACAGCCATGACGTTCATAAATCACCAGGGAGTCTCGTGCTTGAGATCACTCCAGGAGGAGGCAACGCTACTATTCAGCTGGGCAGAAAATCGATTAAGTTCAATAAGAGCAATCCACATCGCAGGGAAGATCAACACGACAGTGGATTGGCTGAGCCATCGAGTAATGGACCCGGGAGAGCGGTCTCTCTCCTCGAAAGCGTTCATTCTAATTGAAGAAAGATTCGGCGAACCAGTGATGGATCTGTTCGCGTCATCAAGCAACGCCAAGGTTCACCTCTTCCTGTCATGGCAAAGAGGCCCAAAAGCAGTGGGAATAGACACCCTATTGCTGACTTGGCCGAAGGGACTGCTATATTCTTCCACGGGTTCTGCAACAGGTCAGGCACCAGAGAGCCCCGGATCATCCTAGTGGCACCGTGTTGGCCTCATCGACCCTGGTTTTCAGAAATTTTGAACCTGATGAAATCACTCTCACTCCGACTCTCGATATGACCGGATCTACTGTCTCAAGGCCCACGGTTGCATCCAAACATAAGAAACTGGCTCACGGCCTGGATGCTGAATGGAGACAACTAGCCTCTATGGGGTATTCCGGATCGCTACTGGATACCTTGTTGTCTTCCAGGAGAGAGTCGACTAACAAAATCTATGGCAGAACGTGGAACAAGTTCTCTCAGTGGTGCTCACAGCATCGCCTCTGTCCGATGAAAGCAGGTCACTTAGAAGTCCTTCTTTTCCTACAGGAGGGTCTAGAGAAGGGGCTGAAAGCCAACACTATCAAGAGACAACTCTCCACCTTATCCTGCATCATGGGCTGTACAGGTTTACCATCTATTTCCATGCATGCGTTGGTCAGAAGATTCATTAGAGCGGTTGAAGCCCTCTCCCCTCCAGTTTGTCACAGATTTCCTACATGGAGGCTTAATATTGTTTTGGACACATTGATGAAGCCTCTGTTTGAACCATTGGACAAGGTCCCCTTTCTCCTTCTGTCCATTAAGACTCTCTTTTTAGTAGCAGTCACCTCTGCCCACAGGGTTTCAGAACTAGGTGCCCTATTGATTGATCTGGAGCTCTGTATCTTCCACCCGGGTAAGCTGGTTCTGTGCCCAGATCAGTCTTTCCATCCAAAAGCAAATTTGATTTTCCGTAGGGAGCAAGAGCTCATGCTACCTTCTTTTTGCCCCAGTCCCCAACACCAGAGAGAGAGGTTGTGGCATAATCTAGACATAAAACGGGTTGTCAAAATTTACCTAAATAGGACTCGCCCGTTTAATTAGACTCTTCTGTTTTTATTAATTTTGGCAGTAAGAACGGGTAAGAGGACGAGCAAATCTTCCCTTTCTTCTTGGTTGAAGGCATGTATCACAGAGGCCTATAAGACTCGGGAGGTCCCCGTCCCACAGGGAATTGTCGCACACTCAGGAGCGCAGCGGCTAATGCTGCTTTGCTGGGTAGGGCTTCTCTGAAGGAAATATGTAGAGCGACCATGTGGGCATCGGTACATACCTTTGCCCTTCACTTTAGACTCACATCCTTAGCCTCAGCCAATGTGGCTTTTGGGTGGCGGGTCCTTCAGAGGGTTCTGTTGAATTGGCGCCTGGACTCCTCGGAGGATATGGGCACTTGCTTGCTGGTGGGAATCCACCCACCCTGGAGAGGTTCTGCTTGGGGACGTCTCCTCAATTAAGACCATCTGTCCCGTGAGGAGGGGAGAATGGGAAATTTCTTACCTGTGAATTTTCCTTCTCCTTCCTCTCAGGACAGATGGTCTTCATCCCTTCCTCTGTGGAATTCCAGGCACCAGGGCGAATAAGGGGTGGCTTTCACTTTCCTCCCCTTTTTTCTTCTCTGATACCAATTGCATTCTTATTTTTCATGTTACGTTTTACGATTAACTGTTTATATTTGCTTCAGTTGGTTTATTTAGTTACCTAGGGGCTTTGGCAGTCTCATCCTGGGCTTCGATGGTGGGCTGTGCCCCTCCCGTAGGATAAGACTGTCAATCAAATTGATCCTGCCTATCTGAAGGAAGGAGGGACACATCCCATCAGTTAAGGCCATCTGTCCTGAGAGGAAGGAAAAGGAAAATTCACAGGTAAGAGATTTCCCTTTTAATTTCCTCAAGAGTTTCCCATGAAGGACCTTATCAAACACTTTCTGAAAATTCAGATACACCATATCAACCAGCTCCCCCTTATCCACATGCTTATTCACACCCTCAAAAAATTCCAATAGATTAGTGAGGCATTCAATGCATTAATTTCTTTTTCGTATAAGAACAACCTAGGGATGTTATAAGGTCAGATCTTTATAATACTGGAGAGAGTTATCATGGTATTGCTTTATTACATGCTTGTGAACTCTGATGAAATAAAGGCTGTTGCTTTTATTCAGTGGCAGCTAGTCAACTTTAAGGTTGGTGGGGCCACTGGCCATGCATAAAATTTGGAATTACTAGATGATGACCGAAAACAACACAATTTGTTTTGTGTGACTAAGACACCGTTTGCATCTACAGAATTGCTACTTTCTCTACAGCTTCTATGTATCTGCTGACTGTCATGATGATCGTGCACTGCAGTAAATCAGTTTGTAATAATTCTGTTCCAGGAAGATTCTGTTGCTGTCAAACTGCAGGTTTGCACTCCATTCTGTACCTCTCTGAAATTTTAAACGGGGGTGGGGAACTTTCTCCTTCCTGGGATCATTTCAAAAATTAGGGTAAGCTCCAAGGGCTGCATAAAAGTGCAGGACGGAGATATGTGTTCAGGGTGGGGAAAGGAAGGAGGGTCTAGTCCATGGAACCATGCTAAAGATCCCTCTCCAATCCTGGTTTGAATCACATGGCTTGGCTGCCCAGGGAGAAGTTAAGGCTACCCAAGGTGTGGTAGCCTCCCTTCTCTGTCTCATCTGGAAACATCCTTTGTCTACGGGTGAGCACTCGGATTTGGATTTGATTCATTTGCTTGCAGCAGACTATTACAAATCAATCCGTGCTGAATTTCAACATGCCTGTTGCGGTTTGGTTCTAAAACAAAACAAAGACATTGCTGCACATGCAAAAAATGGCTGCTGTACCATTCTTGGCACGCATGCCCCTTTCAAAATGGCATTCTAGAAAAGGGCAGCCGATCTGTTCATTTGCAGCAGCCATTTTACGCATGCGCAGACAGGCTACCCTTTTTGAAAATGATCTGACTGCCGTTTTTCCAAACTGGTCCAGTGGCTATTTTGCGCATGTGCAGGTGTTTTTTTAGGAGATAGCAGAGGTGTTTGGACAGTATTACAGCTATTATAAGAATTTATATACTTCAGATGGTCCAGTCAATCAAACCATATTAGAATACCTTGAGGGACTGCCACTTTTTTTTAAATGTTGAATTCTTAAGACAGTCCTATGACACTGGAGGAGGTGGAAATAGTTATAAAGAACATGAAAACAAACAAGGAAGCTGGCTCAGATGGTTTTATGGCTGAATATTGCAAGGCTCTAAGAACGTTTTGTTTCTGTTTTTAGTGGAGGTCTTTAATGAAATTAGGCTGAGTGGAGACATCGCCTCTCCTGGAAGGGTGGCACATATTGGAGTCTTCCCCAAGGAAGGGAAGGATCTAAAAAATTGTTGTTCTTATAGGCCATGTCAATATTGAATGTCTCTGGCAGAAGTCTCGTGAGTTTGCCAACTTCATCCACATTAGGTTTGCTCTATCTGCATTTAGTGATGCCATTTCCCTGGCCAAAGACCGCTATTATTCCACATCAATCAAATCTCATTCCTGCGACCCCCACTATCTCTTCTCAACATGTGCTTTCCTTCTGAAGCCTCACTGCCCTCCCCCACCTTCCTCTCTCTCTCTTTCTGCACAGGATCTTCTCTCTTTTTTCAACAAGATTGATGAACTCTCCCTGCTATTATTTCTTAACCCACTCCCTCCTCCATTTCCTTCCCTGCTCTTCCCCTTCAGTCTCTCTTCACCTTCTTCCTGATATCCCTTGATGAGGTCACCTCTCTCTCTTCATTCAAACCCTCCACCTGCTCCCTTAATCCCATCCCTTCTCACCTCCTAACAGCGATTATCCTCACCACTGCACCTTCTCTGCTGTACATTATCAATCTTTCCCTCTCTTACTGGGTCATTTCCATTGGCTTTCAAATACACCATTTGTGTCCCTTATCCTTAAGGCCACTCTTGACCCTTCCAGGTATTGCCCCATTTCACTCCTACCCTTCGCTTCCAAACTCCTGAAGTGATCGGTCTACACTCACTGTCTTGATTTCCTCTCTCTTAATTCCTCCCTTGACCTCCCTTCAATTGGGCTTCCACCCTCTCTACTCGACCGAGACTACCTTTGCCAAAATAACCGATGACCTTTTCTTAGCTAAATCTAAGGGCCTCTACTCCATTCTTGTGCTCCTCAGTCTTCCTGCTGCTTTTGACACTTTTGACACTATCAACTATTGCTGCCTCCTGGATTTGCTACACTTCCTTGGTTTCCAGGACTCTGTTCATGACTGGTTTTCTTAGTATCTCTTGAACTGCTCCTTCAGCGTTTCTCTTGCTGGTACCTCCTCTACATCAATCAATCAATCAATCAAATCCAGTTTATTGCAGCCTTTGGCCTTAGCAATTATTTTTTACAGTTTAAAACGAGCCCAAGGCATATATTCAAAATAGAACAATATACAATACAGTACCAAACCCAATCCCAAAACAAGAGGTCTCTAACAATTTACTGATATTCCGGCTAATACAACAACCCCAAGCCCTTAGGGCAGCACCAGCCCCTTCTTTCCCCGGGGGCTCATACCTCCTAACCACCTCCTTACTAAATATGAAGACCTCCCCAAAAGGGAACACTCCTATCCACACCCCGCATCTGTTTCCTCTCCCTCAAAGCCGTGTATCCATTCTTCCTTACCCAGTCTTTTTCTTATAACGGCTGCTAGTTTAGCATATCTCCCAATAGCTTAGTTAGTATCTGCTTTCCTACCCGAAAGTAAGAAAATCAGCTGTCTCTCTATTGTCCATCCCTCCCAGGTTTGCGTCATGATCCTGGATTTCCCCCTTAGCTGTGCATATAAAGGGCATTGCGGTAAATAATGGGGGAGATTTTCCACCCTTCCCATCCCACAGGGACATAACCTGTCACTGTAAGGAACCCCATGGAGACGACCTCTCCAAACATCTGTGTCCATACGTTGAACCCTTAGGGCTGTAGGTGCTTTTCTTTCCCCTGTTTGCAGTATTCCTCTGATATACTGTGGCCCTTCTTTTTCCGACAGCCAGAACCTATACCATGGTGAGAGGTGCAACTGACCTGCCTCTGCACGTAGCTGTTGGAATCCGATATCCCTTATTCTTTGTTTCACTTCTCTAATGGTCTGTCTCTGTGGGAGTGTTTTCACATAGGTTTCTGATAGACCTAAATTATTAAGAGTCTGCTTAACCCCAGCCCATCAAGACTTTTTTATCCCACATTCCAAATGTAAGTAAGTTTAATGACGGCTTTAGTTTTCGCCATAGCCCACATTTACAAACAAACGAACGGACATACAAACAAGCGAACAAACAAGGAAAGCTAAATATTATAATTTATAATTCTATGATTTAACTAAAAACCAAAGCCTTTCCAGTTATCATCCAGGTTTCTCCCTCTGTCTAATCAATGTACTTATCAGTTCATCTTATGTTTACAGAAAGATAAAATTCCATTCAAACAGTTGACAAACTTAGCCCTTCAAAGATTGTTTATAAGCAGATTCGGAATTCTCTAAGCAACATAGTATAAACAATATTAACTAGAACAGCTGTCTGTTAAGTTATGGACACATGAAATCTAGTCGCTCACCACAGAATTAAGGTGTTGTTTCAGTGTCCTTAATTTTGTCTCAATTTCTGTCCTTTTTGTTACTAACCAAAGGAATGTCGCTATTGCTGTCGTTTCCTCTGTGTTGGATAAAATGAGGAAAAACTTATAGCAATGTTCTGAGCTGAATCCATATCCTTCTTTAGCAAAGGACATAGTCAAGTAGTCCTCAAGTTGTTATAATAGGGGCACCTCAGGAGGAGATGGTCAACGGTCTCAATCTCACCCAGGCTGCAGGTACAACAGCGGAGATCGTAATCAACACGGGCATAACGGCCCTCAGTAACTGCAGTCTGGATGAGCTGAAATTGTAAAAGCGTATAGCATCTTCGGAGATTTCTATTTGTAATCCTATCCATGTATAACTCAATATACAGTATAACCCAGGATACAGAGTTTTTAATTTGGCCCAGTCAAGGTGCCACCTTTCATTGTGCCATTATGGCTAGATCTTTTTGTTTCCCTATATTTCTTACTCTAGCACAGATTTCCCTTTTTATTACTGCCAAGAGTTTCCCTACAAAACATTCGAAGGAGAATCCCGTTTTATTCAGGAGAGCAAGAATGTAATGCAACCAGGGATATACTCTTGGACCTAAATTATTATTATTATTTTATTATAAACATTTATACAGCGCCAGCCGTGTACCTGGCGCTTTACAGAACAAAGATATAGACACGGTCCCTGCCTATGGCTTACAATCTAAAAGACATGGAGGGGGAAACAAGGAGAGGGGACAGTGGGAGAGACAAGGGAGAGAACAAACAAACATTTAGGCGGATGCGAAGTCTCAGGTGCGCGTGCTTGGCTTGGTTACAATCAGGTTGGTTGTAGCAATCTGCAGAGGAGGGCAGGCAGTAAGTATTTGGGGAACGACTAGCAGTTATTGGGAAAGGCGGCGAGGAAAAAGTGGGTCTTGAGGGGAGGGATTTGAAGGAGCNGGGGGGCAGCGAGGGAGAAAGGGCGAAGGCAGTTAGGTGAGCAGGAGAAACGAGGGAGAGTGAGGGAGGGGATAGAGGAGGAGCGGAGAGCACGTGCAGGAGTGCGTAGGGAGATTAGGGCTGAAAAGGTAGGGGGGAGCTTGGTTGTGGAGTGTTTTGTACGTGAAAATCAGGAGTTTAAACAGGATAAGTTCTGGAAGGGGGAGCCAGTGGAGAGGAGGAGAGACTGCACGTGGTCAAAGCGATGGGCAGAGTGAATGACCTTGGCAGCAGTGTTTTGGACAGCGATAAGGGGGGACAGGTGAGAGCAAGGGAGGCCAGCAAGGAGAAGGTTGCAGTAGTCAAGGCGAGAGATGACCATGGCATGAACAAGGGTTTTGGCAGAGGAGATAGAAAGGGGCGGATCCGAGCGATGTTGTGGAGGGCGAATCGGCAGGATTTAGCAACAGAGTCAATGTAAGGTTTAAAAGAGAGATGTGTGTCAAAGATAAAGCCCAAGCTACGGGCCTGGTGAACAGGATGGATGGTGACTCTGTCGATGCATATGGACAGGTTAGAGGAAGAGGAGGGAGGAAAAATGAGTTCAGTCTTGGCCATGTTGAGTTTGCGCTGATGTCGGGACATCCAGGCGGAGATGTCAGAGAGGCAGTTGACGAGGCGTGAGTGGACAGAAGGGGAGAGAGAGGGGGTGGAGAGAGAGAGTTGAGTGTCATCAGCGTAGAGATGATACTGGAAGCCGTGGGAGGCAATGAGTTTGTGAAGGGACAGGGTGTAGATAGAGAAGAGGAGAGGGCTAAGGACAGAGCCTTGTGGGACACCAACCAAAAGGGGGAAGGAGAAGGAGTTTGACTCTGGAAGGGAGACATTAAAGAAGCGGTCACAGAGGTAGGAGAAGAACCAGTCAAGGAGAGAGCCATGGAAGCCCAAAGAGTGGAGTGAGTCCAGTAGAAGCGAGTGGTCAACAGCGTCAAAGGCAGCAGAGAGGTCAAGGAGGATAAGAATGGAGTAGAGGCACTTAGATTTAGCGACAAGTAGATCATTGGTGATCTTGGCCAGGGCAGTTTCAGTGGAGTGGAGGGGGCGGAAGCCAGATTGGAGAGGGTCCAGGGAGGAGTTGGCAGAGAGGAGGTCCAGGCAGCGGGAGTAGACAACAGGTTCCAAAAGCTTAGAGGCAAAGGGAAGGAGGGAGACAGGCCGGTAACTAGAGGGGTCAGATGGGTCCAGGGTGGGCTTTTTGAGGATGGGGGAGACAGTGGCATGCTTGAAGGCAGAGGGGAAGGAGCCTGTGGAAAGGGAGAGATTGATGACATGCAGAAGTGGGGGGGGGGCAACAGTGGGAGCAATAGAGGTAAGGAGGTGGGAGGGGATTGGGTCAAGAGGGCAGGTGGAGGGGTTGGAAGAAGAGAGCAGAGCTTAGTTCCTCCTTCAAACATTGGACAGGAAGAGCAGCCTACTGTTGGGACAAGAGTTTCAGCCAAAATCTAGCAAGCGTTATTTTTGAGAAGCTTTCTATAGAGACTAAGCCAGTCTCTGCCTTTAAGATTGCACTGGGCATGCTGTTTCCCACGTTTAATAAGCGTTGCAGAAAGAGGTTTTGAACTCTCTCAAGGACAGCCATATCGGGGAATGGTATAATATCTAGACCAAAAACTGCCGACGCAGGGAGTTTTGCAAGGTATGTTTGGAGAAATGTAGACAGGTACTCCCTTAGAGATATTTGCAGCCCTGATAATAGCACGTGCAGTATTTAATGCCTTGTTTACCCTGTTTAGAATATGTGCACTCCATGTCCCTCTACTAGAGAAGGTAACTCCAAGGTATGTAAAGGATTTAACCACTGTGAAGCTTTTGCCATTTATCTTCCAATTGGTTGAGACAGATCGCCGCCCGACGATCATAATTTTTGATTTATGAGCATTAATCTCCAGACCATTAACCACACAATAGAAATCCAGTTCGGTAATTAAGCGTCTTAGACCTATTTCTGTTTGTGAGAGAAGAGCTAGGTCATCCGCATACTGTAGTGCACAGATGGGGTAATTCCCAATTTTAGGGGCATGAACATTATCTGCCATTAGATGTCCAACGAGATTGGATAGGTATAGGCTGAAAGGTATTGGGGCTAATATGCAGCCCTGTATTACACCTCTATTTAAGGAGACAGGATCACTCTGTCCGCTCTTGTCTCCACCTTTTACTGTCGCTTCATTATTTAAGTGAAGCTTCACTATTAGATCTAGGACTTTTTCGTTCATGCCCAATGATTTCAATTTCTCCCAGAGATTTACTCGTGGCACCGAGTCAAAATCCTTGGTAAGGTCTATAAAGGCCACAAATAACTTCCCTCTTTTAAATTTATATTTGAACATGACATGTGCTAATATGAAACAGCAGTTCATTGTTGATCTCCCATTTCTAAATCCGAATTGCTCTGTAGGTATAATATCCACCTGCTCTGCCCGCTTCTCAAGATGAGACAAGAGAAATTTTGCACATAGTTTGCCTATTACCAATAGCAAACTTAGTGGCCTATAGCAGGTAGGGGCCCTGCTATTTCCTTTTTTAAAGATTGGAACTATCCAACTTTGCATCCACACGTGTGGCATCTTACACTCCTCACTAATTTTTGAGAATAGTATGGACAGAATGGAGACCCACCAGTTTGGAACTGCCTGAAGTGTTTCTGCTGTTAGGAAATCCGGGCCGAAATCTCGAAATATAAGCAAAGGAAGGACACCTGGTATCAAAGACCACAGGAACCTGGGAGGCACAGTCTTGTCCAGGAAAAGATTTCCCTGCTATACAGCTGTCCTCCCAGGATACAAGTAACGGACTTCAGGGGGGAATGTCAGAGGACCCGACCACCCATCACCTTCCTTCCTCTAGATTCTACATCCGTCCCCGGTTTGACCCAAGCGTTAGTTACTACTATGTCCCACTTTTGGGATTTCCAGGCCCATACAAACAGGTCCTATAACGCAGCAGCAGCGTCTTCTGCTCCCGCACCTTGCCGGCACCTAAGGCCGCGCACCTTTGCGTGCGCAGCCCTTGCGTCCGATGCACTTTGGCGTGTGCCTTTGGTGCTGCCGCAGATGCAAGGTTCACTTTAATAGTCCAGCAGGCAAAGGTGAGTCAGCCAGTTCCTCAGGTTTCCTGGGCTCAGGTGGGAATAGTTCTAGTAATCACAGAATACTGAATAGCACAGAGCAACAGTCCCAAGTAAGGGGAACACAAAGCTGGCTTCTCTTATCGGCAAGGGCATCACCCAAAGTCCCCAAAGGGCAGCGGCATCAGCACAGTCCCAGCCGCTCTCCCCAAACCCACCAAAGTGCAGCTCACCGCTCACCACAGTTCACAGCCCACATTCCATATACTTTTCCTCTACCTCCTTTACATGCATTGCTTCCCCTTTGTGGGAGTTCCCCAAGTCTCCCTTTACTCTCTCTCTCTCTCGGTAAACTCACTGAATCTCATGGCTTCCAGTACCATCTGTCTGCTGATGACATGTAACTCTCTCTTCACTCCTGTGCTCTCCTCCTCCATACAGTCTTGTATCACTCTCTCTCTCTCATCTCTGCTTGGATGTCTGACTGCCAACTCAAGCTTAATATGGCCAAGACTGAACTCATCTCCCCCCACACGTTCCTCTCCTTCTTCCCTCCCAGTTTCCATTGAAGGTGTTACCATCCAACCTGGTTTCCCCTGCTCTGATCTTCCCCCTCAGCTCTGTTCAATGCTCTGCTGCCAGTCATCCACCTTGCCCATCTGACTACGTACAACGTGTCCTCTCCGCCCTACACTGGCTCCCTCCAAGTTGAATGTATTCAGCACAACCTCCTCGTTTTCACCTTCAAGTCTCTTCATGGCCTTGTTCCCCCATATCTCTCCGCTCTTGTATTCCTGTCCAGGAGCTTCACTCTTCCTCTGCCCCCACCCTTGCCTGCTTGCAACTCCCCTGGTATTCTAAATGTCTTTGTCCCTTATCTCTTGCTGGCCCCCCTCCCACCCGATGCTTGGAACTCCCTCCCTGAATACTTTCTTTCTGCTCCCTCCCAACTTTAAAATCTCTACTGAAAACCTACCTCATCCATCAGGTTTCCCCTGGCTCTTCCCGAGTGAAATTGCATTCTCTTCTCTCCCTCTGACTCTTTTCCCTGTGTGGCTTTTTNGGGGGGGGGGGGGGGGGGGGGGGGCATCCATGTACACACCATGGCAGTGGGTGGGGGAATGGGTGTTCGTCCATGCGAACAATACGGGTGGTGGGTGGGGATGTGTGTGTGCTCCCGACAGAGCCATTCGACAAACCAGAGGTGGCTCCATAGGTGGAGGTGGGTGTGCGCCCTTCGAAACAGGCGCACACCTACCTCCATCTTCACCCACCACAGCAGTACATCCATCCCTCCACCTACTGCTGCCCATGGTGAAAGGGCCTAAATTAAGCACATGCGCATCTTCTTAAATTCATGAATGTATCCTTGTCTCTCCTGACGTTCACCTCTCCCTCGTCTGTTCTTTTGGGGTAGGTACCTGTCTATAACTACTGACTATGCAGTGCCAGGCACACGGCTGGCTTTATAGAAATAAATAATAAAAAGGAATAAATGCTGATTTTTGCCACCGTTCTAGCCAATAGATTGAGAAACATTTTGTCCAAATATATTCACTGAGACCAAACTAGGTTTATTACGAGTAGACAAATTTCAGACATTAAGACACTTGACTTGTCCTACAATATGCACTGCAGAGGAGCTCCCTGTGTATTGATCTCTCTGGATGCAGAGAAAGCCTTTGACCATCTAGAAAGGAATTATCTGAGAGCCCTCCTTGACAAATTTGGCTTTGGCAAGAACACTGACTTGTATTTCAACTCTTTATAAAGGACTCCAAGAGCTCTAGTACTGGTGACTAGAGCAACCTCACCAGAATTACATCTAACAAGAGGGACTAAACAGGGCTACTCACTTCCCTTTTCTTGTTTGCTTTGGCAATGGAACCTTTTGCTGAAGCTATTAGACAGGATCCTCAGTTCAAGGATAGCAGACGTGTGTGTTGTTGTTGTTATGGAAATAAACACCTGTATGACTAGCTTCCTGTGTTTTATTTTTATATTTGTTCTTTATATGGTCTCAGATACCATATACCAAATATACTCAATACCAAATTCTTATTAAGAGAGCGAACAGATTTGGTAGATCTAGAGTTTACATTTCTGAGGAGGCAGGACTTTAATTTGCAAGAGTTAAAGCCTAGTTATCTTGAACTTGGTACTTTTGTAATCAAAAGGATGGATTGTCTTTTACCTACTGCCTGGGATTCTGCAAAGGTGGAGAAAGCCAGGAAGAGAAACAGCAGATTGTTGCACCTCTACTGCTTTGTAAATAGGCTGGCATTGCTGTATCTTGTATAAATATTCTCAGTTGCTACAGAGCATTAATCACTTTAGCATGCAGGTGTTTTATTTTGCTTTCTTGGGATTCTAGTTGCTTTCACTGGAAATGTAATATCAACTCACCTTTTACTGTTCTGGACTGATTACTGTAAAAGATGGACTTACTCGTTGATTGTAATAAGGTTTTACTAGAGCACATTCTGATTCCCCCTACTTGGGGATGTTCAAAAGACTAAGGATCTGTATTGAAAATGCTCTACCCATCTCCTAAACCTCGCTCTAGAGGTCTATCTGCAGCAGTAAAACTTGTGAATATTTTCTTCAGTTCTATGTTGTGGGCTGATATTATTGGAAGTAGTTTTCTATTTATTTTCAGTAGTTTTTTTTAAAAACAACCCTCCACTTGGTTCTTTGCTAACTGTTTTGACACTCCTTTTTGCTGCTGCTGTAGATGAAGCCATCTGGGACTGAAATGTTAAGTTCTTCTGTCACTTACTAAATGGGTTGAGAATGGCATGAATATCAACTTTCTGAATGGGTATACTGAGCTTATTTTACTATGATTAGGCATCCTAGAACAGCCTCAGATTAAATAAGACACTTTAGTATTAACAGTAATAGCTCAGTTTCTTACAGCCGTAGAAAAAGCCAGTAACTTACATGCATCCGCTGTTGCATGTAAGGGGAGGAAGAGGTACAAATGAAGAAATCTTTGTGATGGGATACTTAAATTGAAGTTGCAAGGGAAAGCCTTCGATCCCAGTTCTGCTTAAGATCATAGAAACATTAAATGATTTCAACAATAGTGCTAGGTGCAAAGCTTAGGTTGTCTCATTTTAATCAGTTTTCCTTTTCAAAAAGTGGAAGTCAATCTGTGATCTTAGTGAGAACATGTTTATTTTTGGGGGAAGTTATGTGCTGCAATGAGGTTTTCCTGATCATTTTTTTAAGACATACTTTTTTGAAAAAGTGTAGAAAAGTATATTTAAAATGTAAATTTAATCCAGAGGTCAGTTCACATTATCAACAGCATATTTTCTCTTTTCTCTTCCTTTTATCTCAAAAATAGCAAATACTCTCGACGAAACAGAAACAGTAGCACTTTGGATTCTTTGCTGCATAGTCAATGTGTCTGATGAGTTGGATGTGTGATTGTCTATTTGGCCTTCCCACTCCTTCGTTTCCTCTTCTCTTATTAGCAAAGGCTTTCCCAGAGACTGGCTAAACAGTTGACAGACTTCTTGGGCTTTTTGCCGTGCATTCCCAACAGCAGCAAGACACGCTCCACGTCTGTAAGGCAAAAGGGAGGATAATAAGCTTAGCTAATCAAACTACTGTCAAATAATGGTTTCCACAATTACACTGATGAGAGGTACACCTGCTCCCCTAAGAACTTGCAAAACTGTTAAAAACAGAGTAACTTTGTAAAGGAAAAGCTTGACCGTGCTAGCTGATGTACTCCGATGTAATTATAAAAATATGCACACCTGTTTCAGTGTCAGTGCTTCTTTAGCAGTGGATGCTCTTCATGCTCATCTGAAGAGTCAAAACTTTGAGAAGCAGGCTGTGTGTGTGAGAGAGCTAACAGAGCATTGAGGACAATGGGAACAGGTTGGATGGTGTTCACTACTAAGATGAATGGGGGGGGGACGATTTAATTTTAGCCTTTACCTGTGATCTTGTGAATATGTTAATTAGTAGCTCTTCAAGTTTGAGCTTTTAGGACATTGTCACCGGCAGCTCTAGACATAACATACTAAAATTTCAGCCTAATACCTCTTATCGTTTGTCTCCTATAAACAAAAAAGTGGCATTTTTCAAATGGACCCCAGGTTTCCATAGTTTGCCTATTGGGGTCCAATGGACCAAGTCAATGCATTTCAATAGGGGTCAAATGGACCCTAGCTTAAAATAAACCAAAATAAACAGTTTTCAAGGACCATTCAGATAGCATGGGGACATGGAACTCAAGGCCACCTCAGAGTGGCAGCAGCAATGAAAATTAACCCCTTCACTGCTATTTTGTGCCTTTGTATCGTGGTTGGAAAAAACCATGAAAATATGCTAAGTATTGGGTCTACAACTTTGAGCTTACAGCACATTGTCACTGGTACCTCTGGCCATAACATACTTAAATTTCAGCCAGATATCTCTTAACGTTTGTCTCCAATGGCCAAAAAAGTGCCAGGGTGCAAACGCACAAAAGGTGTCAATGGAGTTTTCCTATTTGGTTTTACACAAACTGTTTCTGTTTCTTTTCTCATTTGTTCAGGTAATGCTAGGTTTCATTTCTTCAGCCTAGGTTTAAGTTTCCCTTCTGGGGTCAGTTTGTGGAGACAAGAAGTCAGGGAATGTTAGATTTCATTTCTTCAGCCTAGGTTTAAGTTTCCCTTCTGGGGTCAGTTTGTGGGGACAAGAATCCTAGGCAAACAAAGAAATGCAAACAAGCCCTGAAGCATCCTAGGCAACAACAAAAGAAATGCAAATAGCAGGCTATAAAGGTGCTGAGTGTACTCCACTGTCCTTGGAAAAAAACTTGACTATAAGGCAGAGCCAGTAATTTGCAGGAGAGAATTTGCATTTGAGGTGAATTTGGGGAGTGAAAACAATCCCCATAAAACAGACTCTTTCGTGTGTGTGCGCGCGCTCCCAGGGCTTAGTTTGAAGGTGTGGGACACAGACTATGTTTGGGAGATAAAATAGACCCCACCTATAATGGGTTTTTCCCATAAGGGTCATATGTACCCCAAGACCTGGCGAGTGCAAGAAACAGACAAGTTTTCTCTCTCCCATGCAAACACCCCTTGTCTTAGGGTAAGGTACACTGTCTTGGGTAAAACAGGGGACAACTCCATCAGGGAAAGCATATTCACATAATAAGGTCCCGTTGGGGGAGCTACATGGGTGCTTTGAGGAGGATTCAGGGTGAAGTGTGAAAACAGGGCTCGGAGGGGGTTCGAGGTGACCTTCAGGTAGCAGTGCTCTGTTTGAGATGGCACAACCCCCCCAAAAAAAAGCTTTGTGCCAAGGTTAGCCTCACTGGGAGAGGCTCTCACAGGTGGGGAGGAGAGGGAAGGGCACCCGGACTAGAGCCAGTCTGGCAGGTAGGGCTGCATAAAGCCTTCCCCTCACATGAAGGGGTGCCCCTCAGCCCCTAAAGGAGCACCTTGAAACCCCCGACACGGCTCATGAACAAGTCACTTCACCCCCACTCCCCACACCCCTGGTTTGCTGGGGGGGAAATCACAGACCTTCCCAGTGTGGGGCAGCCCCGCTCCAGACCCTGTAATATTCAGGGGGATACAGGATGGAGCTTTGTGCCTCGCCTGGCCCCAAGAACCTGCAGCCCTGCTCCCAGCCCCAATGGGTTCCTGCACCAGCCCTATTGCCCCCTGGGACCCTTTGCTTTGGGGGGGGGGGAAAGAGGGTCTGTTTCCGGCATCCTGTGGGACCCTCCAGACCCAAAACCTAGTCCCCTAACTCCTCAGTCCCATCTCCACAGGCTGAGCACCCCTCCCAACACCTCTGCCCTTTTGGCCCCCTTTGCTGCTGGGGGGTGCGAGTGTCTTGTTCCTGCAGCCTGAGCCCCCCCACCTAACCCCACTGCTGGGGGGCAAGGAGTCTGGCTCCTGCAGCCTGTGGGGTCCTCCAGCTTTGCCCCCCTTTGCTACTGGAGAGGTTGTCTGGTTCCTGCAGCCTCAGCCTCATCCCTGCATCCCCCAACCCCTCTTCCTTGCAGCCTCCATAACCCCTTCCCCTCATCCCTGCAGTCCCCCAGATAATGACCTCCCTCCCCCATCCCTACAGCCTCCCAGACCTCCTTCCCATCCCTAGAGCCTAGGCATTTACCAGGTGTGTGCGTGTGTGGTCCTGCTCCACGCGCTGGGCCCCTTCCCGGGGCTTCAGTTTAAAAAGGAAAAAAACAAAAACAAAAAACCAGCTGGAGCATGCTCAGAGCACTGCTCGACTCTGCATGTTCTTTTCAGAGATGGCACCCGCAGGGCCGAACAGCTCTTCTGAGCATGTGCAGCCCTGTGGCCGCCATCTTTGAAAGGGGCATATGGGGTCGAGCATGCTCAAAAGAGCTGCTCGACTCAGCAGCTGCCATCTTCGAAAAGGGCACAGACTGGCACACAGATGGGGTTTTTCTTTTCATCCAGAGACCTGGGAAGGGGCGGGCGGGTGGCGGTGGGGAGAGAAAGGTCAGACCCCCACCCCCCATGGTAAGTACACACTACACCTGCTACAAACCCCTTCCTGGATCTCTAGCAGCTGCAGCAAAGCTGTGGAAGCAGAGCCCACCCCCCTTAAAAGCCCTCAGCGCCCCCCTCCCCTTTACTTACCGAAGGCTGCAGAGACAGTGAAGAGCAGCGTGGAGCTAAGGAAGGCAGGCGGAAGCAACCTGCCTCCTTAGTATGCGGACAGCCCCGCCCTCAACCATGCCGTGAGGGGGCGGGGCTAGACGAAGCTAGCCAATGGGGGGGCTGGAGCCACCTTAGCCAGCCCGGTGGGTCCACCCCTGCCTGTGCTTTGTTCTCTGCACTGGCTGCCGATAGTGTACCGGGCTCAATTCAAAGTGTTGGTTTTGACTTATAAAGTCTTAAATGGTCTGGTGTTCTCCGTGGTCGCACCACGGCTGTGGAACTCCCTCCCGATGGAGGTCCGTCTGGCTCCGGACCTTCCCCCTTTCCGAAGACAGTGTAAGACATGGCTGTTCTGCCAGGCATTTGGCGAGAGGGACGTGTGGTGGGTTGGGGAGGGGGATATGTTGTGTGTTTTTTAATTATATTTTTATATTGGATTTTTATTGTGTGTGTTTTTATTGTATTTTATTATATTATGCGGGAGCAACTAAGAGATCCAAGTAAATAATAATGTCTACCCAGAAGCTCAGAATTCCTGAGGAGAGGGGAGAAATAACTTACCGAAGGGCTTCTACAGACTCTGCTGTATGGAAGAAGTGAGGTGGACCGAGGATAACGGAACGATCTAACTTCTCAACAAGTAAGTTACAAACATTCTGCATCTTTTCAAAGTCATTAAATGTAATGGAGACCTGTAAGTAAACACAAGAAAAGTTTTGACAAATAATTTCTTTTCAGAGAAACATAGCAAGTTAAAGATATTATTCCTGAGTAATTACATAACATCCCTTTGCTTGAAAAATGCCTACCGCCTCTACCTGCCAAGTCACTATACACACACCTACTTTGCATTGCTCCATCTGCAGTTCCAACTCCTGACCTGCCTGACGAAGGACCCTGTGAGGTCCGAAAACTTGGACCTCCATCAACTTGAGTTGGTCCAATAAAAGAGATACCTCCACACTATTTTGTCTCTACAGCCCTAGAGTAATACAATAGTAGTTTGTGTAGGAGTATAAATGCAATTATGAGTGGAAAGAATGGATTTAACAAAATGTTCTTTTTGTAGCAACTAACTTTAGCATGCTAATAATTTGGAGAGTAGATGTGTCCTTGTTTAATATGCCATTTCCCATATGTCCCCAACTATAGTTTTGTAGCCAAAAATATTTATAGCAAATTTCAATCACCACTTATCTGATTAAGCTAGAGTGGGTGGAATCAGGTGGAAATCTATAGTGCAAGCCTACGCGTGATTACATGTAAAGATGAAAATGCCTGGGCTTTTTGTTTTTTAAAAAAATAATATTTTTGAATCTTAAATTAAGGATAAAGTTCCTTTTAAATATGACAGAACAACTTTAATTGTGGTAAACTGCCAGGCCCCTCTCCAGGACATCTGGCTACTGGATAGTGACTTATCCCAATCCTAAATCACATGCACATTGCAAAAATGCTCTACGTGCAACCTCTGTGGAAAGAACGCAGCATGCATGCAACACATGCACGAGGTTAGGATTAGGTCCCCTATTTGTATACTGACCCTAATCATGAGAATAGTCAATAAGTTACTGATGTACTTTTCTTGAAAATTACACTTTTCATCCCAGACTCAAAGTGAATTATAAAGTAAAATAACTATTTTCTGTTTTACAGGTAGGAAAACTCAGGCATGCAAAAGGAACTTGCTCAAGATGTCTTAGCAGGCTTAGGGTGTAAACAAACATGACGTTAGCCAACCAAAAGGTTTTTTTGCATGTGTGCTCAGGGTGGGTAATGGTCACATGTCATAGCTTGGTGGGTGGCCAGCGAAGCTGTTTGGGAGTGTGGAGGGAGAAAGTGGGTTGGAAGCTGCATTGTGGAACCAGTCTGCTCTGCACCACAGCTTCTGCTGCTGCCATCGCCTTCACTGAGGAATGGGGAGTGGCAGTAACAAGAGTGCCAGCAGGGAGCAGACCACAGTGGGGAGGCAGCTCCAGAAGACAACTACTGTGTGCAAGGGGTAATGGTGGGGGGCTGGAAGCTGCGCCAGGGAGAGGAACCAGTCCCCGCTGTCCCTCTCGCACACAGTTGTTGTCAGAGATGAGACAACAGGGTAGGTTCTACACACTGCCAGAGCTTATGTCCTCAGTAGTTGGTTCAGAGCTGCAAGGTAGCAGCTCTGCACTGACAAGAACCTACCCCTTAATAAATGTAACAATGCCTGCTCACTTGTAAGTGGATACTGTCACTTCTGCTTATACCCTTAGTAGCAGAGCCAGAAACCTGAACCAGGGTCTTCTGCCTCTCATTATGAGCATGTCATTAGACACTGACCACAAATACTAGAAAGCACTTGAAGTAAATCAATTAGTTCTACTCTACAACAGTAGCAAAGACAGAAAAGTGTGGTCTGTTGCTATCATAACAGTAGCTAGCTTACCTTTTATAAGGCTCTGTAGATATGCCTTTTAATTTCACTACTTCAAGAAGCAATGGCAGAACCAAGATCTCTCAGATGGAGAGGTACTTTCCTTTGTTTGGGGGGGGGAGGGGCACAATGAGGAGGAGGTTACACCCCTGTCAAGAAGTTCTGGTTTTATACTAGATCTTTTGTATAATTTTTCTGAAAATCTCTGCTATAGTGGTGTCCCTTTCCAGTTTGGGAGAGGGAGACTGTGTATATTCTTTCCTTGTCTCCTAAAGTTCATAGTGTGTAGGTAGATAAATATTCCTTCTACTACTAAATACATACCTCTGCCTCCATTTGATAAGAATTCTCTATTCTACTAAAATTCTTGGTCACAATCACATTTTCTTCCTGGAACAAAGTAGAACAGTACATTTAAGCCTGACAATTAACAATGTGTTTTACTCCACTGGTGCTCTAACCTTTCTACTTTGGCTAGTCAAATAAAAGTACCTCAGTGCAAAATAAATAAATAAATAAATAAATAAAAAATAAAGTGAAATTTACTAAATAAATCTCTCTCCTGGAAGGACAAACTAAGCGATCCTAATTTTTAATAGTAAATCTTGTGTCACAGCTAACAACTTTTCTTTCAATAAGGTTGTAATACTAGTTCCATTCACTTCAACAAGAGTGGAACTAAACATAAAAACTTGTCAACAGCCAAAATGGTGAGTCTTTGTACAATGGGTCAAAAAAGTAAACAATGTTAGAAGTTATTTGCAAAGGGATAAATAAAACTGAAAATATCATAATGCCTCTAAATAAATCTATGGTACGACAGCACCTGGAATACTGTGTGCAGTTCTGGTTGCCCCATCTCAAAAAAGACATAGTACAACTAGAAAGGCTACAGCGAAGGGCAACAAAAATGATCAAGGATATGAAACAGTTCCCATATGAAGAGAGGTTTGATAGGTTGGGGCTCTTCAACCTGGCTGATGTATATGATAGAGGTTTATAAAATCATGAGTGGTGTGGAACAAGTTACTAGGGAATGGTTATTTACCCTCTCTAACAGTACCATTATTAATTCTTATTAGTAGTAGTATTATTTATATAGTGCCTCCATGAAATGAGCTGGCAGCAGATTTAAAATAAGAGAAAGTATTTTTTTCATCCAGTGCACAATTAACTTGTGGAATTTACTGCCGCAGGAAGTGATCAAGGCTGGTAGCGTAGCTAGTTTTTAAAAAGCTCTTGGAGGATAGGTCCATTAATGGGTATTAACCAAGTAGGTTTGGGGGACATTGCGTAACCTCTTACTGCTGGGGGCTGGAACAAAGGGAATGTATTGCCCATTGTGACCTGTTGGGTACATCTCCTAAGAGACAGAGATTGGCCACTGCTGGAGACAGAATGCTGGACTATAACCATTGGTCTGACCCAGTACGGCACTTCTTTATGTTCTTTTCTGGATGACAAAACAAGTGGTTAAAATGCTGTAGGAGGTCAATTTGAGTAAGGAAAATTGGTCACTTACCTCCTGATTTTTCCTTCTACGGGAGGTCCTCCTGAACGGCCAGCCAGCACAGTAGGGTAGATCCCTGTCACTACCAGTAGGAGGCAGACATACTAGATTTTGTGTCCCTACTTCGGGGATCTCCCTTTCATTCCCAGTGTAATCAGCATTCTTTCACACCGTTCATCCTGTACTAGAGGACACTGTCAACATTAACCAAGTTAACTAACATTTATAAGAAACCTTAATCAATGTCTTCTCTCCTATTAGGAGACCTACGTCTCTAGAGGGTATGTTTCCAGTCCAGATGTCAGTTCCCTGAGTTGTCACTTTAAATTTAATTTAATTTTAGATCCAAATAAAATGAGCCTCCTTCCCCAGAGTTATCTACGCTCTGGGTGGACCTGGCCGTCCAGGAGAACCTCCCGTAGAAGGAAAATTCAGGAGGTAAGTGACCAATTTTCCTTTCTCCCTGGAGGTCCTCCTGGACGGCCAGCCAGCACAGTAGGGACCTTCCAAAGCGGTGTCCCCTAATGATCCACATGTGCTGTAGGGAGGGAGAAGAATATTGCATATACTAGTTTAGAGTTCCAGCAGAACCTTACTTTCTTCTAGATTACCGCCTGGAGTACCCGTCTCCCAAAGGCTGCATCGGTAGATTCTTGCAGAGGGATTCTATAGGGCCTCGTGTAAGAACTGAATGACGACCAAGTTGCCGCTTTACAGATTTCCCCCGTATGAGGCTGAATTTCTGAAAGCCTGGGATGTTGCTGCCCCCCTCAATGAATGTGCAAAAATCCCGTCTGGAGGGATCTTGTCTTGTGCCCTATAGGCCTCCTTAATACACAGAGCTATCCATCTAGCTATTACCGCTTTAGAAGCCCTCTTTCCTTTATTCTGTGGTCCGTACGCCACAAAGGGAGCTGAAGTTTTTCTAAAGGAGGCCGTGCAATCCAAATAAATGTTTAGTGCTCTCTTGACATCTAGTTTATGCCACACCCGTTCTTGGGGGTGAGAAGGGTGTGGACAGAAAGAGGGCAGATTTATTTCCTGTTCCCTATGAAAATTAGAATTTATTTTGGGAATAAAGCTAGGATCCAGCCTGAGTACTACAGAGGAGTCTTTAAATGAGCATAGGTTTGGTTCCATGGATAGGGCACTCAATTCTGATACCCTTTGGGCTGATGTAATTCCAATCAAAAATGCTAGTTTTAGAGAGGTAGTAAAGAGATACCTCTCTAAGAGGCTCAAACGGAATGGTCGTCAGTGCTTTAAGTAATAAGTTTAAGTCCCAAGATGGGAAGCGATGAACCACCGGAGGGCATACGACTCTCGCTGCTCTAATAAAACTGATAATATGTGGGTGCCTGGTAACCCTTCTGGTACTAAGGACACTACCTATGGCCACTTTCTGTCTTTGTAGTGTGTTTGGTTTTAAACCTCTACTTAGGCCATCTTGAAGGAAATCTAGAATTATTTTTATGGTGGCCTTGACTGGTCTCACCCCTTTATTTTCACACCACCCAGCGAATTTAGCCCAGGTACTTTGGTATATTCGTCTAGTTGCTGGGCGATTGGACTGGAGCATAGTCTCCAGGACCTGTTGTGAATACCCCAATTTTTTTTCCAGTGATCTTCTTTCAATCTCCAGGCTGTTAGACTAAGAGATTCTGGATTTTCGTGAATTATCAGGCCCTGAGACAGCATGTCCTGTCTGTATGGTAGTCTGAGATGGGTTGTTGTTGACATAGTCGATATGTCTGCAAACCATGGGCGACGGGGTCAGTATGGCGTCACCAAAATCACCTCCGCCCGTTCCCTCTTGATCTTTGCCACTGTTCTCTGGATCATGGGAAAAGGAGGGAAGGCAAAAAGTAGACCCTGAGGCCATGCCAGGTTTAACGCATCGAATCCTGCTGCCTGTTGGTTCGGGAAACGAGATATGAAGATCTTTGTATTTGCGTTGGTCGGAGAGGCAAAAAGATCAACTTCTGGTTCTCTGAAAGTTTCTACTATTGTTCTAAATGTCTCTGGATGGAAGGACCATTTTCCTGGACCTATTGTTTGCCAACTGAGCCAGTCGGCTTGTGTGTTCTTTTCTCCCCGGTATATGTACTGCTCTGATTGATTCTAGATTGGCTTCTGACCACTTGTTAAGGCTGAGGCTTGATGGTGTAGGGCTTCCGATCGTGATCCCCCCTGGTGGTTGATGCTCTCGTTATTGTATTGTCCGTATAGATCAGAATGTGTTGCCCCCGAATCCATGGTGCCAATTTCTTTAGTGCTAGGCATACTGCTCTGAGCTCTAGCCAATTGATGTGGTGCCTTTTTTCCCATGTTAACCACTTGCCCTGGATGAATCTGTTCTGTGTGTGAGCACCCCATCTGAACAGGCTTGCATCTGTGGTTATCGCAATTCTGCCGGGATCTATGATGGGAATCCCGGTTTCGAATCTGTCCTTTGATTCCCACCACATTAATGATCTTTTGACTGACTGAGGAACCGTCACCCATGGGTTCCCCCCTAGTGTCAGTCGGTCCTGCCACGGTCTCAGCAGTCTTTGAAGTGGTCTTGTGTGGATTCTGGCCCATCTCAGTATACCCAGGCATGATATCATGCAGCCCAGAAGGCTGGCAAGTTCCTTGAGCCTGCATTTCCGGCTCATGTTGACTTGTCTGATCGGGGTCAGCAGCGTCTGACGTCTCTATTGGGACAGGTACATCCTGTAGTTGCAAGTGTTCAAAATTACTCCCAGGTGTTCCAGCATCTGTGATGGTTCCAGATGGCTCTTCTTGAAATTCACCAGGAATCCATGTTCCTGAAGATATTGGATCACCCTGTGTACGTCTGAGATGGCTTGATCGAAGTTCAGTGAACGTATTAGAATATCGTGCAAGTATGGGTGTATCTTGCTCCCCTCTCCCCTGAGGTTCGCTATGAGGGGAATCAAGACTTTGGTGAACGTTCTGGGTGATGTGGCCAGACCAAATGGTAGACCGTGTAATGCCAATGTTCGTGTGCATACTGGAACCTTAGCCACTTCCTGTGTGACGGTAGGATAGGTACATGGAGGTATGCCTCCTTGAGGTCTAGAGATGCTAGCCATTCGCCCGGAGATAGTGCAAGTTCGAATGGATTGTAGTGTCTCCATTTTGAACTTCCTTGTTCGGACGCACTTGTTTAACCTTTTCAGGTCGAGTACCGCCTGCCACTCGTCTGACTTTTTTGGTACAAGGAATAAGATTGAGTATAGTCCGTGTCCCTGTTAGCATGGGGTTACCCGTTCTATAGCCCCTATGTTCTGTAGTCTGTGAATCTCGGTTTGCATAGCCCGGTGTTTCTTTGGGTTGCTGGATCTTGGTGAGATGGTGAAAAAGTCTCTTGGGTAATGCTCGAATTCGATTGAGTATCCTTTTTGTACTGTCTGTATTACCCACAGGTCGGAGGTGGCTGTCCTCCACTTCTTTTCAAATCTTTGGATTCTTCCCCCTAGTCCTTGCTGGTCCAAGGGTTGTTCTAGGTACTCATGCTTCCGACTTGGATCTGTTTGCCCCTTGGGGGTGCTTGGGCCTGTTTCCCTGTCCCTCCTGTTTGCTCCAGATGGGTCTGTATCTCGGTTGTCTGCCCCTCGAGGGGTAGAACTGTCTTTTGTTGTTTCCTGTGTTCTGTCAAGAGTTGAAGGGACGAACAAATTTTCTTGTCAATCCCACGCTCTCTAGGGTTTGCTTTTTTGTTTTATCAGCTGCATCCACCAGGACCTTGTCCAGGCATACCCCGAATAACTTTGACCCCTGGAAGGGACCCCCTACCAACGTGTTTTTGGCCATGGGGGTCTCCTTTCCATGACTGCAGCCATAGATGCCGCTGATCTGCTACATTTGATGCTACTGCTCTCGCTGACTAGTGTAACATATCCGTGGATGAATCTGCTATAAATGAGTGGGCCAGTTGTATTCTGGTTGACAGGATTCTTGTCATCTTTGAGGAGACTTTGGGGTCTCTGGCCTTCTTGATCCAGGTCATGAGTGCTCTTGAAAAGTAAGAAGTCAAAATGGCCATTTTCATGACCGCTGACGTTTCTTCCAAGTTGTATCGTAGATTGCACTCGATGCCCTTGTCTGTGGGGTCCCGCGGGTAGCATTCTCCCTCCGTTGGAAAGACGGAGTTCCTGGCAAGAGAAGCAGCTGCCGCGTCCACCTTAGGGATGGCTAGGAGGGGTTCTTTATTTTTTGATAGGGAGTATAGGGACATCTGTGTCTTATTCATCTTGAATAATTTGGTGGGCTGTTGCCATTCTCTCTTTATAATCTTCTCGTATGCCTTGTCCAGTATCATTCCCCCGTCCCTTGCTCTGGCTCGGGGAATATACTCTCTAGCTTCTTCCTCCTATTCGTCAGAGGAGTCTGAAGAAGCGTGCTGTTCTTTCTTTTGCTGGAGGTGTAGGGCCCGGATTATCTGCTCAAAATTCTGATCCCTATATTTGATAGGGAACTGTCTGTCTGGATCCCCAGATGCCTCTAGTTCCAGTTCATCTATTTCTCTTTCTTCCATGGGAGAGGTCTCCCCTTCTTCTTCTGATAGCAGATCCTCCCCACCCTGAGCCTCCTGCTCACTTTCTTCCTCCAGAGCTCCCTCTCTCATGGGGCTCCTTTCTCTTTCTCTGTGGTCTCTATCCCTGGATGCTCTCCGTTCCTCTGATGAGATTGAGGCCACCTCCTCTTCTTCCTCTGCCGAAGAGGCTGGAGAATCTAGGGGGCCTGCTGCTCTATGCTGTCTCTTTTGTTTGGGAAGTTTTCCCTTTCCTGTTTCCTTGGAGTGGCCCTTGTAAGCCCTTTTCCCCTTCTGTCCGAGGGGAGATCTTTTGCGTTTTAGCTCTGCAAGGATCTCTTTCAAGACCTCCATATGGAGGTCCTGTGGCTGGGGGGGCGGGCAGGGAGCTTACTGTCTCCGCTTCTTGTGCTGGTGCTGTTGTGGCTGATTTTTTCCTCGCCGCCATTGCCACGGGGTTGGTGGATAACTGGCCGCTCCGCCTGAGAGTGGAGATGGCATCAACCCCTGCAGGGAAGAGGAGCTGAGATGAAGCACCGGGCCAGAGTGAAAAACACGGGAACTCTCCACGTATTTAGCGTAGGGCGTGATGGCGGGGACAGCGTAGTTTCGAACGTGCGCTCTCCCCTCCCTGTTTCCCCTCCGACCAGATCCTCTCTGATTGGCTCAGTGCCGTCAGGAGGTCTGCGGGTATGGTGATCGGTGCCTCCACGCGTGATCACTCAGGCGTTTCTCCCTACCAACTGTCCCCCGCTGCTTGGTCTCCACATGGGTGTGTGTGTGTGTGGGGGGGGAAGGCGGGAGTTGACTGCGGAGTCCCATTCCTCCCCGTGTCGCCGGGCCCTGGGCCGCGGAGTGGGGGGGAGGGGAATGGGGAGTAGAGGGGGAGTCCAGGTGGGTCCCCCTAAGCTTCTCACCCCCAGGATATCGGGGTTACTGGATGCATTTTCTGCGAGCTCCCAGGGGGGTGGAAAATCTTTCCTGCAGCGGATTTCCGGGCTCTGCCGCGGGCCAGCTGCTTCTAGTTGCCCCAGTTCAGCGGGAGACCAGGTCCTGGTGGGTCAGTAGCCAGCCCCTTATTTGGGTGCTATGCCCGCTCTTCGGGGTCCCCCTGCCTGTAGGAAAAGGGGTGACACCCGGGATCCGCTCCTTGCCTTCTCCAAGGGGCAAGGAGGGGTGAACAGGAAGCGGTATTCCTCCCTCCTCTGGCACCTAGAGCCTTTTCCTGTAAGCTGCCTAACTAATCCTCAGTCACTGGAGGCAGCTCGCCTGCATCCTACCTGTGTGAAGGCAGACAATCAACTGGGGATGAGAGGGAGATCCCCGAAGTAGGGACACAAAATCTAGTATGTCTGCCTCCTACTGGTAGTGACGGGGATCTACCCTACTGTGCTGGCTGGCCGTCCAGGAGGACTCCAGGGAGAAAGTACTTTATTATAACTTACACCCACGCACACACACACCCCGTCCATCCTACATTTTAGATCCCTCAGGGAGCTGTCTCTAATCATGTGACTATTCAGTGCAGGTACACTGCTAGTGCTAGATAAATAATAATAAGCATCAATTGTTGCTATTGCAAAAAATTAATTTACAGATCTCACTGCAATTCCTTGGGGCAAGTGTCCACTTTTTTTTTTGGCAAGGCCAAGGTCTGGTTGCATCACAGACCAAATTATTTCTTTCTTGTGGAACTAATCTATGCAAAACACGGTTAAAGTACATTTGCATGGCAGCTGCCCATGTTGTCTTTATTCTGGAACTAAACAAGGGAACTGAGTCAACACCAAACATTTACTCAGTTCATAAAATTACTTTAAAGATTTTTTTTCTTTAAGTAGTTCTTAGTACCCCTCTTTCCTTGGCTTGTGGAACTATTTAGCCTTTACAGAAAGTCTTTTCACTTCTCACTTTCTCAGATGTCATAAATAATCAGCATAAACACAAGAATAGCTGGGATAATATGCCGAGTATAAAAACTGAAGAAATGTCCCAGGGTGGTGTTAGACAAAAGTGCTTCCTCACCCATCATGCATTTGTGCTTTATGTGGCCCTGTAACATGCATGATGGGTGGGTGATAGGTGGGGAGGTGCATATCTAGAAACACCCCCAGCCTCCTTTAAAAAGTTTTAAAGCCTTTTTCTTCTGATGTTTAAGCACAACTGCCTTGTTTGAAAACTTGCTCTTAACTGCTGTTTACTGAATACTGCCATCTTGTGGCTCTGTTCACTACTACTACATTAGTGGTAGCAAAACTGTCAAGAGTACACTGGTGAGTAGTTGGGAGTTTTGTTTGTTTGGTTTTTCAAATAACCACCAGAAATAAAAAGAAATACTCTGAAATGAATAGCTTAGAAAGTAAACATAACAGAAAAAGTGTGGTGTGGGTTTTTTTTGCAAATATTCTTAGTTTGATGGGAAGTGGAAATGTCTCAGGGTGGGTTTTTTCAATAACTTGTGGTAACTTATTAAGCTTGTCATCAGGCCCCTTTGGTTTTTTAAAAATTCCTTAAACACCTGCTACTATTAAACAGTGAAGCATAAGGCCAACGGACACTTATGTTATGGACAGTAACGTAACATTCAGCTCTTGTAACTCTTGGTGAAAACTGAAGTTAAAAGACGTGCTCTAGTTTTGCCACTCAACAGGTCACACCAAAATGAAATGCACAATTCCTAAAATCTCTCATTAAGATGGAATGCTTAATAGAATGACATGACATTGCTTGGGAGCCACATGTGGCTGTTGGGCAGTTTAAGTGTGGCTCTCAATCAGGGCAGGTCCTGGGCCCTGTGCTGTCTGTCTTCATTGCACCCGAGTCTCAGCAGCTGAATTTCAGCTTCTCCTTGGGGTGCAGTCACATGAGCTAGGGCTGGCCCAATACCCTGCCTGCCATGGGGTGAGAATGGGCTGCCCAATATGGGGTAACTAGCGCTGAAATGTGATTTTGCCCTTCAACGAGATTTTCTTGTCTTGAGAATCACACGAGAATAGGGTATTCTCCCAAGATTCTCGAGAACCTCAAAATAGCAAAAAATAAAATAAAAAATGGTCTGTACATGTGCAAAAAATGGCTGCCAAGGCTGTTCTGTGCTTGCATGGCCATTTTGTGGATATGCAGACCATTTTGGGGGGTATTTTTGAGATTCTTGAGAAACTTGCGAGATCACGCCAGGGTTGCGAGATTCTCACAAGAATGAATTTCATTTTTATTTCAGCCCTAGGGATAATGCTGCCCACATTAGTCTCTCATGTGGCTTCACCCTCCGATTCTGAGCAAACAGGGCCACAGAGCACTGGCTCTGTCAGCCACTCACGAGTACGAGGGGATTGTGCATACATGAATGTGTGTAGGTCTCGTGGCTCTCAGCCATATGAAGATTATAGCTCATGGCTCTTGGGTTGGGAACTTTGCCGGCCCCTAGTATAAACAGTTTGTTCGGAAAGGGGCAGCGTGGCTGCTTATTGTTTTGGGCAACTGCGATCATATTACACCTGCCCTATATTCTCTGCATTAGCTGCCTGTGAGTGGTGGATTGAATATAAGATTGCACCGTTGGCTTTCTCAAAGTCCTGAACAGCATAAACCCCGGCTATATTTTTCATGCTCCTGGACCCTCAGACTGTTGGATATCTGTGCTCAGAAACCACCCACTGCTTGGGGATCCTGCCATTGTGCCTTAAGTCAGCAGGCGATTGGGTCTTTGCTGTGGAGAATTCACTTCCTCCAGATGTCCATATTAGTTCCTCCCTCCTCACCTTGAAAAAGCACCCAAAGACTTATTATCCAGGTGCTTTTAGGCTCCATGACTGGGTCCCCTTAACATGTTCTTCCTTCCTCATTACCGTACCCTTTTAAATTGTTTTATATAGACCTGTTTTAACTGAATTTTATATTATGCTTTTATGTTAAATGCTGGTGACAGGGAGCTATAGAAATAAAATTATTATTCACATATAAATTGCTGATAAAAAAGTGAAAATTCAGATATTTCAAGGGGTTCTAATTATCTGATTTCCAACATTCTTCTGGAATTCTTAATTTCTATCCAGTCACACTTTATTTTAAATTTGGGAATTATTCTAAATGAAGACTAGTGGAAGAATCTCATCTAACGCTGTATATGGCATCCTTTTTAGAAGACATATTCTTGTCTGTGTTTTGGGTATGCTTCCTTGAGAGAAGTACAAGAATATGAAGGGTGGATAGAGATTGAGAGTTTTTGTTAAGTTTTATGACTGACTAGATCAAAAGATTTAATTATTTTTAGTTTGTGCAAGAAGTTTATAATTTTGTTATTGAGAAATCAGTTGAGTTATGATTGAAGTTATTTTTTACAACATAAGATAAGCTTTGTTTCTGATGCAGTCTCAACTTCTTTGATAGTCTGCTGCTTTTTCTATGTTTCAGTGGAGAAGGGGGCAGCAGGGTAGGATACTGATGATTAGTTCAAAGCTACAAAATTAAAAGATCATACAAAGCATGAGTTGAGACATAAGTCGGATAACACTGGGTGAAAACAATGGAGACTACTGTCAGAGTTGCCTGCTAATCAGTTTGGTGGCTGCCAGATGTTTATTCACGTCTGCCTCGGGGTGGGTGCGCAGCTGCTACCAGACGCATTGTTCAGAGAAGGTTGGTGATGCGGCCCGGGTTAAGGTTCGCCCAGCCAGGCTAACATGCACCCTTCCGTCTGTTAGGCCCCACCCAGGCTGGCCACAAGGCAAGGTCTGAGGATTAGCCTGGAGGAGCGCACACACTCAGCCCAACGAACAGCTAATGGGGCGGGAGCGGGGGGGCGGGGGGGGAAAGCATGCTCACCTGACCTGAGGAACAGCTGAACAGCCCAAAGGAACATACTCCTTTAGTGTCTGGTGCACGCTCCTGGACAAGGTGAGCACACTCTTCCAGCCCTCCCCCCCCAAATCAGCTATTTGGCATGCGCTCCCGGGCTGGGTGAGCATGTGCCTCTGGCCCCAATCAGCTGTTTGGTATGCATACCCACCCGGGCAGGGTGAGCACACTCATCTGGCCCCATCCCCTGATCAGCTGTTTGGTGGCAGCTTCTCCTGGGAGATTGATCCTGCTGGGCAGAAGGGGGTCCAAAAATCCTATCCTGTGTGGATGACTCCTTGGCCGACCCATAGTGTGGAAGGACTTGTGATGACAGTCCCCCTCTGCCCGGATTCCTCATGGAAGGGGGGCTGCTCATTTGAACTGCCCTTCCTCTTGACCCAAGGAGTAGCAGCTGCAGTGGCTCTCCTCAGGGCAGCCCAGGGATCTGGCTCATCCCCGTCTTGTTTGTTTTCACCCAGTTTAACATATATTGCTCCATATCTGGAGGTAGAAAAAACAGGTTTTTGAAATGCTATTCATGCCAGCCAAGTGATGTTTAGTGAAGCTATCTATCATCAGGGTACAATGTTCGAGATTCATGTCCCAGTACGTAAACTTAGAAGCAAGGTTCTTTCTGAAGAGTTATCCACGGGTATGTACCTGGGTGTGTATGTGCCTGTCTATTATAAGAGGGAAGCTCCTTTAGTAGATGGTACCTAACTCCTGACCAAAGAGGAATTAATAGAGAAGGATTAGAGCTAATAGGATTTATCTTTTCCCCACCATCTGTACACTTTCAGTTTGTACTACTGAGTACAAGATGCATAGACACTTAAAAAACCTGAATCTTTTCAAATCAAATTCCAGAACACACAGCTTTGATTAAAAATGAAATGCAATATGGCTTCAGTGCATCAAGGGGTCAGCTTAATTGATAGTTTAAGGAAATGTATATGTCAGTGCATTTACTCACCACTTTCACAGGGACTTACTAAAAGAAATGACAAAGAATGTCCACTGGAAACAATACAGACAAAACAAATGCCAATTGGATGTAATGGGGATTTGCAAATGCCAACAGCAGTTAATGAGTAGTAAGCTAATAAAATAGCAGATGCTGATCAGAAACAAAGGTAGTGGAGGAGGATGTGAAATGCCAATGGGGGAGGAGGAAGCTTAAAAAAAAGCTAGGCTGGAAAAATAGCAAGGAAGCCAAAGAGCAGAAATGGAATGACTGAGAGGGAGTGGCTGACTGGCATGACAGTGAGGAGGTCACTGGGATGGGATGGCATGAAGGGGGCTGGAGGTCAGCAGAATGACATGCAGGAGTTCAGGGGATGAGGCTGGTACAGGATCACTGGGACTGGCTGGAATGAACAGGGCTTGGAGCAATGATGGGTGCGAGGCCCCTGAGAGCAGCTGGCATGATGGGGCTCAGGGGAATGATGGGTAGGAGGCCACCAGGAGTGGCTGAAGTGAGGAGGCACTTGCTGGAAGGACAGGTATGAGGCCTGGGGGCAGGATGGGTAAGTGGCAATTGGGGGTAGCTGGAATGATGGGGTCTTGTACCAGTCCCCTCTGTCATGCCAGAGCCGCCTCGAGCTCTCCCGTCTTTTTTTTGCCCAGCCCCTTCATTCCAGCTCCTCCCTGTGGCTTTGTACCTGTCATTCCACCAAGTCCCCATCACTCCAGCCCGTCCCGGTGGCCTCATCCCATCCGCCCTGCCATTCTAGCTGCCTCTCATTTCTAGTGGGCACACCTTGGCGTTGGCTGGAGCAGGTCTGCTTGCAGCGGCTGCAGAAGGGGGCCGCGGAGCGGAGAGACGCAGCAGCAGGGAGGGATGAATGGGGAAAGAGATCGATCCCAGGGCATGACCTAGGGCAGCCACCCACCTGTGAGGCGGCGCACGGCGGCTGTTTTGTCTCGTGCCGCAGCCACTGTCGCGCGGCTCTGCGGGGAGAAAGGAGGGGGGGGGAGTCAGGCTTGCGCTCACCTGGACTCCGCCATGCTGGCGGGTGCTCTGCGCGATGTACTCCAGCCTCCGCGTCACGCTGCCCCGCGCCGCCCCCGCGTCCCCTTTCATGCTGCCCAGGCGGATGGAAACCCTGGCCCGGTTCGGCCTCGCGCTCAGCTCAGCGC
The DNA here is from genome assembly GCA_003113815.1 of Sphenodon punctatus. Lineage (NCBI taxonomy): Eukaryota > Metazoa > Chordata > Lepidosauria > Sphenodontia > Sphenodontidae > Sphenodon > Sphenodon punctatus. Next base: position 658,109 of record QEPC01004227.1, on the reverse strand, counting down.
TTCCGCTCACGTGAACCTCCCGCTCCAGCCTCCCCGCCGCGGGGACAGGCTCATTCTCCCGCCTGCGCAGCGCCCCAAACAGCAACCGCTGGGGGGCCGGCGGAGGCGGCGGCGGCGCTGCAACTACCTCCGCGAACACCCTTGCGGGGGAGAGCGGCACGGGAGACAACGGCATCCTACGGGCCCGCTATGGTGCCATGGTAACCGCTGCCACCCGCGAACCGCTGAGCCCTTCCCTCCTAAGGCATGATGGGAGGGACGGCCGGCATCACGTGATGCCGGCGGTCCCGTCAGAGCGAGGCTCTCTGTTGCTGTTGGAAGGCGGGCGGTTCGGTGAATGAATACATTCTGCTGAGGCGGAAGCTCCTTTCCCTGGAGGCAAAGCACTGTGAGAGGATACGGTTTCGCCATGACAAGCCCTGAGGCTGGTGCCTGAATTCCCACGCCGAGTTTGGAGCCTGTTCACACAATGTCTCTTAGGTCCTTTTCACACAGACACTCTAGCGCTGATAAGATGGGGGTTACATTTTATTATACATATTGCAGGGCTGCAGGTGTGCTCGGGGTGCCTTGCAACATGTATAATCAAATGGAGCAGCCATTTTATCGGTATTCGAGTGTCTCTGTGAAAAGGGCCCTAGTAAGGCAGGGAAGAGAAGTGATACGTGCGGGGGAGAGGGTGGCGGAGGCTTCACATTGCTCACTCATTCAGGAAGCCTTGGGGGATCTGGTATAGAGCCACTTGTCTGCGAATGAGCCTGATTAATTGAAGTCAGTAGGAGTGAGTGGTGAGCAGTCATACAGCAGCCTATGCAGATGTTTAAACAACGCTTATGAAAAATACACATTGCAGGCCCTGGGGCCAAAGCAGGGCCTGCAACATGTATTTTTCATAAGTGTTCCTTAAACATTTGCATAGGTGGCAACGCTACACAGCACCTCTCACTTTTACGCTCCGCATGATGAGAAGCCAAAACCAGACTCCTAATGCTAGTGTGGGCACTTGTGCAGAAAAATGCACCTACAACAGGGCAGCCTCCTGCACCTGCCTGTTTCTCTTGGCAGTTCAGGTTGCTACATGGTTTTATTTTTTTTTCAGCATTGAACAATGTCTCGTTTTAAAATTGCTGAAAAAGTTTGGGTACATTTTTAAGAGGACAGGCCCATAAATAGCTATTTGCCAAGTTGGTTGGGAGATGTAGCGTGTTGGAAGCTGGGAATAAATAGCGAATGAATCACTCCATTATGGGCTTCTCTGAAGCAACCAAAGGTAGTGAGTGCCAGAGGCTGAATGCTGGGTTGGATAGACCATTGGTCTGATGCAGTATGACGTTCCTTATGTTCTTAAATTAACATAGGTTTATGCAAATTAGCATCAACTGGTTTACTTGCAAGGGGCAGCTGGCACAGGCTGCAGTCCTGAGACCACTTACATACAAGACAAAATGGGAGTGATGTGGAATGTTTGGGGTTTTGGAGAGGGGTGCGTAGTTGTATGTATTTTACATTGTTAGCTGCCCTGAGCCTTCAGGAAAGGGCAGGATAGAAATTTCAAATATATAAATATGCAGTACCATTAAATGGATAAATGACCTCATAGAACTACATGCGAATTGGTGGTTTCAAGATTGTGACCTAACAGACTTGGACCCAAAGCAACCTAAGTAGAGGTAATAGACCTAAAGCAACCAAGTAATCCAGTGGGAATAGATTCCTAACCTAGGCTGCCATTCATCAAGTCAATGCAGGTCTCCTGCACAAGCAGGCTTAGGAGCACAGCTCAAACAGGATACAGTTGTTGAACTGAAAAAGGATCAGAGTAGAGCAATTGGCATGGAACAGCTTTTGCACATAGAAAGGCTAAAAGGTTAGGGTTCTTCAGATTGGAATAAAAATGTCTGACAGACATGCACGTTTGGTGAGGGGAAAGGGTAGTGGGTGGGGTGTTGGTAGGATGGACGGGGAGAGAGGTTTTTATCCTTGAGACTGTTGGTTGTTTTAATCTGATGATGGATTTTATTATGAATTCATGTGGTTTTATGTTTTAATTTTGTAAGCTGCCCTGAGCTGCTGATGGCAGGATGGGGTGGGATATTAAATATTAAAAATAAATAGAGGTTTATAAAATCATGAGTGGTGCAGAACAAGTAAATAGAGTAAATAACAGCTCCCTTTCTCAAAATACTAGAACTAGGTGACACCCAATCAAATTAACTGGAAGCGGGTTTAAAACAAAGTGCTTTTTCACTGAATGCACAATCTGTGGAACTCATGGCCATGATATGTTGTAACGTCCAAGAGTGTAATTGAGTTCAAAAAAGGATTGGACAAGTTCATGGAAAATAGGTCTATAAATAGCTGTTACTCAAGTTGGTTGATGGATGAGTTCCCTCACCGCCAGGAGACCATAACAGGGAATGGATCCCACTCCATATGACCTATTTGCATGCTTCCTCTGAAGCATCTGGTACTGGTCCCTATCAGAGATAGGATACTTCACTTGGTGGTGCATTGACCTGAACCAGTATGGCAGTTTTTATATTCTGAGACTTGCTGTGTTCTCCAGACAACAGAGAAGAAAACTCAGTATGTTGTAAAGGCTACTGGATTTTTTAAAAGATTGGATAATTTCCTAAAGGATAGGTCCATAAATGGCTATTGCTCAGTTTGGTCAGGCAGTATAAGCTCTGACTGTGAGTAAACAGCAGGGAATAGCACACTCCATTATGACTGTTGTGCAATTCTCTGAAGTGACCTATGGTGACCAATGTCGAAAAAAGAATACTGGGCTCGAAGGAGCATTGGTTTGACCCAGTATGGTACTACTTAGGTTCTTATTGGCTCAAAACAGAGAGGACTAACCAAAAATGAAAGAAGGGTTAATAAGACATATAGTGCAGTGGTAAGCTGATTTATATTCCTCAGCATTAAACTCTTGTTACGTGGTCACCCAATAACAAATCTTCCAAAGCATTCAATACATAAACAAATAGGTAGCCTAGTGTAAGAGAGCACATCCTAAATATTAAGGATGCTGCCCCTTAAGAATTATTAATCAAGTTTCTAAAGTATTGGATAAACTCATGAAGCCAAATCACATGCTGCTCAAATGTCTTCTATGTGTTAAGAACCTGTTGAGAAGGCTGAAATTGATTTCCTTCTACATTTATTTTATTATGGCAGACAAATTATATTAGCCAATCTACTGGGAATGTTGGTACTTGGACTAGTTATGTCTACATGAACACAAGAATTAAATGCTTCATTATGTTTAACTTTTTGAGAGCATAGTGTGTCTAACAATATTGTAACAATACATCAAAATGAAGAAGAGATTAATTGGTTGTCTCCTTGAAAAGCTTTCCTAAAGCTAATTACAAAGGTACGTTATGTGTAAATGATCTCTGGAAATGCTGGTTGCATATCTAAATGCAGGAAATTCTCTGACGCACAGAAGAGAAATATTCAGTGGCTGGATGACATGATGTAAGAAAGAAGTCAGTGTCATGATACAACATGATTGATATGCCAACTGAACTGGCAGATATAATTCAACAGTTTGCTGAATGTACCTTTCCAAAGGCACCATTCTGCATATACAGTGTTCATGATATTTTCTTCCTTTAGTGTCTGCCACTCAACAACTTGGATTTAATGTCCTGTTCTGAAAACTCTTATGAACATGCAGTCTCAGTGACCTATCAGGGATAACACACATTTATGTTTTTAAAGCTGGGCTGAAGAAACTGGCCCATGGGCTAAATGTGGCTTATGGTGGTTTGGCCCTTTTTCAGTTCTTGCTCATGGATTCAGTCCCGACCCTCAAGCACTGAAACAGTAATTTTGGAGAGAGAGTGCAAGCATTAGGGCACGCACTCTTAAGATACGGATCTGTGGCATAGATCTTTGCCCTGGCCCTTCCTCTGCCTTTCTCCTCCCTGGAAGTAGTGAGTAAGTTCACCTACCTTGGGGTGGTCTTTACCAGTACTCTGTCTTGGATGCCCCATGATAAAATGATGGCTTTAAAGTTCTGCCAGGCATGCAACGGGATTTTTGCCTTTTATAATAGATTTGCCAGGAGACCATGGGCGGAGGCCCTAAAGTTTGGTAAGTTAAAGCTGTTGTCTACATCCTTATTTGGGGCAGAAACTTGGGGTGTAGATGACAGAATTAATATATATTGTTACGGGTTTGGGAATCCGCACCCCCACTTTACCGGGTTTGAGTGACTCAGTTTCCCTTGCACACAGTTCTCTTGAATCAGTTTTTCTCACTAGCTAATTCAAGTGTGCCACAATGAAACTTCTTGTCATACAAGGGCCCAATCCTTCCCGTTTACAGACTCTTTACTCTCTGGGTTCGGAAGAGCTTGAGGGCTCTTGTAGCTCACTTGTGTTCCACTATTAGACTCTTTCCACTTCTTTATGAAGAATAAGAAGTAACTTTATTGATTACACAAACAAGATAGTTAAACAGTGTTAATTAGAAATCAAAGGTAAATATAACGCATTCCTAACTTATACAGTTGAGTTCCTAAGTTACAACACACAAGAAAGGTATATGGAAGCAGAGTACAAAAACCAAAGTCAACAACAGTCTGCTTCAAAAATATATATATAATATAATGTTCTTTATACAAATTCAAAAATATATTAGGAGAATGAAACAATATGCAGTCAACAAATAAAGGAAATGATGCTGCAAGAATACACAAGTCCAACGTTTCGCCAATACAATTGGCTTCTTCAGGGTTGTTCAAAAGCTTCTTTTTCTCTGTTAATGAACAGTAGCAAATAGAATCAATTCAATACAATCCAGGCACAATATAAACTACAACCAATAGTAATAGTAAATAAGCAATGCATAATTTTCTAAGAGACAGTAGACAAATTTGTTTTACCCTAATGATGTTGTATAATGTGCACAGATACCAGCAATTTTAAGATTTCTATATATAAGACAGAATTCTTACCCCTAAGGGCTATTTGCCAATATGGAAGAACAGACTCCCTTTCCAGCCAGTTTATTGTAGCTTAAATCTTTAAAAAGTTACTTAAGGATAGTATGGCACAAACTAACCTTTCTGGATGTTATAGGTCTTACCCTTTTCTTAATAGTTTCTCTTACTTCAATTCCTTTTTTCTTTTTCTCTCTTTTGTCAAGGCCTCCAGGTGCCGTACTTTTTAACTA
>QEPC01004227.1:639233-650765 GCA_003113815.1 Sphenodon punctatus | reverse complement strand
TAATTTTCTAAGAGACAGTAGACAAATTTGTTTTACCCTAATGATGTTGTATAATGTGCACAGATACCAGCAATTTTAAGATTTCTATATATAAGACAGAATTCTTACCCCTAAGGGCTATTTGCCAATATGGAAGAACAGACTCCCTTTCCAGCCAGTTTATTGTAGCTTAAATCTTTAAAAAGTTACTTAAGGATAGTATGGCACAAACTAACCTTTCTGGATGTTATAGGTCTTACCCTTTTCTTAATAGTTTCTCTTACTTCAATTCCTTTTTTCTTTTTCTCTCTTTTGTCAAGGCCTCCAGGTGCCGTACTTTTTAACTAAAAAAGTTAAAATTTTCTATTTTAACTTAAATAGAAAGCACAACACTAAGACACTCATAGTACATTTAAGTACTTTTAAGTCCCATTTAGAGCTCTGTAGAATCATAGCTCCATCCCTTACCTGTCTCTGCTGAGGGGATCAAATCTACTTCCAAATTGTTTTACAATTGACCCTATGCCTTCAGGAACCAAATTTACTAAATAGTTTGTGTCTGCTACAGGCAGTTGTTAACAGAATTTTAAAGAAACCTGTATTAAGCCATAGTTTTGATTCTGTGGGAAGGGGACTTCCTTTCTTCAGCATGCAAACTGCAAAAGTCAACAGGACAGATCCCAACAGTCAGTGCCTAATGCCCATCACCTGCTTATATAGCAAAGTAATAGACCTGGTAATTAAAGGGTAATTGGCTACAACTATCTCTTACACTGCTGTGGGTAGCCATGTTTCTCCAATTCCAATCTCTTAATTTGTTACACTATTGCATCTAAGATGTCATTCAATCCTCTGGGGTGTACTGTGTCCAGAGTTTTAACCTATAAAGCCCTAAACGGTCTGAGCCCTGCCTATCTGTGAGACCGCCTCACTCCCCGTGTCCTGGATCGGCCCCTGGGGTCATCTGGGGATGCCCTGCTTGAGGTCCCCTGAGTTTCTCGAGTGGCCACGCAGGAGAGAGCATTCTCGGTGGCCGCACCGCGCCCATGGAACTTCCTTCCGGTGGAGGCCCGGCTGGCCCCGGACCTCCTCTCTTTTCGGAAAAGTTGCAAGACCTGGCTATTCTGCCAGGCGTTTGGCGGGGGAGAGGGGTGATGGGGGGTGCGGGTGGGCAGGGGGTAAGGGGCAGGTTTTTTATCTGTTTTCTCTTTTTAATGTGTTTTAACTGTTTTAATTGTTTTTTATTGTTGTAAGCCGCCCCAAGATGCCTGTGGCAGGAGGGGCGGGGTAATAAGTTTTTGAAATAAATAAATATTGAAATAAACAATCCAAAAGGTCTCCCTTTCAGCTTACCGTAAGCAAGGTCCATAAGTTCTGGTTTCTCAGCCATAAGGTAATGACTGGGCACTGGCTTCTTATTTGGCAAAGAGCAAAATCATCTTTCTCCGTTCCTGCTCTCCCAGCCTGCTGCTGTTCAGGCTGGTCCCATTCATATGTAGATGCTCAAGCTGGCTTTGCAAGATGAAGTCTCCTAATAAGCAGCTTCTCCCCTCTGGGATCTCTGTCCTTATATATCCTGGAGGAAACTCTTAGCCCGTTCTCCAGGCTTCTAGAATTCCCTTTGTTCTCTTATCAGGCTTCTATGTGTCTTTTTGCACGTAGCCCATGGCTACCTTCATTAGCATTGTTGATGTCCCTGGCCATCCGTCTGGCCCCAATACACGTTGATATCTCTTTGTATCCTGTGTAGCCTGGTGATGTGTCAAAGCCCTAATTTGAGTTGTACAGTTCTCTAGGTTAACATTACAAACATGTGGAACCTTTGACATTACATAGTGTACATGTATAGTAACATTACATCCATGTGAAACCCTTGGCACCACACATTTACCAAACATGTAGTCCTGTGTTACACGTGTCTGACCCCATGTTTCGCCGTGACATATATATTCAGAGCATGTACAAGCAACTTTCCTTAAAAGCCTGTTAGATGTTGCCAGGTGCACCCCAAATGTGCTCACTTTAATTGAAACTTGATCCACTAATGTCAAGATTGGAACCAGCATGAGGCAGCTAAATTACTGGTTAAAGATGAAAGGTCATTTCCCGAGCTGTTTACCCAAGCAGCGTCTATTAGACTACTGGAGTCAGTCAAACTTTTCCTTTAATTGGGTTGAAGGAATAAGGGGAAAGTTAGTCTCTTCTGGACTGGGAGAACTTTGGATGGCCTCTGATAAATTACTGCAGCCCAGGGACAAAATGATAATCAAGGCCTGTCTAACAGATATAGCTAACCAAGAAGAACTTGCGATTACAAGGTCTGTAAAGTGTTGTACACCTTTGTACATTCATATCAAATTAGAATTGGGCCTACCCCTGTATCTCTTCCAAATCTCAGGTTATAGGCATTGAAGATTAATAACTAAGTTACACCTGAGTCAACTAAAAATGGCAGAGATCCTAGGGAGATGGAAGGGAATCCCCTATCTGAAGAGGCTTTGTTCTTGTCACCAGGAAACAGTTGAGGACATCGATCATATCCTGTGGAGTTGTCCCTTCTACAAAGCTGATAGGACAACATTGTTGTCACCCTTGGTCTTCCTCTTCCAAGGTTGGCCCCCAAGGTAGTTGACTATCTGGCTTCTGCAACAAGAGTCAGGGTCAGCCCTGTTTGCCCTGAGTAGTTTTCTAGTGAGGCTAGAGAAGCACAGGAAGGAACTAGGTCTTGGGAACTAGTGATACAAGAGTCCTTATTGACTGGGGCAATGGATCCTTATTGACTCCTTCAGCATGAGTACGGTGGTTCTGTAAATTGTACTACTGTATTATTGTATGATTTAAACTGTTTTATTTGTACTTTTTGGCCTCCTGCTGTAAATAAATTAAATTAAACTAAGCCTTTCTCCAGTCAGAACAAATAATTATCATATCAGCACTCCTGCTGCCATCTCCTATCTAGCCTGCAGAATTTGTATTCATTTTTTTAAGTGACCCATCAGTGTGAAAAGTTTACAGAATAAGACCTTTGTTTTTTTAATGACTGGTGATTTAACTTTGTAGCACCCTATTAAGAGAGAAGTGTTGGTCTGAAACTGTCATTTTGGCATGTAGTACTGTCCGCAACTTAAGTTTTCTGCTTGTGGCTACCTCAAATTTGAGACAGTCAGTTGCGAATATTTTTTTTAAAATTTGAGTATCATTCAAAAGAAAATCAGTATTTTCTTTTCAAGATATAAATGACATTTCTGTCTCATGAAAGGCATCTACTTTATATATTTTTGAGGATTAAGAAGTTATAGCGTTCATATGAATTTTTTATTTTTTTTTAGAAAAAGAAAACACACACAAAACACTAAGATTTAGCCAAAAAGAAGCTACTGCCAAAACTGTTCCAAAGTGCCCTCTTGAGAGAGAAAAGGGGAATTACTAAGACCATGATGTCTGAAGTTTTGTTTGCTTTTCTGCTATTCATTCAGCAACCCTTTATAATTGTAAAAGACTGCCAACTTCCAATTAGTGGAATGCCTTATAGAGCACTGACCTGATTCTAACTATTCCAAGGAGCATGTTTCTACCAGTCTTCCCTGGAAAAACTCTGCTCTGCACTAGAGACTGGCAGCCCAACCCAAGTCTGACAGGAAATGCCTGGCACTCTGTCTACTGGAGCCGCCCAAGCTGTGGGAGGCCTCACCTCCCATGAACACTGTGACATCCTGGTACCTCCATGTGACTAGGTTGGAAATGGGCAGGAAAATGTCTTAGCCCCAACCATTTTCTGATGTAACCCTGCCCTTTACAAAATGCTGAGTGCCAGCTTCTTCAGGTCCAGTGCAATCATCTACTCACCTAAAATAGCTTCTCTCTATCATCTGAAGCAAGATAATCTCTCTTCTGTTGTTTTTTCTGAGTCTTTCACACCTACAGGAGATTAGTTGACATTGCCTCAATGTTTGTGGGCTACCAAATTTTACTTGCCTAGGATTAAGCCCTTCATTAAGTCTGATGACTGAGACTCACTATCTCACGCTGGCAAAAATCAGAGCAACAAAACTTCTAAGGCTAACAATTCCAGATGGAATCATTTGACCATCCAAAAGTCTCCCTCAGCAAGACTGAGGGTGAAAACAGACATGACGCTAACCATCCTTTAACCACCCGTGGTCATTGATGCATGTTTCAGGGCTGCATGGGGCACCAATACAGCCCTGCAACATGCATAAATAACCACCAAGGGTCATTAAAGGGTGGTTAGCATCATGTCTGTTTTCACCCTGAGAATCTGGGTAATTTCAAACATGATGAAATTGCTGCTCACCACAGTAAATCCCAGTGGATTCTGTGTAGTGGCAGTGATCGCAGTAATGTCTGTTTGATCCCCGCCAGATGTTCACCACGGTGAATTTCTGGTGGGGATCAAAGCTAACCACGGTTCTGGACCTCAGGCCAACCTGAGGTCCAGATCCGTGGTTAGATTGGCCACGATCTGGGATGGGCCAAAAGTAACGTCTGTTACCTTGGACCATCACGGATCATGGCCCCGATTATGGTACGGGATTGGGTGCAGCAGCTGCATTGGCCGCTGCACCCGCCCGTCTCCCTGAGGGCGACTGGCCGTGGGAGTGCGGGGGGGGGGGGACAGGGAACGGACTGTGCGGCCACACATCTCACAGCCCTGCCCCCACCGAGATTCCCCAGCATGATGGAGCCAGTGGGCCAAACGGCCTGTAACGTCTGAAAATACCCTCTGTTCCACCTGATCTGTTTCTACTTCCTGGGTATCAACAGAATCTCCTACGAGGAAATTTATAACCGAACTACCCATCAGTCTCATCATTCCTTCACCAAACATTACAGGGTGGATGTGGCTCTTCAGGAGATACTACACTTGGAGACTGAGAACTTATTTTCTCTTTTTTTTTGCCTTTTCTCCTCTGTTTTTCTTGGGTGGACAGTTTAGAGGATTCTTTGATGTCAGAGAATAAACCATGTCTTCTTGCAGTAAGAGAATCCTCTATTCTATGTTTATTCTTCCTATTGATGTAGTTATAGTTAGCTGTTACTGTTACAGACTTTGGGTGCAATCCTGCAGTCAGCTCATGCCGGCGGCAGGCGCAATGGTGTTCTGGGCGGCAAGCAATGTGGGGCTGTGGCCCCAGAGCCCACGCACCCCACAGCCCGGGGAATGAAGCAGGCATGGCTCCTGCTCCATCCCCCAGGCTGCAGGGCATGTGGGCTCAGGGGATCACATTGGACGGGGCACACTGTTGCCCCGCATGGCTTGCTATGCCAGCAGGGCACCTGAGCGCATGCCGTCTTTCACTGCGCCTCACGTAGGCGCAGTTTGCCAGGGCCTTTGTAGTTATCTGTTACTGTTATAGACTTTGTAGGTATCATGGCTGTGGCAGGGTGCTTTGTTCCATACAGAAAGCAACTAGGGGTGGGACTCGGCAAAATTTTGGCTTCGGTTTATTTCAGTTTCAGTTTCAGTTTCAGTTCTCCTGTGTCTCGTATCTGCTATCAGCATTGGATGTATAGGTTTTGGTTCTTTTTCCCAAAGTCAATGGGAAATTTTCCCCATTGACTTCAGTGGGAAAGAGAACTGTCCGAAACACAGGGAGCTGACTGGAAAAAACCAAAAAACCCCAGGCATCCCCACCACCGCACTCTCAGCCATGGAGTGTGAGGGTGGGGATCTATTACCTCTAACACCCCCACCCGCCAGGGAATGACTTTACCCCACCCTCTCACCTCCCAGGCCCCTGTACTTACTGCTGCTGGTCAGGGTCTGGAGGGTGGGGGTGAGTGTCGGAACGGCGGGTCGCCATCTGGTCTGTCGGTTCCGCTGCTGGTGGCCAGGTCTCCTCTGCTGCTGGCTAGTGGCGGGAGCTGGCTGCTGGGCCTTCTCCAAATGGCTCCACGCATGCACAGAACAGCTGCCCTCTTCTGCTGCCTGCATCATTTTGGATTAGAGTTGCACATGCGCAGAATGGCCTTGGCGGTGGCCCTGCCGACAACCCGCCATTCCGACACCTCCACCCTTTGGACCCAGACCAGCGGCAGTAAGTACAGGTTGATTGTATCCTTTGTGAAGATTTCTAATATTTTTTAAAATTTTCCAGCCACCAACTTGAAATGATACCATATCATCATATAATGGGAGAGGGGAGAAGGTAAGAACTGATCACCTTTCACTTATGCCAGTCCATCATTTTGAATACCTTAATCAAGTTGTCTTTCAGTTTTTTCTTTTCATGGTTAAGTAATTCTACAACCAGATTTTCAGTAGATATAAATCAGCATAGCTGCATGAAAGTCACCAGAGCTATGTTGATTTATATCAGATAAAAATCCAACTTACATAGCTTATAATGTTGTGTGTGTGCCTTGTGGGGGTCTTGGGAGAGCTTGGCTGCAAGCAGAAGCTGCTGAGGAGGAGTGTTAATTTACACCTGGGTGCTTTGTGTCTCCTCCCACAGGTAACATATTTAATAGAGTACTGCCCTGAGGGCTGGCTGTGGGGGTGTGCCTTGTGGGGGTCTTGGAGAGCTTGGCTACAAGCAGAAGCTGCTGAGGAGGAGTGTTAATTTACACCTGGGTGCTTTGTCTCCTCCCACAGGTAACATATTTAATAGAGTACTGCCCTGAGGGCGGCGCCCTTAGGGCACCACCAAAGGGCAAGGAGCTGTTGGCGGGGCAGTGGAAGTGGAGGCAGCACACTAACTTTGAAGAGGAGGAAACGTTCAGTTGAGGGGCAGGATACCCTGATAGGAGCAGGAGCACCCCCCCTCCCCCAAGACTAAGGCTGCAAGCTCTCAGACAACAGCCCCTATGAAGGGGGTAGGACTTTACTGCCTCTTCTGGGGTTAAGTCTTCTGTCAATAAAGCCCCACGCCAAGACAGGACCTTACCATCTTCCAGGTGGCCAAGTCTTCTGTTGACAACTCCCATAAAGGGATGGGATCTTACCCTTTTTTGGGGGGCCCAGCCTTCTGCTGACAATCCTCGCGCTGGGGTAGGTTTTTATCATCTTGCCAGGGGCTAAACCTGTTGTCATCAAATCCCTTGAAAAGGGGCAGGACTATTACCATCCTTTTAGAAGCCATGCCTTTTTGCTACTACTCCTTACATTGAGTTAGGAATCAGGACTTCTGTTTAAAAGCCTGGATTAAAAGAATTTGAGTTGAATACAGGGACCTTGTTGTTGGTTTTGACATGAATATATGGATAATTCTTTCTTTCCGCACATATTCTCGGTAAGGACTGCTTTATAATATAACAATATAATTAATATCTGATATTATATAGTGATACACACTTAAGAAAGTTTATGGAATGATATATTGTGAAGAATTATAGAATGTAAGTTTTTGCTATAGTGAATGCTCAAAGTATACTAAGATATAAATATCACTGTAGTTTTTATTTGTTTTTACCTTTGAAAATATTTTATTTAAAGAACAACAATGTCCACACGGGGGAAAAGAGCAACATATAGTTTATCCGGCATCCCCTCCTTTGAAGCAAAGGAAGATAGATACTAGTTTTCTAGATCCTTTGAAACATGGAACATCTAGTCAAATACAAGGAAAGGATATTATATCAAATGAGATTATGAATGGTAAGCCTGTTAATTTGGGCCCTGATTGGGAATTAGATCAAGAAATAATTGGTGATATGATAGACCTGGGAGTATCAATTGAAACTAGCAAAGATAATCAGCGGGTTAAGGAAAAGGTTATAGGTACAGATACTAAATCTAATGGCACAACATGTGGTTTTAACAACAGAAACAGTAAAATATATTTTTGACCAGGTGAATTCTCTAAATATAAAGGTTGATGATTTGCTACAAGTAGCAACAGAGGAAGTAAAGGAGAAGATCTTTGATAAGGAGCAGTGGATAAGATGTAACCCTAGCTCAGCCCAGAACCAGGATAAATATAAACAAGATCTAGGAGTGAAAGTAAGTGACACTGCAGGGGAAGTTAAAAGGACTGGAGATACAGTCATTATGGACCCTGTAAGGAATTAAGGATATTTTGAGTATGAAATGGTAAAAGATCAGATGGCTTTAGTAAATCCGCCTACCCCAAAAAGTAATCTGCCATTTTGGAGTACCTCTTATGAAATAGCTGAGCATCTTAGGATACTGACTAATCTCCCAATTACCAGTAAAAATATTAGGAGAGTAGATATGGTACTGCAAGTAACAGGGTGTAGAGAATTGCTATTGACTATGAGTCCTATTTCATTAATCTCAAAGATTATGGAAAAGGAAAAGAATTTACGAGCAAATACATAAGCTATCCAGCTTATGTATGTTACAAGCAATTTCTGGACAGAGAGGATAGAGGTAATGAGATCCCGCGAAATACTAGGAAAACAGACAACCTAGGTACAGGGGCAGATAATATACAATCAAATAAAATACCAAAAGGTCCACTTCAAAATCAAAAAGGTCATAAACCATCTATATCCAATTCTGTGAGTGAAGGGGAGCAGCAACAACCATTAATGAATTTAAGGGGGCAAAAGGTAAAGGGAGCTAGGATTAAGGTTAGTAAACAGAGCTCCCTAGAGAATATGGAGGTGCAAGTACAAGAGAACCAACTAGAAAATATAGTGGTTCAAAGGGAGGCTAAAGTATCTGGGGTTCTGAACTAACAGGAATATATAATCCAGATTCCCCAAATAGATTATCAGGAAAGGAATCAGTCATCTCTGTTAAGTAAGATGACAGACTTGTATAGACAAATATCTAAAGTATGCTCACAGGGAGATTGCCCAGGATTGACAAAACAAAAAGAGAGTGTTAAGAAGGTATATAAAGGGGCCTCTAATGAAGAGTTGATCAATACAACTACAACATTAATTGAGGATAGGTTATTAACTAGTATTGCCTGTATGGGAAATAGGCAGGAAGGGAACCGTATGTTTGAGTCCGAAAGGCCCTCTATGCCAAGGTTAAAGGTGCTCAGCCTTATACAAATCTCACATGACTCTAGTCTATACCAGAATCTTTAGAGAATAGTATAGTTAACAGTTTATCAAGTTATCTAAGCATCCCCACGTTAGAAGGGCCAAGTATAATTCCTAATGAACAGGGGGGAACCCCAGTTCAGACTGTTTCAACTGTAAATGGTGGTGGAAAGAGCTTGAATGATCTGTCAAATATAAACTGACATGATTTGGGGGATCATTACAGTATCCTTTCATGGAATATTGCGGGCTGGACCAACAAGCAAAATGATCCCTCGTTTTTTTAAAGTATCTGCAAACACACGAGATAATCTGTTTACAAGAGACTTGGACAACCCTAGAGGACATCTCTGATGTATTTGATGGATACCAAGAGTGGGTAGAATGAGCAATTTCATCATCAAAAAACGGTCACCCTTCTGGGGGACTGACTATTTATGTAGCACTGGCACTAAACGCACAGGTGACACAGATAACATCATATAGTACCAATATAGTGGTAGTATGAATAGAAAATGAGAAAATATTTAGACCATTTCCATTAGTTATAACCCACCACAAAGAAAAGATACTTCCTTTTGGTCAAGGCTTAGAAATATAATTGATACCTATGTTGAGGAAAATCCAGATTATGGTATAATTATAATGGGGGATTTTAACTCAAGGATTGCGCCAACAAATGATGCCATCCTTAAAGCATTGGATCTCCCTGGTGTAGATGACTCATTTCTAGATTATGACACAGAAAGAATCTCTAAAGACAATAAGATAAATAGTGCAGGTATTTTGTTGAAGAAATTGGTTTTAGACTTTATGCTAAAAATCCTTAATGGGAATATAGCTGGAGATGAAATGGGTCATCTAACATTTTCAAAACGCAATGGTGGCAGTGTAGTGGATTATACACTGCTCTCTCTAAATTTTGTACAAATGTAAAGTCTTTTAAAGTAGGTGAGCAAATAGACAGTGATCATTTCCCATTACAGTTAAATGTCTTGTATCCAATAACAGCATACAAAACAATGGAATATGCATTGGTAGATGAATTAGATGCTGTGGGAGTGTGCAGATTGCGCTGGATAGGAGAACTGAATGACAAAGTCCGAGCCTCTATTAACTCCTCACAGGTACAATTGCTAGCGGAAAAATTACAAACCGAGAGTGATGTACAAACTGCGTTGGACTATAAGGAGTCAATTTGTAGAGTTGGTGCAACCTTTGGTTACGTATAGGCCCTCTTCTCACCCAAAAAGAAAAGATAGAAGAGGCTGGTGGGATAAAGACTGTGCAAGAACAAAAAACACTTTGCTGAAAATGGTTAAAACTCAGAGGAATCTGAATTGTACAAAGAATCTGAGTGTTTATATAACTATACGTAAGGAATATAAAATGCTATTGGCAAAGAAAAACAATAGCTTTGCTTTACAACAGTGGCAACAGTTGATGGTGGCCTGGGAGAAGAAGGATCTGCGCACTTTTTGGCGTATGGTCAGTAATTCTGACTCCCCAAAAATTCCAGCCTCTATATGGACTAAGCATTTTCAAGAATTATTTAATGGAACATATCAGACCCCATTCCAGGTTAAAATGCCAAAGGAAGCTCCAAAATGGAGCCCTATAACAGCAGAGGAGGTAGTGGATGCAATTACTGATTTGAAATTGGGCAAACCCCAGGGGTAGACCAGATCCCAGGGGAGGTATTTAGATTACTACCAGATTGGTGGGTAATAGCTTTGGCTAACCTCTTCACATTAGTGAATGATACAGCATCAATCCCAGAGATATGGAAGCTTAGCATAATAGTACCCATATATAAAAAAGGAAGTAGAATGGTCCCTAAGAACTATAGGCAAATTAGCCTGCTAACTATTATATCAAAACTATATACAAGACTTTTATTGAAGCAGCTTACAGCATGGGTTGAAAAAGAAAACATCATAGCAGAGGAACAGGCAGGATTCATGAAAGGAAAAAGCACAATGGATAATATTTTCTTATTAGATCATTTAGTCATTAAACATAGAAACAGGGGTTGGAAACTTTATGCAGCCTTTATCGATCTTTCGTTTGCGTTTGACTTAGTCCCTAGGGATAAACTATGGGAAGAGCTAAGTCGGTTGAAGATAGATGATTGATTATTGATACTGATTAGGGCATTATATACGGATACAGCTCTTAAAATTAGGGTCAATAATGAGGGCTTGCTAACAACAGATACAAACCTTGAAAGGTGTCAGACAAAGATGTTCATTAGCCCCAACACTGTTTAATATCTATGTGAATAGCAGGGGCGACTGGTGGGTTTTGAGTTTGGAGGGGCAGTAAGGCCGGCAAGCTGGTGGGCGGAGCCAGTGCAACGGTGGGCGGAGCCAGGGCAACGGTAGGCCAGTGGCATGGCGTAACCCAGCAGCGAGGAGTTCCCAGGGTTAACATTGGATGGAAGAAAACACAGTCTACATGCACATCAAGCTTAAAATAAATAATGTATAAACCCCAAACACAGGGAAACCTAGAAAACACTGCACAACACAGCAGCAAGGAGTTCCCAGGGTTAACATTGGATGGAAGAAAACA
>QEPC01004227.1:612403-630097 GCA_003113815.1 Sphenodon punctatus | reverse complement strand
CTTTGGGGGGGGGGGGTGGGGAGGGGGGTGTTTAGTCCCCGACCCATTTGTTTTTGGCTTTTGGTCTAGCCCTGTTAAGTTATATTTATATTTAATATTTAATATTTTAAGCATTTTTTGATTGTTTTGTACTGTTTTTATTGTATTTTATGGTTTTTAATGTTGGAAGCCGCCCCGAGCTTCGTTGCAGGAGGGGCGGGGTAGAAATTTGCAAAATAAATAAATAAATAAATAAAAACATCTAGCAGCCCAGGAACTGTAAGCATAGCCACTCCTTCGGAGCATTTACCACTCAGGAGAGGTTGCAGTGAGAAGATCCTCCCCCCCACTCACATTTCTCTGCCGACCGTCCCTGCAGGTGTGGAATGGGCGCAGGGGAGTCCTGTCAGGCACTCCCTTTGCTCTATGTAGGCCTGTTGCTGTCCAGCACTTCAGAACCACCAGCAGCCGACAGCTGTAGCTGCTGGAGTGGCGGAGAGTTAGCAGGGCCGGCAGGTCCACTCTGAGGGGGATAGAAAAGTGCGTCAAACAATATGGCACCAGTGCTTATGATGCTCATAAGCGCAAGCTCAGATCTGAGCGGACCAGAAGGGGAGCGACATCCCATTGTCAGAGATAGTAAGAAGGCCCCCCGTAATATCCTCCATAGAAATGTTGCAGATGGAAGCACTTAATAAAACCCTAACGTCCCTGGAGGGAGCACCTCCAAGACAATCTAAAAGACAAGCAGGAAAAAAACAGCCCTGTGCTCCTCCCACAAACTCCCCAGGAGGGAAGCACACATCAAGGGAAAATTAAAAGCAGCCAGAAAGGGCAAACAGCTTGCACCTAAGAAGACACAGAAGGGCAAAGCCCATGAGGCTGACCTAATGGCCCAAGTGGGCTCCTCCTTGAAGGGGGAGGAGGAGGACTCTATACCAGAGAAGAGGAGGAGGAGGAAGTGCTTTCCTCAGGAGAGGAAGATGGAATTCTCCCAAACCAGCCAAAAAGAAATCAAAGTCAGTGTGTAAGTGCACGCCTCACAGAGAGGGTGTGGAGTCAGAGGACTTGCAGGAAGGGGGTGGTTAGAACCCAAACCTTCTACTGACACTTCAGAGGAGTCTGGAGAGGACATGCAGGAGCCCGGTCAGAACTGAGTTGAAGGGGCAAGGGAACAGGGGCACGGGATTCCCCTAGCCTGCAGAGAAAAAATAATTAGGAAAGTCCAATGAAGGAAAGGGCAGACAAAAAGGAGTGTGACTCCTTGGATGAGGAGTCAGACAGAGAATATGTTCTTAAGCCACCAGCAGGGAGAAAGGCTGACCCCTGGATAGGGCATTTAAACTAGAACTGAAACTCAATCCTTGGATAACTTCAGAATCCATCGAGGATTCCGGTTCTTGGTTCCAAATTTCTGAAGTCCGAAGTTCTGAATACCATGGCTGGTCCCTGGAAACCTTTGCAAGCCCTTGTCGAGTGCTGGTGCCATTGCATGCATGGAACACTCCAGAATGGCTGATGACCCCCTAGTCTAGGAAATGAAACTTGGTGCCATATTTGATAGGAGGGGGGTATGGGAGGTAATGTATAATCCAGATGGCAAGTTTTGATTGACTGGCAGGGGCAATAAAAGTGGCTGCACAGCCATTTTCCATTCTCTTTGGTGAATTTGCATGGGCTACACTGCTGATCTGTAAGTAATTGGCTTGGTGGGGGAGGGGTGCCTGTCCTACCCATAGGGGCAATTCCAGGGGATGAGGGTTAGTTGTTTTTGTTTCTAGTGCCATGCCAGGATTATTTTATTTATTTATTTTTTAAAGTGGGTGCCACACTGCTGCTGCCTGCTGCTTGGCAGGCACCATGGAGGCCAGTCTTGCTCCATTTCCCCTGGCCTGGGCTGTCCAAGTTACCAGTGCCACACCAGTGCCATGCCTTCTTTAAAAATAAGTGAGTGCCTGCTGCTTGCACTGAGCGTGAGTTCATGGCTGCCATGGCAACCATGAGCCTGTCTCAGAGAGTAGTGGGCCCCACACATATTGGAGGATAAACCCTGGACATGATATTTTACACAGGCCTTGAGGTGGGGGATCTGTTAGCGGGGGAGGTGTCAACAGTGCCCTTGTCGTGGACAGATCATTGTCTCCTCCAGACAGGTATCCTGGTGCATGTCAGCTCCTGGGAGGGTGCGGAACCAGTTAGGTTGGTTCACCCCCAAAGGCTTATGGAACCAGAACGGTTCCAGATAGCTCTAGGGGATGTTTCCTCTGACCTCGATGGCCACTCACTTGATGGCCTCATGTCCATGTGGAATTCCATGTTGATGGAGGCCATTGACTGTGTGACCCCCAGGTGTCCGCTCCTGAAGTGCTGGCAATGCAGCTCCCCGTGGTACATGGAGGAGGTGCGGCGGATGAAGTGTGAAGGGTAGCGGTTAGAGCGACGGTGGTGTCACTCGTGTACTGAAGTTGACTGATTGCAGCATAGAGTCTGGTTATGTACCTATGCCATTGCAGTGTGGACAGCAAAGAAGGTTTTCTTTGCTGTCCTCATTACGTCCGCTAAGTCCTGCCTGGCTAAACTGTTCTGGGTGGTGATGGGGCTAGTTAGTATGGCCTCCCTCTGCCTGGACTTAGAATCATAAAATGCTCACTGTGATTTTTTTGTGGACTTTTTTGCGGAGAAAATCGCTGAAATTTGCCACAGTTTGGATGCAACTTTTTTAGCAGAAAATGGGTCAGCGGTAGTAGAAG
Source organism: Sphenodon punctatus (assembly GCA_003113815.1). Classification (NCBI taxonomy): domain Eukaryota; kingdom Metazoa; phylum Chordata; class Lepidosauria; order Sphenodontia; family Sphenodontidae; genus Sphenodon; species Sphenodon punctatus. Next base: position 627,368 of record QEPC01004227.1, on the reverse strand, counting down.
CCCTGTCTTGTCCTGTTTTGTGGGGTGAGTTTTGGGCTGTGTTGTGGGTGATGCTCTTGGAACTGTTCAAGCCACCTATTGTGAATTAGATCCATGCCCGTCCTGGCTAGTTAAGGCTAGCCGGGAGACATTGGGGATAGTCAACACCTCCCTTGGGGAGGGCAGGGTGCTGGACTGCCTCAAGGAGGTGGTGGTGTGGCCCCTGCTCAAGAAGCCATCTTTGGACATTGGCGCCCTGGCCAGTTATCGGCCAGTCTCTAACATTCCCTTTTTAGGGAAGGTTATTGAATGGTTGGTGGCTTGGCAGCTTCAGGGGCATTTGGACCGGGTCAACTTTCTTGATCCCTCGCAGTCAGGCTTTCGCCCAGGTTATGGCATGGAGACTGTGCTTGTGGCCTTGTCCGACGACCTCTCCTGTGAGCTGGACCGGGGTCGTTCGACCCTGTTGATCCTGTTAGATCTTTCGGCTGCATTTGATACCGTTGATCATGAGTTGCTGTTAACTCGGCTGTGGGAGCAGACAGGGATTTGCAGTGATTGGATGTCATGGGGATTGGATGAGGGCGAGCTGCCTGAAGCTAAATCCTGACAAGACGGAGTTGATGGTTGTGGGGAAGGCTGAGGAAGGCTGAGTGGCCCCCATCATTGATGGAATCCATCCTCCCTTGGTTTTGCAGGTCTGGAGTCTGGGGATGCTCCTGGACCCGCAGCTCTTCCTGAATGTCCAGGTGATTACTGTGGTGAAGGGGCCATTCCGCCAGTTACATCTGGTGCGTCGACTTAGGCCGTATGTCTTGGACTCGGATCTGGCCACAATTTATTTATTTTAAAAACTTAGTACCCTGCCTCTCCTGCCACAGGCAGCTCGGGGCAGCTTACAACAATAAAAAATAATTAAAACAATCATAAAAGGAGGAAGCAGAGAAAACAACCCCCTACCCCCCACCCATCACCCTTCTCCCCTGCCAAATGCCTGGCAATCATCCATGCTTTTATTACCTTGAGACTGGATTACTGCAACACACTCTTCGTGGGGCTACCCTTGGTGCTGGCTTGGAAGCTGCAGCTGGTGCACAATGCGGCAGCCCGTCTCTTGACTGTGACGGGCCAACGCGAGCACATTACACCAGTGCTGCACTCTCTGCACTGGCTGCCGATAGTTTTCTGGGCCCAATTCAAGGTGTTGGTAGTAAACTTTAAAGCCCTAAACGGCTTGGACCTGCGGGACCGCCTCACCCTGCAGGTCCTGGATCGGTCCCTGTGGTCGGCTGGGGGCATCCTCCTTGGGGTCCCCCGGGTTTCCTGGGTGTCCACCATGAGTTCTCTGTGGCTGCACTGCGGCTGTGGAACTCCCTCCCATTGGAGGTCAGCTTGATTACTGACCTCCCCTCTTTCCGCAGACATTGTAAGACCTGGCTGTTCCACCAGGCCTTTCCTGAGGGAGATAGGGTGGGTTGGGTTAGGGTGGGCGAGGATGGGTTTTATACTGTTTTAATTGTAGTTTATTTCTGTATATTTTAATATGTTGTGAGCCGCCCCTAGATGCCTGAGGCAGGAGGGGGTGGCATACAAGTTTCAATATAAAATAAATAAATAAAGTTGGCACCATGGTGGCCGGAGAGACCTGGCTAGCTCCACTTCCCCTGGCCTGGGATGTCCATATACTAGGTGCAATGCCGGGGTTGCCAGTGCCAAATATACTTAAAGTTTGGGTGCTGTCTGCTGCTGCTGCTGCTTGCACTACCTGTTGGCATGTTGGAAGCACCCTAGAGGCATTGGTTGGCATAATGATTTTAAAGTGGGTGCACTGCTGATGGTGGGGCATGCTGTGAGCACACTACTGATGTGTTTTTGGTGGGATTTCTGCCTGCAGCTGCACTTTTGTGGTGGGTCTGTCTTCTCGAGCAATTGTCCAACTCTTGCTAGTCTGCTTTTCTGGGCACTGCTTGGTTAGCATAATGATTTCAAAGTAGGTGCATTGTTGATGGTGGGGCATGCTATGGGTACACTATGGCTGGGTTGGATTTCTGCCCACATTTGAGGGTTTATCTTCTTGCATGATTGCCCCACTCTTACTAGCCTGATTTTCTGGGCACTGCTTGGTTGGTATAATGATAAGTGTGTGTACTTGGCATCGAGTAGTTCTGGTTTCTGAGATTCTGAGTTCCAAAGTTTTGAGTTTCAGAGTTTTCTGAGGTCTGAAGTTCCGACTTCTGAATTCTAGGTACTCTGACAAAGTTCCAAAGTCTGGCTGAGTACCTGGACTGGGTGTTCGGAACTTCAGAATTCGGTGCGAGTACCCGGAAGGCCTATTTGGTGCAGCCTTAATTTAAACGTATTATTGGAGCCAAATGGAAACAACATCAGAAGGCCCAGAGGATAACAAAAACACAAGAACCTTCAGATCCTTTTTCTAAATGTAATCAACCTTATTTCACACCCCTAAAATAGATGCAGCAGCTGCCTCCCTCACCCACTAGTCAGTTTGTCGAGCTGAAAGTTACCTGTACCTAAAGGAGTCTACGGACTGCGGCATGGACTGAAAAGAAATTTTGAGACTGTGTCAGCTGTACTATGTATTTCCACAGCTGCCTCATATTTTGCCCGGGTGAGCATGAAATGGTTTAAATTGGGGAGTACCCCAGGGGTACCTGAGAAAGTCACCAAAAAGCTAGCCATCAGCATTACCTTGGCCACCTCATTCCTGGTGGATGCATCTACTGATGCCATTGCCTGGGTGGCCAGGGCCATCGCAGCTAATGTTACAGCTTGATGCAGGCTGTGGCTATGTTCTTGGCGGGTCAACCCGCAAACAAAAACTTGGTTGTGACTGGTCTGTTTCAAGGAGAAAACTTGTTTGGGGTCTCTCTGGACAAGGTGCTGACAGACATGGACAGTAAGGAAAAGAAACTGACTGCAGCATTTCCATAATCCAACCCCCTTTTTTTCATTCCTTCAAAGGTTCACATATCCTAATTCCTACAGCAGGAGAGAATCCTACCTGAACCAAGTCAGAGGTTGCGGAGGATGGGGTCACTGGTCACACCAGGGGCGATCCTCTAGCAATCAGCGAGCCAAGACAGGTACTAGCAATCAGTCAGGAAAGCAGGACTCTTCCGGACCTTCCTCTGTCTCTGACCCACATATCGGAGGAATATTGCTCCTCTTTTCTCATAGGTGGGACAGCACAACAACAGACACATGGGTCAGGGAGACTCAAGGCTATGCGACTGAATTCAAGAGAACACCTTGCGAGTTCTTTTATCCCTAAGAACCAGAAACAAGGAAAAACACAGGGCCATGATCCAAAAAATAGGAAGACTGTTTCAAATAGGAGCAATAGAACCAGTTCTCAAGCCAAAACAGAGGCAGGGCCTCTATTCAATCTTGTTTTTGGTGGCCAAAAAGTCAGGTGACTGGCTAGCAGTGCTCGATTTAAAGCACCTAAACAGGTCTGTAGAAACAAAAAAATTCAAGATGGAGACACTAATCACAATCTGCCTCACAATATCACAAGGGAACTGGCTCACCTTGTTAGGCCTGTGAGAAGCATATTTGCACATTCCTGTATGTCCTGCCCACAGACAGTGGTTACACTTTGCATACAATGGACACCACTGGCAGTTTAGAGCTCTACCATTTGGACTGGCAACAGTACCTTGGACCTTCACACTAGTCTCAGGTTTAGAGTGATAACACTGTACCCTTACCTCAATGACCTACTGGTGTGGGGAACCCAGCTACGTGCAGACCCTGATCTTGATTTCCTACCTGGAACTTCATGGTTTTGTGGTGAACAGGGAATAAAAGTCACCTGAACCCAGCCCAGGCCCTGGAAGACCTGGGTGTGCTGATCAGCACAGAGTTGGATAGGGTCTTTTATCCCTGCACAGAGGCAACAAAAGATCCAACAGCTGACTGGGAGCATTCAGACTCAAACAAAGCCTCCCTCAAATAGCTTGCCAGCCTGCAAGGCCTGATGATATCTTGCATTCAACATCTCTAATGGGCGTGCCTACATCTTTGCTTCACCCACAATGGTTTCTCCAGCCCTGGCAGAAGCAAATAATGGAAGGCACCAACCTGCACCTCAGCATTCCCCCAAATGTGCTATCATCCCAAGAATGGATGACATCCCCCACCAATTTCTATAAGGGGTTCCCCTCTCAGAACCCGAAAGGACTTTAAATTGGTGGAAAGCTACCTTTTCCTTTTCCCTATGTCCTTTTCAGTCTGCCCAATGCCCACACTTTTTCATAGTGTAGAATATGGCTGTAAACTATCAGGTGAAGGATAAAATTTGACTCTTCAATCTTGATGGCACATTGTAGTTCCATTATTTGGTTTTCCTGAAGATGTGGCTTTTGGTGAACACCTAAGCAAAAATTGCTCTTGTGCTAGGAAAAGAGAAACAGAAGCCTCCTGTGATATGCAGCTTTTCATTTGATTGCATTGTCATTTAGAGTGATCACTGAAGTGTGTTTAAAAAGAAGTTACTGTAGCACATATTGGAAAATCAATACAAATGTTAGTCATCTTGCCTGCGTTGTGCTTTGGGATTAGGATGGTTGTGAATGTTTAAAATCAACACATCAGAAGAAAATTGAGCTTATATGGCATGATATGTGATTGCCTGAAAGTGACAACAATGGAATCTTAATGAATAAGACAGTTGTTTACCTTCATTGTATTGAGGAGCTGAGCTCTACTTCAATTTCTACTTATTTTTATAAGAATCAACACAGTTCTCTCACAGAGAGAGAGAGAGAGAGAGAGAGAGAGATATGGATTTTATTCCTACTTGGTCCTTTTCCCATTAATGAATTCAAAATGTCTGCATATGAACCACATAGGAGGCAGCGTCTTGTGGATTGATAACTGGTTAAAGGATAGGAAACAAATGTTAGGATTAATTAAATTATCAGTTTTCACAATGGAGAGAAATAAATAATGGAGTGCCCCAGGTATCTGTGCTGAGACTGGTGTTAGTTAATATATTCATTAATGATCTGGAAAAGGGAGTAGAGAGTGAGGTGATAAATATGCAGATGACAAAATTATTCAAGGTAGTTAAAACCCAAGTGGATTGTAAGGAATTGCAGGAGGATCTTTCAAGACTGGGCAACTAAATGGCAGATGAAATTTAATGTTGACAAAGTGCAAAGTTATGCACGTAGGGAAAAATAAGCTAAACTTTACGTACACAATGCTAGGGATGGTCAGCCAGAGGAAATTTCATTTCAGTTCTGTTTGCCATTCTCATTCTGCGATTTCCAGATTTAAATATGGATCCGTATTATATATATATATATAAAAATAACTGTGCATGCGCAAAATGGTTGCAGGATCATTCTGCACATGCACACCCTTTTCCAAAATGGTGGTGGCAGCATTGCTGCCATTTTGGAAAAGGGTGGCCAGTCTGTGCATGTGAAAAATGGCCACTGTCCTTTTCCATACAAGAAGAGGCTTGATAGGTTAGGACTCCAGTTTGGAGAAGAGATGACTGAGGGGATATGATAGAAGTGTACACAATCACGAGTGGAGTGGAGTGAGGTGAGTATATAGGGAGTTGTTGTTTACCCTCTCAAATAGTAGCACAATTAACTTGTGGAATTTGTTGCCAGAAGCTGTGGTCAAGGCCAGTAGTATAGGTGGGTTTTAAAAAGGGTTAGATAAGTTCTTGGAAGATAGCAGCTATTAGTCAAGTAGGTAAGGGGATGTAGCCTCTGACTGTCAGGAGTTAGGAGTGAACAACAGGGAATGGATTGCCTCATTATGATCTATTGGGTACTTCTCCCAAGCGACCAAGATTGGCCACTGTCAGAGACAGGATTCTGGGCTTGAGGGACCATTGGTCTCACCCAGTATGTTCTTAATCTATTGGATATGATCGGTTTGCCCAAGTGTCACTGAAAGAATTGCTTGGCTAATGGGACCTTTACCACAGTTGATCTGGCACAAAATGAAAGTACCCAATACAACTCTTAAGATTTCAGACTGAGCGTGCAGTGTTCAGAAATAAGGTTGTGGGTTTTTTTAACTTGGAAACTTAACACACTTGATATGGGATCTATGAGGGAACAACCAATGCTATCTTTAGACAGAATACTTAAAAATTGGGATAGCCCACAATACTGCCCCGTATAACAGTTGACCCCCAGTCTAACTGTTGAACACCTGGAGAGTGGAAGTGATTGAATCTCTACCCTCCTGTGTAAAGAAGGAGAGTAGAGCATGAAGTGGGCCCCTTGCTGCCTCAATAGCCCCCCAAACATGCTCCCTCCACCTGCCCAACCTATGAAACAATATTCCCAGGTAACGGTAAGAGACCACTTGCTGTATGGGGTGCCCCTCAATCTTCCAACTATACAGCTTCCTCCTATTGGTGAAAATCAGCACTTTAGATTTGGAATGGTTAATTGATAGTTTATTCGCTGTGCAGAACTCAGCGAAAACTGCCATCTGCCTTTGCAGGCCTACTTGGGTCTGAGACATGAGTATGACATCGTCAGCGTACAAAAGGCACCCGACTGGCCTATCTGCAATCTTAGGCGGGGAAAATCTTATTTCAGACATTTTCAGAATAATGTCGTTTATAAAGTAATTGAATAGGGTGGGGGCCAAAACACAACCCTGTCTGACACCCCACTGGATGTCCACTGATTCCATTATATGACCCTGAGAATCTACCCTCACCACCAAGGAGGAGCCGGTATATAAAGCTTGAATTAACCGCAAAAGCCTACCGTCCAACATAGACCTCCTTAACCCCCGAAGTTCGAGCTGTTCGTAGGAGGGGCGGGATACAAATTGAACAAAATAAATAAATAAATAAATTAAATAAACTTCTCCCACAGGATACTTCTATCTACAGAGTCAAACGCAGCTCTCAGATCTAGAAAGGCCACAAAGAAGGAATGGTTCCGTGCCCGATATTTACTAACCACATGGGTAAGTAAGCTACATTGCTCTATTGTGGAATGGCCGGCCTGAAAACCTGCTTGCTCAGCATGAATAATATTTTCCTGGCTTGTCCATGATGTAAACCTGCCCAATAGAAGCTTGCCATAGATCTTCCCTACCACACAAAGGAGACTGATTGGGTGGTAATTAGCCGGATCTGACTGTTGTCCCTTCTTGTAGATAGGAATTACTATAGCTCTGGACCATAAAGTAGGGATTCTCCCTAAGTTGTTTATTGCTGTAAACAACTTAGCTAAGAGTGGAAGCCACCATGTCTTATAGACTTTTATGAATTCTATATGGACGTGGTCGGGATCAGGGGCTTTGTGATTACGGAACGAGTCCAATACCGCTTCTATCTCTAGCTCCAAAACAGGAGGCCATGGATGGAAATCTGCTAGATCGCCACTGACTAAAGAGCAGCTGTCTTCCAATTGCCCTGCAAACAGAACACGAAAGTGTTCCGCCCAGGTAGAAGGCAATATAGTGCTTTCTACCAATCTCCCTATCCTGCATGTTGCAGAGTTTACTAAATGCCAGAATTGCCTGGAGTCCTTCCTATCTGCTGCCTGAATAAGGGTTTTTCACTGTTCTTCTCCATACTGCCTCTTTTTGCCCTTCAGGAGCGATTTGTAGGTTCTCCTTGCAACATGATACTCTGTGGGGGGGGCCTTGACTTTGGGCCTTCCTATAGGAGCGATAACACTGGTTCATTTTAGTTTGGGCTTGCCTACATTCCTTATCAAACCACCTGGCCCTACAATTGGGGTGGAAAGACTGGGGGCCTGCAGTAAGGCCTTGAATAAATTGAGATATATTGGCACTAAACTGATTGTAGTGGTCCAATATCTCTTCCGAATTAGCCGCTGAGAGAAACTGGTTCCTCAGCTGTTGAACCATTGGCTGGTTAATATAAGCGTCTAGACTAGCTTCCAAAGAATGGTCCCACTGGGGGGCTCTCAACATATCTATTGAGACGCCCCCGAACCCATAGACTGAAATTTGGGGGTAATGGGGTGGTCAATAGCTAGTAAAATCAGTAATGGCAGATGGTCGCTAACTAACCCTTGTCCAACCGCAAAATCGATTAGAAAGGGTAACATAGCTGGTGTTACTAATATGTAATCCACTACACTTGAGCCGTGAGACCCAAGTACGTGAATTCCCCCATCTTGCGCCCAGGTGCAAGATCCCCCACTCACAGTCTTTTCCCTTGTCTCCCCGCAGGTGGAAGAAAAGCCTCCTGGTTCAGCGGCTGCAGTTCAGCTGGCCCGAGGGAAACAGGAGCAGCAGCAAGCTGATGGAAAGTAAGTAGCGCTCAGGACGCTGCCGCAGATGCTGTCTTGAAATACCCCCGGGTCAGCTTCCAGTGGCAGGCGGGGGAGGTGGGGCGCCCAGATGCAAGATCCCCCACTCACAGTCTTTCACCTTGTCTCCCTGCAGGTGGAAGAAAAGCCTCCCGGTTCAGCAGCTGCAGTTCAGCTGGCCCGACGGGAACAGGAGCGGCAGCAAACTGGTGGAAAGTAAGTTGTGCTCCCACAGCAGAGTGAGGGGTCCTAGTTTAAATAAGAATCACAGCCAATATTTGAGAAGCATTGAGTGACAGAATAAATAATTTTGAATAACTGAACATTGTTTATTTGCCTCTAGTGTAACAGCATGCACCTACTGGTGGATAGCGCTGTTTCTACTAGCACTTAGCACAAGCTTGAGTTCCTGTCACTTCAGTGGGACTGGTGTCTGCGCTAATTATTAGTGCCAACACTATCTGCCAGAAGATTCTGCTCTAAGGTATTATAGTCAAAGGTGCTAATTGCATCCTGCTGAATTTCATCAGTTCCCGTCAAGCTTAGTTGCAGTTGAGAGCCATTATAATTTTATGGGAGGCAGCTAGCACCTTGCCAGGATTAGGCCCTAGCTGATGATGAGATGGGAGCTGAGTAAGTTGAGTGCTTGTGTTGGGAAAACTTACAGCACAGACTGAGTATGGTTACAGTCTGTCTTAATACATGGCTTGCTGTGTAGTGACAAGAAATAGCATAAGATGGCAGTAAGAGATTGCAAAATATTCAGTGTTTCAGAGTGACATCGTGAATCAGCTACTTTATTATAATAAACATGATTATATAACCAGTGACAAAACAGGGCTGTGGAACTGTATCAGTGAACGATTTTCCTACTTTTTGTTTTTCAGAGAAAGCAAAATTCCAGGTTGTCATTTACAATATCCTGCCTTGTCATAAGGAAAGTACAAACTCGGGAGAATCACTCAATAAGCCTTTCCACCTGTGCTAAGTTGTTTGAAATATACATGTTCATACCTTCCACCAGGGTTGCATTAAAAGTATTTCTTTAAATCCCATTCAGATAAAATCCAACACACATGTACGCACTGAAAAGGATACAGAAGACTCTTCTCGCGACAGCTAGTGTAGCCTATGTATAATGGGATTAATAATGGTCTACCTCACAGGGCTGTTGTCAGGGTGAACTAGATAAAAGATTGAAAAGCTCTGTCTTGAACTACTAGGCTAGGGTGAGTTATAATTCTCAGCAAATAAAATCTACTTGTTTTTGCACTTAATATTGAAGCTGTCACTTTTTACCCATGCTGCTACTAGCCTCTTTCAAAGAAGAGAGGTTTATACTGAATGCTTGGGCCTCTGTACCTAAAGTCAGGTACAGAAGAGATAGGAGAGTATAAAAGGGAATTGCAGGTTGCTCCTGTTGAAAAGGTAGGAAAGCTGCCGCTGCAGTGTGCACTTATTAAGTTAGGAAGAATTTTGCTCCCTCTGCATGCCTATCTCACTGGTGAATTAGTAGCCAATCTTGTCCAATCTTCAAGTACTGTAATTCTGAGAATGATGACATAAACACAGTCCTGTCTTCTTCCACAGCTAACTCCCAGATAATTATATAAATCAGTAATAAACCCCAGTGCAGACTGGGTAAAAGAGATGAATGTATGTATTTCTAGTAGTTTGACACAACTGTGAATGTGGGGTGAAATGCTTCTATGGTGACTATCCTGATGCTTTCTCGTGACAAGACAGGCCATTATAAACAGCAAATAAACATTGGAGGGTTTTGACTTTAAAGCATTACCTTGACTTTAATTACAGAGTTATGTTTTGAACTGAATTTTGATTTTTGTAATTATCTGGGAATTAGCTGGTGAAAAAATGGCAGGTTTGTGTTTCTAGAGAATGTTTATAATCTTTTTATGTGCCTGAGGAAGGGTCCTATGTGATCTGAATCCTTGCATGCTCTCACCAACAGAGGTTGGTCCAATAAAATATATCATCTGAACTAATTTGTCTCCATCTCTTACAACAGATTTGTCACTATGACATAGTGTTCCGGCTTGCTAAAAGATGGAACCGTCTTTACTACTTTAAAAAAGTATTTCCAAAGAACCCACAGTATTGTCAGAACCATGATTTTCATTTATTCTTTTTTGTCTTTCTCCGTGCTACCATCTTCGCATCTAGTTCAGGCTCTGTTGTGAAGTGCTTCTACCCATTAAAGCAACAGACCTTCAGGCACTGCATGTCTTGTGCATCTGTGTTGGAAGGGATAATGATAATAGTATTTTACATTCAAAGTTTTTTGTCCATAGAACATAAAAATGTTTTACCAGGGAGGGCATCGCTGTTTCAGGAATGTTTGATCAAAAGTTGTGGAATTACACAAGTTATAGTTAGTTTGAATCTAACTAAGGTTTGTACACCAATCACCATAGTGTTTAAGCTCTATTTCATTAGGAAAAGCATTTGGAAGGAAATATTTTAGCATAAGTTAATGATGATATTGGCTGGAAAAACCAATTCTCTTCTGCATTTGTGTAGTCAGTAGGGAGTTCTCAGACTACATGTGATTTTTCTCTGTCATTGAAACCAGAGATCAGAATGCAAGATCTTGCATTCAGAAACACAATGTGGATTTGTCGCACTCCCAGAAGGACTTTAGGCCTATATACTGAGGAATGGTTCAGAATGAGATGTAAATATTTTGTCTCCAGCAGATATTATCTTGCTTCAGTGTTGTTCCTATTATATAGAAGAAATCTATGCCTATTTCCTCAGAACAACACTTCAGCATTGAAGAGCTAAAAAGCATGAGTGAACCGAGAAATAGCACAGCAGTTTCTTTTAAAAATTCATGCTACTATAATGGCAAAAATTGACTACTTCTTCTGCAGTGCAGCACCTTGTTATAGAACCATGGGAGCAGCTTTATAGATTAGGTGGCTGCATTGCTCTATTTAAATCACCAACATTCTACTTGTTATAAAATCAAGGTGATTTAGCCTATCACTGTGGGATTTTGCAGGGAGGGTCACTTGAGTGAGGGGTAGAAGCTATTCCAAATTTCAGCCAGATCGGTTAAGAAACAGCTGAGTTATAGGACTTTGTATTTTGGAGGGAGAACTGTTTTTTCTGTCTTTTCTGATGCTTTTTCTTGACACAGAGAAGTTCATTTTAAGTTATCTGTCTGCAGGTGTAGAGGTGTCAGAAAATTCAAGTGTGCATTGTAGTGTGTTTCTGAGTTTACATTTTGAAAATCCGTCATGTCGTTTTTAAGTTATGATGTTTTGAAGTTCCCATGTTATCCAATGGACAGCATGAAATTTGTAAATTATGTCAGGATGGTCGTGGATTATATGCCCAACAAAAATGCGTATGTTTTGTGTACGTGTCCCTCTACCCTCTCATAGAGAAAAGTAGAGAATGGGTATCTGTGCATAGAATATATGTGGAAAGGCTATTATACATAGAGAAGAGTCTTGACATTTAAGTAGTGCACGTGACATACATAATTTGTACATACTTTTTGAGTATGTTTTCCCCAAAGTACATAATATAAGTTGGACGTGGATGTTTCTTTGTGATCCAGAGCGGGTTGACTTGGTTTCCCAGCTAGGACTGTGTCATTTTCCTGGGTGGTTAACTGAGCCTCCCCAGGGATGGGAATGAAGGTAGGTGGCTCCACCAGGGTTTCTGGAGCACTGGCTGGGCAGTAGGGATGTGCAAACGCGGTTCGGAAGTTTGGACCAAACTCGAATAGTTCAGTCGACCGAACCAAACTTTGGAACCGAACTTGAATTTGACCGAACTGTTTGGTTGAATCCGAACCAGTTCGGAAGGCCAAAAACCCCGGTTTTGAATGTATGAACTGGGTTTGGAAGTTTGGAATTTGACCGAACTCGAATAGTTCAGTCGACCGAACCGAACTTTCAAACCGAACTTGATTTTCAAACCGAACCGAATTTCCGAACTCGGTTCTGTTTGCACATCCCTACTGGGCAGGAAGGGCCAGCAGGTCTCTCTGGCAGGTCCTGATGCTCTGTGGGCAGGAAACCAATCCAAAGCGGGTAGACTTATCCCTCCCTATGGCCATCTCCATGGCAATTACCATGCTGGGCTCCTGGGAGGCCAAATGGGGAGGACAGGCAGATTCCCTGGGCATTGCCTGATGCTCCAGGCTGGCGCACCTGATCCAAAGCAGGTAGACTTATTCCTCCCTATGGCCTCTCCATGAGGACTGCCAGGCTGGGCTCCTGGATGCTGGTAAATAAACCATAGTGTTAGCAATTCTGTAACTCTTTTGATTCTGTGTTAGGGCAGTGACAGAATTAGTGGGGGTTTGGGGAACTGAGGTGTGAGGAATTTGAGGGAGGCCAGGTTTGTGGCCGTGGTGGACAGGGAGGATAGAGGGCGTGCACATCCCAAGTCTGGAATTACTTCATTCAACCCCCAAAATGGCCCCGGAAGAGGCATAGTGCACCCGCTGCCCTGCAGTGGTGCACGGGAGGGCTGATCATGGCACCTCTGCCCTGCACTACCATCTAGTGCATGTTCAGGGCGTGGAGCTGGGCAGCACAAGGCAGGGTGCTCAGAGGCCACTGCACAACCCAGAATGGACAGCGGTTTTGGCAAGGTGCCACTGGGACCAGATACGGGAACTCTCATCCATGTGGGCTGCTAGCAGAGGGGATGAAGACCCTCACCTGTTGAGCCTCATCAGCCACCACCCTGTTTGTCTTTAACCAGCTTCCAGTAAAAGAATCTCTTATGGCATATAAACAACATACTGAAGTTGCAGTTGTGTGATAGTTAAATGCGTGTCAGTGCTGCCACTATATCCTATATCTTCCAGCTTTTATAACTTAGTCTTTACAAATTTGCCATAAATACTTGCATTTGCATACAAATGTTCCATCAGTTTTGTTTACAATTTTTTGAAAACCCATGGGGCTCTTTTGAGATTTTGCTACAAAGTAACAGATTCATTTTAAAGTATGTGCTATTTGGTCCGTAGCAAGATGTAAGCACTCCTAAGGATTCTGTGCTCTCAGGCTGTTAGCGTTTACAAGTCTATTATTTTACATATAGTTGCTATCGTGAAGGGATCGTTCTGTCCCTTGTACGCCATGGGCTAGAACTACAGCTCTTATGCAAGTGGACCAACTGAAGGGTGTTTTTAGATTAGATGCTACCCTGCATGGCCACCCAGGAGCCACAGAGCCCGCTGCCAATCTGAAGGTGGAGTGGGGGGATGTATGCTCCAGTGCTCATGCCAGGGACATGTCCATTGCAAAGGCCAGGCCGGCGTACGTCCCCTGCCCCCATGGTCCGTGGCAGGGGGAGTGTGGGGTGACTGCCTTTGTGGCCACCCTGGGAGCCACCTGTTTAAATCACTTCCCACATGCTCCACCTGTGTGGGCACTCTGTGGTAGTGCTACCCACTGGCCAAGGACCTCCCCCATCACCTTGCTCATTTAAAAACACCAGATGTCAGTCACTAGTACTGCTTAGATAAATGAGAGTTGCAGAACTGGACTTTACATCAAGAAATTGAGCTCTGCATCCCTGTGCGTGTCTGCCTGCAAAGCCGCACGGGGGGTGGAGTGCAGTGGGGGCTTTCAGACCAGCTGATCCCTGCGCATATCCTGGCTTGCGCATTTCCTCCTGTAGCCAGAATATGAGCGGGGGGTGGGGAAGGGGGAATGTCTGAAAGTAGCCTAAATTGCCATTGTGGAAAGAGTTGTGTTCAAAAATCTGTAACGATACACCAGTAACATTGATATACATCAAAATGTTGAATATTCATGTAGAGCTTGTAATTAATATATCTATGGATTGATTTTTATTTCTATTTTTTAAAAAAATATATACTAAATCAGTACATTGATCTGCAAAATAGTTTTCCCCTTCAGCATAAACATTATTTTCCCATTGCCTGTCAACTGTGGGGGCTTGGATGAGGTTTATTTATTTATTTATTTATTTATATGTATATGCTGCCCCCCATGCCTACGGCATCTCGGGGCGGCTTCCAACATAGTATAAAAACAATTTTAAAACATAAAACAAAATCTACAATATAATCATTAAAACAAATTTAAAACACCCCCACAAAAATTAACACGCCCCCCACCCTCCCCTCCGAAGGCCTGGGCGAACAGCCAAGTCTTACAGATGCGTCGAAAGGCCAACAGGCCCGGGGCCAGGCAAGCCTCCTCCGGGAGGGAGTTCCACAACTGCGGCCCGGCCACCGAGAACGCCCTCTCCATTGTGGCCCCCCATCTTACATGGGGGACCTCCAGAAAGGCGCCCCCGGTGGACTGAAGGGATCGCTCTGAGGCACGGAGGACGAGGCGGTCCCCGAGATATGAGGGGCCCAGGCCATGCAGGGCTTTGTAAATCAGTACTAACACCTTGAATCTGGTTCAGTACGCTATAGGCAGCCAGTGCAGAGCGCGGAGCACTGGTGTTATGTGCTCATGCCACCCCGTCCCCGTCAGGAGACGGGTCGCTGCATTCTGCACTAGCTGCAGCCTCCGAACCAGAAACAAGGGAAGCCCCACGTAAAGCGTGTTGCAGTAGTCTAGCCTCAAGGTGATGAAGGCATGGACGAGAGTGGCCAGATCGGGCCTGGAGAGGTAAGGTCAAAGTCCCCGTACCAGATACAGCTGGCGAAAGGCGGCTTTAGCCAC
>QEPC01004227.1:590656-611937 GCA_003113815.1 Sphenodon punctatus | reverse complement strand
TCCAAAGACAGTCCCGTCCAGACCCCCCAAGTCTCGCAGCCATCTCAACAGCAGCCCGTGGTCCACGGTATCAAAAGCAGCAGAGAGATCTAGCAGGATCACAAAGGTCGAACATCCTGCGTCCATCTCCCGGCGGAGATCATCCACCAAGGCCACCAACGCCGTCTCAGTACCGTAGCCAGGGTGGAACTCAGATTGCAAAGGGTCAAGGAAAGCGATGCTGTCCAAATGCGCCTGGAGCTGCAGTGCCACTGCCCGTTCAATAACCTTCCCTAAAAAGGGAAGATTAGGGACAGGTTGGTAGCTGGCGAGTGCATCCACATCCAAAGATGACTTCTTCAGCAGGGGGCACACCACAGCCTCCTTGAGACTGGGTGACAATCTCCCCTGCCGAAGGGGGAGCACTACCCTCGCCAGCACTGTCCCCAAGGTCTCCCTGGAGACTTTCACCAACCAGGACGGGCACGGATCTAGTTCACAACTAGTGGCTCTGACAGACCCCGGGACATTTACCGCATCAGCCGGCGTCACTTCCTGAAACTCATCCCAGAAAGATCGACTAGACGGTGCCTCCATAACCTCGTGCCCGTCGCTTACTGCTTCCAATCCGGTGTCAAAGTTACTCTGGATCTGAGCGATTTTGTCTGCAAAGTAGGTGGAAAACTCCTCACAGCGAGCCTGGGACAAGTCCCCGCCCAGGTGGAGGGAGGCTGGACTGACCAGCCCCCGCACCACCCGGAACAGCTCCTCTGGACGTGACTTTGCAGACGCTATGAGGGCAGCAAAGAACTCCTTCTTTGCTGTCCTCACAGCCTCAACATAGGACCACAAGTGGGTCCTATGGAGAAGTTGGTCAGATTCAGAGCGAGTCCGATGCCAGCATCGCTCTAGTCTCCTACCTACCTGTTTCATACACCGCAGCCCTTCAGTAAACCAAGGGGCCCTGCGCTGACGAGACGGAGGGAGAAGACGTCTCGGAGCCACCTTGTTGATGGCCTCCCCCAGCAAGATGTTCCAATGCTGGACAAGCTCATCTGCAGAGCGGCCATCCGGGTCTAAGGTTAACTCCCTCAGAGTCTCCTGGAACCGCTGTGGTTCCCTCAGTCTCTGAGGGTGGACCAACCTAACTGGTCCATTCCCCTTCTGGAGGAGGTGTGCTGAGAGGTTGGCCTGTAGGAGATAATGATCCGTCCATGACAAGGGTGTGACCCTCACCTCCCCCACTAACGGATCACCTGCCTCAAGGCCAGAACAAAAGATCAGGTCGAGAATATGACCCCCCCCCATGGGTCAGGCAGTTGACCACTTAGGACAAGTTCATGGTTGCCATGGCAGCCATGAACTCACGCTCTGCTCCTACAAGGCCGGCATCGACATGGGCATTGAAGTTCCCCAGGACCAAAGTCCTGGAGGAGTTCAGCGCCACCTCCAAGGCCAGCTCTGCTAGAGCGGCAAGGGATGCTGCCGGACAGGAAGGGGCCCAATAAACCAGCAGCACCCCAAGCTTGCCCCCAGCCAAATCAAACACCACATGGAGGGCTTCAATACCTGAAATCTCCTGAACTGGATATCTCCTAATGGCCACCCCTTTCTGAAAATAATAGCTACACATCCCCCCTGGCCTCCCGTGCGGGGCTGGTGCTGAACAGCATACCTGGCCAGAACGAGGTCCGCTAAAGCTGGTCCTGCTTCCTCATCCAGCCAGGTTTCTGGAATACATGCAAGGTCCGCTGCCCCATCCAGGATCAAATCCCGGATCACTGGGGCCTTATTCATGACGGACCTTGCATTCAACAGCAGCAGCCCTTTACAGGCGAACCTTAGACCATGATCCTCTCTCATCCTCGGTGGGGGGGTGACTCTCTTAACCTCCACCAGGAACCTCGGTCCCATGGGCGGACCAGTCACCTGTCCCCTTGGACCATACCATCCACGCCCCAAAACCACCCTTATAGGTGCTCCCCCCCATCTGCTCCATCCTGACCCCTAACACTTGGCCGTTCGACCTTCCTCCAGAGTTGCCCCCCCCTCCCCATATCCCCCCCACTTCTCCTCCCCCAACCCCATTCCCCTGCCCCCTGTGCTCTCACCACAGGAGTTACCCCCGAGTTCCCTAACCCACCCCCCCAACCCTCCCACCCCAGTCCCTGGAACTCCCCTTCTCACCAGGAGTCCCCTTGAGCCATGCCCCCCTGTTTCACCAGGGGGAAAGACCCATCTCCCCAAGGCTCCCCCTCCCACAGGGGATCCCCCCAACCCTCCCCAAGGGCCACCTCCCCTTCTCTCACCAAGGGGGTAGGCCCCATCCACCCTAACCAACTCCCCATGGCCCGCACCCTCAAGCCACACCCACTGCATCCCCCCCAATCCCCTAAAACCACAATTTAAAACCAAAAATAACACCCCCCCCCCCGCACAGCAGTAACAGTAATATTAGTGGGGCGGCGACAGCAGCAGCAAAGATGAGCGACACCACAATCAATGGGTGTCCGTCCGGCGGAGGGCCCCCCGGGTGTTCCGGCCCAACGAACGGCCCCAGTCAACGGCTGACACCCTTTGGGTGTCACCCTTCAGGCTGGCACCCACAGGGCCCCACCCTGGCAGTTGCTACCTGGAGAGGGGGAGGAGCAAGCAGAGTATCAGCAGCCTCCTCCAATCGCCACAGCCCCAGTCCTCCCACCACCAAACACACACAGCCCCTGAAGCTTGGCCACAGGGCCCCGCCCTGGCAGTTGTTACCTGGAGAGGGGGAGGAGCAAGCAGAGTGTCAGCAGCCTCCTCCAATCGCCACAGCCCCAGTCCTCCCAGCACCAAACACACACAGCCCCTGAAGCTTGGCCACAGGGCCCCGCCCTGGCAGTTGTTAGCTGGAGAGGGGGAGGAGCAAGCAGAGTGTCAGCAGCCTCCTCCAATCGCCACAGCCGCAGTCCTCCCAGCACCAAACACACACAGCCCCTGAAGCTTGGCCACAGGGCCCCGCCCTGGCAGTTGTTAGCTGGAGAGGGGGAGGAGCAAGCAGAGTGTCAGCAGCCTCCTCCAATCGCCACAGCCGCAGTCCTCCCAGCACCAAACACACACAGCCCCTGAAGCTTGGCCACAGGGCCCCGCCCTGGCAGTTGTTAGCTGGAGAGGGGGAGGAGCAAGCAGAGTGTCAGCAGCCTCCTCCAATCGCCACAGCCGCAGTCCTCCCAGCACCAAACACACACAGCCCCTGAAGCTTGGCCACAGGGCCCCGCCCTGGCAGTTGTTAGCTGGAGAGGGGGAGGAGCAAGCAGAGTGTCAGCAGCCTCCTCCAATCGCCACAGCCGCAGTCCTCCCAGCACCAAACACACACAGCCCCTGAAGCTTGGCCACAGGGCCCCGCCCTGGCAGTTGTTACCTGGAGAGGGGGAGGAGCAAGCAGAGTGTCAGCAGCCTCCTCCAATCGCCACAGCCCCAGTCCTCCCAGCACCAAACACACACAGCCCCTGAAGCTTGGCCACAGGGCCCCGCCCTGGCAGTTGTTACCTGGAGAGGGGGAGGAGCAAGCAGAGTGTCAGCAGCCTCCTCCAATTGCCACAGCCCCAGTCCTCCCAGCACCAAACACACACAGCCCCTGAAGCTTGGCCACAGGGCCCCGCCCTGGCAGTTGTTACCTGGAGAGGGGGAGGAGCAAGCAGAGTATCAGCAGCCTCCTCCAATCGCCACAGCCCCAGTCCTCCCACCACCAAACACACACAGCCCCTGAAGCTTGGCCACAGGGCCCCGCCCTGGCAGTTGTTACCTGGAGAGGGGGAGGAGCAAGCAGAGTATCAGCAGCCTCCTCCAATCGCCACAGCCCCAGTCCTCCCACCACCAAACACACACAGCCCCTGAAGCTTGGCCACAGGGCCCCGCCCTGGCAGTTGTTACCTGGAGAGGGGGAGGAGCAAGCAGAGTATCAGCAGCCTCCTCCAATCGCCACAGCCCCAGTCCTCCCACCACCAAACACACACAGCCCCTGAAGCTTGGCCACAGGGCCCCGCCCTGGCAGTTGTTACCTGGAGAGGGGGAGGAGCAAGCAGAGTGTCAGCAGCCTCCTCCAATCGCCACAGCCCCAGTCCTCCCAGCACCAAACACACACAGCCCCTGAAGCCATCTGGTTGAGCCATCTGCAGCTGAATCCTGACAAGACGGAGGTGATGTTGGTGGGTGAGGGCTTGGGGGACCTGGGGGTGGTTGGATCTCCTCTTGTAGGGGGGGTTCGCCCTCCCATGGTCTCACTGGTACGGAGTCTGAGTGTGCTCCTTGATTCACGGCTCAGCCTGGAATCTAAGGGTGTTTATAGACGATCCCGCTGAAAAGTGGGATCGTCCTGCACCGGCATCTCTTCCCCCACCTTCTCTGTCTACCGTGTCTGATGTTCAGACACGGCGCAGAGTGTGAGTGCACATGCGTGCCCTTCCGCGCATGCGCGCGCGCCCTTCCGCGCATGCGCACTCGCCCATGGAACCCGGAAGTGCGGCGTAAAGCCAGCACTTCGGGAATCCGCCTCAGAAGGGGCAGGATCGCCTGCCCCCTCCGACACGGGGTAAGACCCTGGCTAGGCAATTAGACGAGCGCAAACAAAGGTGGCTGATCAAAGGATCAGCGGCCTTTTTTGTCTCGTCTATAAATGCCCTCAGGTTGTGGCCGTGGTGGGGAGTGCGTTTCGGCAGTTACATCTTGCCCGGCAGCTTCGGCCGTATCTCTCAGACTCTGACCTCGCCACCGTCATCCATGCCTTCATCACCTCGAGGCTGGATTGCTGCAATGCACTCTATGTGGGGCTGCCCGAGAAGCTGGTCTGGAGGCTTCAGCTGGTGCAGAATGTCATGGCCCGTCTCCTTACTGGGGCGGGCTGCAGGGAGCACATGACACCTGTGCTCTGGGCTCTGCACTGGCTGCCTATAAAGCACCGGGCTAGGTTCAAGGTGCTGGTTTTGACCTTTAAAGCCCTTCACGGCCTGGGCCCTGCTTATCTGTGGGATCGCCTCACACCCCATGTGCCCGTGTGACCCCTGAGATCATCCGTGGGGGCCTTTTTGGAGGTTCCCCGGGCAAGATTGGTGGCCACTGATGTGAGATCTTTTTCGGTGACTGCCCCCGTGCTGTGGAACTCGCTCCCGGAGTTCCCACCCTCCTGTCATTTCAATGTTTGTGTAAGACCTGACTTTTCCGCCAGGCTTTTGGCAAGGGGGGGGTAGGGTTGGTGGTTCGGGGGGGGTGTTGGTTTTTTTTATGTATATGGGGTTTTTAATTATGAATTGTGTTAATGTTTTGAGTTGTTGTTTACCACCCCGAGCTGCCCTGTGGGCTGGAGGGGTGGGATAGAAATCGTTTATAAATAAACATAAATAAATAAAATAAACCCCATAAAGCAAACCAATGCTGCTATTTTTAAACAACACATTTCCGGTAGATGTAGAATTGAAAAATCAAAAGACTAACCTATGTAAATGTAAGCTTTTCTGTCTAATTTTAGTCTGAATTTCAAATTTGACAAAGAAGCACTTCGAGGAGAAAATAGCAAGGCAAACGTTGCTTCTTACTCTGTTCTCTTGCTTTTATAAAATACCTAATTTACTTAATTAATAGCCTTAATGTGCATTTTTGGTTAGTACTGAGCATTCACGTAGTTGGATATATTTCATTCTCCTTTTGGAGTCCCTGCACTAATTCTTTCCAAGTGTTTTTAAAGATGATGAAATGGACACTCTCAACTTTAACTCTGAATAAACTAAAAAGCTGATTTTACAGCCATAACTTCACATATTATATTATTATTATTATTATTATTATTATTTTATTAACAAACATTTATATAGCACTAGCAGTGTACCTGGCACTTTACAAAGTAATAAAATAGACAGTCCCTGCCCCTAGGGCTTACAATCTGAGAGACAGGAGCTGCGGGAGAGACATAGGAAGGGGAACAGAGGGAGAGACAAGGGGTCTAGTATTCATGAAGATGTGAGGTCTCAAGTGCACGTACTTGACTTGGTTACGATGAGAATGACAGCAGGCAGGTCCATGTGGCAAGGATAAGGGTAAACCGATTGTAGGTATAGGAAATGTGGCTCAGCAGGATAAAGAGTCAGACAGAGCAGAGCGAAAGAGGTGAGTTTTAAGGAAAGATTTGAAGGTATGAAGGGAGGGGGCAAGGCGGATGTGGACAGGGAGGGAGTTCCAGGCATGGGGGGCAGCAAGTGAGGAGGGACGAAGGCGCTTAGGGGAGCAGGGAAGGCGTGGAAGGGTGAAAGAAGGGACCGAGGAGGAGCGAAGTGCACGGGCTGGAGTATGGAGAGCGATAAGTGCAGAGAGGTAGGGGGGAGCAAGGTTGTGAAGAGCTTTATAGGTGAAGACTAGGAGCTTGTGCAGGATTCATTCAGGAAGGGGAAGCCAGTGAAGCGAAGAGAGGAGGGGCTGCACATGGTCGAAGCGACTGGCGAGGTAGATGACCCTGGCAGCAGAGTTTTGGACAGAGATGAGGGGAGAAAGGTGAGACCGGGGAAGGCCAGTGAGAAGGAGGTTACAGTAATCGAGGCGAGAGATGACCAGAGCATGAACAAGAGTTTTGGCAGATGAGACAGAGAGAAAAGGGCGAATCTTAGCAATGTTATGGAGGGAGAGTTAATGGAGTTAATCAAGCAACAAGAATGTCAGTGAAAATGGTCAAACCCTATCA
Organism: Sphenodon punctatus; assembly: GCA_003113815.1. Taxonomy (NCBI): domain Eukaryota; kingdom Metazoa; phylum Chordata; class Lepidosauria; order Sphenodontia; family Sphenodontidae; genus Sphenodon; species Sphenodon punctatus. The sequence goes on along the minus strand of QEPC01004227.1, from coordinate 605,252 downwards.
CATTTATTTGGTTTCCATTAAAGCTTTTTAAACAGGTGTCAAACAATTGGGCCCCCTTGTCTTCTCACAGGGTGAGGACCAGAGATCCCACCTTCCTCCCCAGCAAGGCCCCAGATGTTTTTCCTGCCACCTCCAAGATGGCTGTTCTGCTCACAAGCCTCTTTCCTTCTGGCTAGGCTTGCTTTCATATAAACCACAGTCAAGGTCATGTGACCAGCTTCCTTTCAGTCATGTGACCTTACATTGAGCTCCTTACAAGCCCCAGTTTTTAACTCCTTCCTTGCTGCGATTGCCTCACCACCCACTGAACATCTAAACCTGGGTTTCTATTTTTCTCAAGCTGATACCAATGGGACTAATCTCATAATTTATTAAGGGAACAAAGGTTGAAGAATCTGTCTCCTGAGTCATTACAGGGCTGTATGAACCTGCAAAGAAGCAAGTCAGAATTTTTGTTTGACTTTTTTGAGCTCAAACCTCCAATGCCAAGAACATATCCACCCAATCCTTCCCACAGCAAGCTTTGGGGCACCTTCTAACTCTGGATGGCTTTGGGCTGTGAAATAGAACTCCTCAGGTTTGTTGAAAAAGAGAAAAGCTGTCTTGGGAGAGAGAAATTTGATGGATTGTAACGATCTGGATAGCTTTACTCTAGGCTTGCTAGCTGAATTTGTACTTCACCTACTTTTGAAGCCCTCGTTAAATGTGTTACACAGTTTCAATAATTGTATGAGTGACACCACGCCAGACCAATCCTTGGCATCAATGAACAACTCTCACTACAGACAGCCTGAGTTGCTTACTATTATGCCAGGGCTTTATTTTACCCCTTTACTCCAGGTGCTTGAGTAAATTAAACTACCATTTTAAAAGGCTAAAGGACATTTGATCACACAGGCATAGCTTTAAAGAGATCTCCAAGAACTAGCCAAAACCTACAAAAGGCAGGAAATACAAAGAGTAGCCTTCTATGACTTTGGGTAATTTCAGACGTTACGTGCTCCCGGGTCACCACAGTGGATTCCCAACTGTGGCGAGCCGGAAAACCCCTTCCCGTGGTCCAAGAAAGCCCTGAACAGACGTGACGGGAGCGGGACTACGGCAAGGAAACGGACAGACGGACCACAGCCTGGGGCAGCAAAAGACATTATGCCAATTCTGGACCATGGTCAGAACACCCAGAAGACACCGGGGTGGGACAGGAGGCAGACATGACCGACTGAGAGCAAACGAAGCCAAAAGCACTGAAAGGCAATGCCCACACAAGGGAAACAGGAAGGGAGGGAGAAGAGCGGCTGAGGTGGCACACACAACAGGTACAGGGAAGCCAAGGAGACCGCAGAACACAAAGCACACACACATGCCCGGGTGCAAACACACTCGAACGGGACAGGAAGGAAGGGGGGAAGCACACACAGGTCAACACACACAGCACCACGGACACGGGAAGGGGGGGGAGCCCTGGGCCAAAGAAGGGGAGGGGACTGGGCGGGGAACAGCCCAGGACATGGTGAAAGGCATCCAGAACCCCGCTGACAGCACAGGGAGCACAGGCCACCCAACAGCAACACAGGCAGCCCAAGTCACAGGGGTCCCCAAGAGGATGGAGCAGAGTCACAGGGGGAGGGCAACCAAGCCGGGGAAAGCAATGGAACGGTCCGACAGCAGGGATCCCCCTCGCCGATGCAGAAGCATGGCTGGGGATGGAGGCGAGCTGGATCCTGCATGCAGCCCATGCACACACCCGCAGGGGAAGCTGGGAGGCACTGTCCAGTAGCCCCAAGTCCTGCACAGTCATGGAGGCACCCGGGGGGGGGGCAGGGCATGGACACAGGTGTGTGGGCGGCCGTGCAAGGGAGGAATACACCACGGGGAGAGCCGTGAGAGGTCACAGGCAGCAGGAACCACCCAAAGGTGTGTGTGTGTGACCACGGAGAGGCACACCACAGGCAGCGAAGGACGGGGTGCCCATGGAGGGGGCACAGCGGCACAGGCGAGCGGAACAGAGGCAAGCAAACCAGCCAGAACAGCACCGAGCGAGTGGCCAGTGCCCCAAGCCGGTAGGGAGGTGCAGGGAGCACACGGTGGGGCCATCATTCATGGCACCGAAGACACAGGGGGCCTCACAGCCAGCTGCAGGGGGTCACAAAGGGGGCTGGGACTGGTTGGCCCACCATATGCATGTAGTGGGGCCATTGAAGCATGCCCTGGCAGTAGCCCAGCCCCTCCATATGGTGTGCAACGAGGTAGTAGGTCTCAAACATCTGTCCTGGCGAGCCCCACCTGATCATCAGCACGGGATCAGCCAGCGCCACCAGCTCCGGTCCAGTGGGCTCCGACAAGGTATAAGTCAGTAGCAGGGGGCCATGGCTGGTGCCCAAGCTCCAACAGGCACTCAGGCAGTAATACACCACACCACGCACTGTTGGTAGCCACAGGCCCCGTGGATGCAGTTGAAGAAGGAAACAGCCAGGGCAGGGCCCCACTCCTCCAGCCAGTTCGTGAACCCAGCCAGGCCACAGACTGAGACGGCAGACACTGTCTCCGCTGGGGACCATGCCACATGCGAGCACCTCATCTCTGGAACGCACCCATTGGGAAAGGGACGGAGGCCCAGCGCCTCTTCATGGAGCCAGCAATTACGAGCATTGGCTTCATAGCCAAAGTAGCGAAGGCTGGAACCCAGACTTGCATAGGCACCAGAGAGGGTATCCGGGCAGCACAGGAGCAGTTGCACAGCCAGGGAATGCCACAGGTCAGCTAGGGCCATGGTCTCCTGGAAGGTCCAGCTATGGGGGGGCGGCAGGCAATCTGGGGTGCGGGAGCCCCGGGGCAGCACAGCCAGCCATGGTCCAGCAGGCAGAGGGTCTGCCCAGCAAGAAAAGAGGAGCCCCACGTTCCCATGTGGGCTGGGGATGAAAGCAGGGGAGCTCCAAGGACACGCGATAAGCCTGAAGTCTGCAACATGGGACGGCTAGCGAGCGATGCATGGGGAGCGGACCCAGCACAGCTGCAGGAACCGAGCACACAGACAGCACAGCTAGCACTGATAACAGGGAGGTGATGACAACAGGCAACCAGCTTCAGGCCGCACTGACGGGCACATGGGGGCCTGGGGCACAAGCCCCCATGCCGGGAGTGCAGGTGCACCCGAGGGGGGGGGCACCCTTAGCAGCCACACACCAGTTGCTGGCCAGCTGGTGGTGAGTGGGCAGCTGAGGGTGGCCATTAGGGGTGCGCAGGGGCCCGCCCCACAGGTGCAAGGGCGGAGCATGGAGCAGGGGTGGGCCTGGGACATGGGCAGGAGGGCTGTGTGCCGGGCCGTACCATGGGAACTGTCCGCCATGGACGCGGGCTGGAGGGGCGCATGTTGGCTGCACCTGTGCCTATGTGCAGAGTGGTACCTGGTGCACACTGACCTCCTGTGGCTCTCCACTGACCTACTCCACCTGGGTGCCCGCATCCGGGGGTGCCTGGCCAGGATCGCTTTGGCCACCCGGCGCACCCACCACAGGTGCCGGCACTCCCTGGCCAGACTCCGGGCCCTGCTGGCGTCCAGGGTGTACCAACGGGCCCTGCGCCTCACCTGAGGGCAGGCAGATGCTCTTTGGAAGGCAGCCGGGCAACACCACTGGTGCTGGGCTGCCATGGGACGCGCTGCCATGCTCGCCATGGCCACTCAAAGGCGGCTGTGGGTCACTGACTGGGCACAGGAATGGTGGGTCAGGGCCCTGGCACGGTGGGACGATGCAGCGTGGAGGGAACACTTCCGCATGGACAGGAGGACCCTCCTGCAGCTTGCTGAGTTGTTGATGCCCTGGTTGGAGCGGCTGCGCACCCCCATGCTCACCCCCATACCCGTGGTCCAGCGCATCGCCATAGCTGTCTGGGCACTGGCAACACCAGATTCCTGACTGTCCCTGGCGCAGCACTTTGGTGTGCTCAGGGGCATCCTCCAGGACTTCTGTGAGGCCATGGAGGGCGTGCTACTGGACCGAGTGATCCAGCTGGTGGACCAGGAGGCCGTGGTGGCTGGCTTCGAGGCTGGTGGTTTCCCCAACTGTTTTGGCACAGTGGATGGTACCCACATCGAGATCCTCCGGCCCCCCAACGGGAATGCTGGCGAGTATATCAACAGGCACGGGTATAATTCCTTGCAGCTCCAGGCGGTTGTGGACCATCAAGGCCGGTTCACAGACATCTTCACTGGCCACTCCGGTCGCAGCCACGATGCCCGGATCTTCGCCATCTCACCCCTCTATGCATGGATGTACTGGGGGGACTTTGCCAACATGAGGATGTTCAGGCTCGGGGGGGTGCTGATGCCCCCCTGCATCCTGGGGGACACGGCATATCCCCTCCTCCGCTGGCTCATGAAGGCATACCCAGCCCCCAGGAGCCGAGGCACTGTTCAACGCCCGGCCATGCACCTCGAGGACTGTGGTCAAGAGGGCCTTCAGTGCCCTCAAGCAGCACTGGCGGTGCCTTGCTGGTCGGATGGACTTTGCTGTGGAGACCTTGGCCCTCGTGATTGGTGCCTGCTGTGTCCTGCACAACGTCTGTGAGACCGATGGGACCGCCTTGGCGTTCCCCGTGCCCCAGCGGCCACCAGGACCTGTGCCGCTCTATGTGAATGCTGAGAACCTGCGGGAATACTGCTATGTCAAGCGGATCTGCGCTGCCCTGGCAAGGCATATATCCAGGATTCTGGGGTCTGAGCATACTGGGCCAGCCCTGGTCCCTCCCCCAGGACTGCCACGGGATACCTCTGGTCCCCGGGATCCCGCCCCGTCTGCACGGGTGGCTCACAACACCAGTCTTCCTAGCACCTCTGCTCGCCCATGGCCTTGTGGGGGCCTCCCCTCTGCCTGCCCCACCTGTCACCATGCCTCACCCGCGGCGATCTCCCGGCCTCTCCCGATACCGTTGAGCACTCAATAAAGCATTTGGTTGTGTACACCTGTGCATTTATTGACCGTCCTGTGCTCCCCTGTCCCTCCCTCCCCCCTGCTGCTCCCTGGATCTCCCTACCACCCACCTCCCCATTTCCCTGACCCTGCTGCTTCCTGGGTCATCCCCTCAGTCACTTTGCAGGTGCCATGGAGCGCTGGGAGGTCTCCTCACCCCCACTGTCAGTCTCCCTGACTGTGTCCTGGGAGGCCTCCAGGTCCGGACTGGCCTGTGCGGTGGGGATGGGGGGCGGCGGCAGTGCCGGCAGTATCGGAGGGGCCCCCCTGGGCGGCTGCTGCCTCTGGAGGCCGGGTGGGACCAGGAGGCAGATGTGCGGGCCCTGCGACCATGCCGGCGGCTGGGGCAGTGCTGGGGGCAGTGGTGGTGCCGCGGGGGGCACCTGAGGCAGTGGAGCTGGTCCGGTGCCGGGCAGAGCGGCTGCCATGATGTAGGTGCTCATGGTCCCTGCATGCAGCAACCATGAAGTGCCTATGTCCAGGGACCAGTCCATCTTGTGCGTGTGCTCTGCTCCCAGCTGATCAATGGCTTCATGTAGCAGCCCCAACGCCTCCATCTGCCTGGTGTGCTCCCAGCGCTCCCGCCTCCATTCCAGGTGCATTTCCACCGCCAGCTGCCGGTCTTTGGCCTCCACGTGCTGCAGGACCCTCTCCGTGGCTGCCTCCATGCGGTCTATGGCAGTGATCATCCACTCCCCCTGCTCTGTGCTGGTCCAGATGATCTCCTTGGCTAGGTCCTCCCTCCGGCAGCGTACCCATGCCCTGTGCTCCTGCATCTGCTGTGCCGGGGGCATGGGTTTGGGTGGTGGGGGCGCTGCTGGTTGCCCTGTTGGGGAATCGATTGGAGACCGTTAGTCGGTCTTGGTCGTTTGCCACCTGTCCCGGAGCAGTGCTGGGGGTGGTTGTTGCCCCCCCAGCTCGTGGTGGGTGTGGTCCTCCCCCTTGGTGTCCCCCTGTGCCCTGCCCCTCCCCACCCCCCCGCCATGGTACCTCACCTTGGTCCTCTAGCTACTTCTGCGGCTGTTCCCCGCTGTCCCCATTGCCTGGTGGTCCCATGTGCCAGGGCGTGTGTGCACCTGTTGGGGAACGGATGTGGGGGGTTGCATTACCCTTGCATGGGCCCAGTCCCCATCCCACCATCCCCTCCACTCGCTGTCACTGAGTGCCGGTGCCCCCTGGTCAGTAGCACCTGTCCCCCCTGTTCTGTGCCCAGGTGTGCCCCCCGAACCCCTTCCTGCATTCCCTGGTTCCTGGGGACAGACCCGTGCTCTGTGGGGACCTCCACCCCTGGGCGCACCCCTTTTGGTCTGCTTGCCATTCTAACCACTTGTCTACCCTCTATGTTTGTCTCGGAACCCTCCGAGGCCGGCTCCTCCATGTGGCTCTGCTCCCTCTGTGTCCACTGGCTCAGGGTGACCAGTGTTCCAGCCTCGGATTCGCCCAAGTCATACTGCGGGTGTGGGCTCCCAGTGTTGGTTCGCAAGGGGGGCCTGCTGCTCCTTGAGGTCCCAGGGCAGTTCTCTGGGGGGGCTACGTCCCCGGAGTCGGTGCCTGTGGGCGGGGCTGCCAGGGGTGGGGGCATGTCCGCCCGTTCCCTGTCCTGGACCATGGCACTCCCCATGAGCCGTGGGGCGACTGTTGAGCCCTTCAGGTGAAGGATGAAGTCCAGGGCCTCATAGTAGGGGATGGTCCAAGCTTTGTGCCTGGACCGCTGGTGGTTGTCCTTTATGGCCTTGTACCCCCTCTTGAGCTCTTTGGCCTTGGAGCGGCATTGGGCCACGGTCCTGTGGTGCCCCGCCGCCTCCATATCCCACATGATCTCCGTGAACATATGATCATTCCTCTTGTTCATGGCGAGCTCCACCGGGTGCTCCAGGGAACCCCAGATCTGGATAAAGTCCTGGGTCTCCTTGTGCCCCCATTGCCCCCTTGCTGGTACCAGCGTCTCCTGTGTGTGCCCCCCCTCCTCCTCCGGTCTCTACTGTGGGCTCCGGCTTCTGGGCCCGTTTCTGGGTATGTTGGTCGTAAAGGGGGGGGGGGGGTTTAGGTGCCTTTGTCGTGCCAACCCATGGCCTGCCTCCCTGCCCCCCTCCTGCTGAGCACCCCCCCTTCATGCCCCTCTGCCGCTGTGCAGCCCCCCCCTCACTCTCCTTACCCATTTCTGGGGTGCCTCCATCCCCATGCCGGTTGTCCCCTCTGGGAAGGCCTGCCCTGACTGCCGCTGCACCTCTGCCACCTCCTTCTCCTCCCTTCCTTGCTCGCCCTCTGCTCTCCTTGTCCTTCCGCCTTGCTCCATCCTGCCAAATTCCCCTGCTGCTGTGTGCCCTTTAAATCTCCCTCCCCAGTCTGTGTGTTGCTCATTGCCTGGCAGCGATGCTGCATGCTTTCACCATGTCTGGGTGTCATTTTGTTTGATCCCGCCTGGTGGTTGCCGTTCAGTCGTTACGTTTGGCGGTTTCCCGGTGGGAATCGCTTTGACCACGATTCTGGGGATGGTCCTATCCCAACCTCCAGAACCGTGGTTGGCTTTGGCCCCTACGGGTGATTGACTGTAGTGAACATCTGGATGACGCCGATCAGACGTTCAGGGCTCTTTGGCCCCGCCATGGGATTCTCTGGTTCACTGTGGTTGACTGTGATCTTGTAACGTCTGAAATTACCCCTGATCCCTAAAAATTATATAGCACCTATGATCACCTGAAATAGGATAAATCAATGCCTACTAGGGATGGGAAATCATATTGAAAATCAGTATCAGTTCAATATTGGACCAACTGATCTTCCATTCCAATTTAAATCTTATTAATTGAAATTGGATTCCAACCAATACAGTTGAAAACCATGTGTCTGCCCCCAGCTCTGCCTCCCCTGGACCTCTGCCTGGCATGGGCACTGGACAGGGGCTTGGGGGAGACAGTGCTGGGGGTAGAGGGGCTGGGCAGTGGTGAGGAGGGAGGGATAGAGAGGCTGGGAAGGGGTGGGGAGGAGAGTAGTCTGCACTTACCGTTTCTTCCTAGGCTCCAGAGACCTGCGCGGTGCCCAGCACAGCCTTCTCCGGGTCGTGCCGGAAAGAAACTACGCCCCAAAAGAAATGTGCATGCACAAAATGGCCACCATGGCCATTCTGCGCATGTGTGGCCATTCCAAAATGATGCCGGCAGCATTAGTGCCATTTCAGAAAGTTGCATCTGGTCTGCGCATGCTCAGAACGGCTGTACATGCGGAGAACAGCCATGGTGACCATTTATTCATGCACTTGCTTTTTCAGGGTTAGTTTCTTCCCGGTGCAGCCTTGAGAGGGCAGTGCTGGGTGGGTTGCTGGAGCTTAGGAAGAAAAGGTAAGTAACAAACTACACCCCTGCCCAGCCCCTCTGCCGCCCTCCCCACCACTTCCTAGCCTCTCTATCCCCATCTCTGCCTCTCTTGTGCCTCTGCCAGTGCCTGGCACCGGCCTCCCCCGGAATCCTGCCCTGCCCGCCTGCCCCAGAAGCTCTGCTGTTGCAGGCACTAGAACAGGCAGGACACGGGCAGGAGTCCGGGGAGAGGGCTTGGGGGAGACAGAGCTGGTGGCATCTGAAAGGGCCAGCGCCACTCCAAGGACTCGCTGGGGGATCTGATGGGAGATCATATCCCCCATCTCAAAATCAGATCAATCGGATGAGTCCTATTCACCCCAGAATTTGGTGAATCGGAGTGATCTGATACTGATCTTCCCATCCCTAATGCCTACCTGTATCTTCCTGGGAAGCTCGCCTACAGCTCTTGACCTTTTTAGCAATGCTAGTACTCTCTACCCCCAAAGATTAAGACAAAATTTTGAATTAGATTAAATGATCCTTAGGAATGGACTTATTAAAATTTTAGTTTTGTACTAGAATGGAAACTGCAACCCTACAGAGATTTACACATGTGCTTAACCTTAGGCACATCTAAACTGCCCCCCTGCAAGATTGATGAGAGCAGATTGAGAAATCCGTGAAGAGAGGAGGCTTGTCTAAAAAAGTGCTTAGTGCTGCAATTTCAGTGGGATTGCTCAGAACACCTGGGTTAACATCTGCAGTTAAGATTCCACAAGAATCTTCAATAATCTGGATCACATCCAAAATCTGTAAAGATGAAAGTAGGCACCATGTTGTTGCAGAATTGGGTCACAGTTACGATAGGGTTAGGTTTCATCCATGCTGAAAAACACTGTCTCTTAACTGTATTGAGAAATAAACCTGTAGTAACTATATGCCTTCATGATTAATGGCCCCAGTATACCTGGGGCCATATCCCTACTTTGTGTGTAATTACCATAACTATGTATGTAGATCAGGTTATTTACTATGCAAATAGTACACCAAAATAGCACAGACATTTGTGTCAATCGTATTTAGATGCACAGTCATTATTATGTTCACTTATCATTCATACGCATTGAAAGACCATGACCTCTTTGGATATAGTGAAAGCATATGCAAATAGTTGTGTATGTATTTTCAAGCTAAATCCTTTCCTGGAATTTGAGTCTCTCATAAATACAGCAAGTTGATTAATTCTGAGGTTAAAAATCACCCTAATAAATGATTTATTCATAAGTATATCTTCTATTAGATACCAGGACTTTAGAGACTGGGAGACAGTACTCCCATCCACTTTAGTTACTGGTAAAGCAGAACAAGCAATCTAACAGGCAAAGTGTACTTTGTTCCATAGAAAATTGCCAGTTTAATTGATTTCCAGTGGATTTTCTCATGCTGTTTTTTAACAAGATTGAACCTGCCCTCACACTGAAAATGCTGTGCATGAGACATGTCAAAGAGATTTTTAGATAAGTGGCCTCCTGGAGATTTATTTAAACCTTGGGGCACATACAGCAATTCCCAGAGATCTAACCCTGCTGCTACGTCAAATCTACTGAAAATACACATGAGAATTGCAGCACAGTATATTTTGTTCCAATGTGAATTAAGAATTAAGGCATTTAGTGCCAATATATTTTGAAGTAACTATAGGTCTCATGAAAACTGTTAGGATGACTGAAGTTCTTCATTTATCCACAGGTTGGTGCTTGTGTCCACAGCAGTAGTGTAAGCTTCCTCACATCTGCATGCTCCCACCCTCTCTGTTCCCCAAAAATGCATGTCTTTCTCAGTCTAGAGAGAGTGTAGTTGCCATGTTGGTCCCATACGTAATAAGTGGAGACAAAATAGTTCAAACGATATCTTTTATTGGACCAACGTCTGTTGGTGAGAATGTGCAAGCTTTCGGGCCACACGGGCCTTTCTTAGGCCTGTAGCGTAGCCAGCCAGAAATATATAAACTGAGCAATATATAAACTGTCTGGCATCTCACTCCCTCTCTTTTCTTCCTCTCTAACATCCCACACCCCCCCTTAGTTACCTTACCTTGTCTTATCTGCTCCCATTGATGTCATTCCATGCCTTCCCATCTATTACTGACTGGCTATGCTACATTCCTGAGGAAGGGCCTTGCGTGGGCCTGAAAGCTTGCACAGTCTCACCAACAGACATTGGTCTAATAAAAGATATAATTTGAACTACTTTGTCTCCACCTCAGTCTGGAGAGAAAACTGAGTCAATCTGACTCAGTCTGGGTGGTTCCACAGATTGCACAAGCTAACCTATGCAGTGTGCTTTTGCACGTACGAACATGGGTTTCGCTACATGCCAAATGCAGGGCAGCTGCTCCAGAGAAAACACTGGAGCAGCTACCCTGGGTTTTAGTCCACTTGTGCCAGTAGAGCACTTTCAGAATTGGGCAATTAATCAACATATAAGTAGCATGTGCTTAAGCACCTGGGTAGTTCTAATAAATTAAACTAGTCAGATACTAAAGGTTAGGCATGACCTGAAATACCTCACCAGGGTGCAACATACAGATTCCTATTATCTCTAACACACACAAATGTCCTAATGTATCATTTCTTGTCAGCTAGAAAATGTGGTTTCCTGGTGTTAAGTAATTTTACTTTAATCTTTTAGTTAAGGAATTTAATAAAACAGATTTTGTAATACAACTCATTTTTTATGTTAAATCAGGCCTATCCATTCCTTTTCCTCATGGGTCAGAGTCTTTATGACCCTGGTGTGAAGGGAATTTGTGTGCTGGCTGATTTATGGTTTCATTATGAACAGGTCCCTGAGTACTTTCAAAGAATTCTCACTTCTGCAAAATAAAACATTGGCACCTTGAAGGAAACTCCAAAATATGTCAATGCCTTTAAAGCAACATGGAAACAAGGGTATGAAATAATCAGTCATGGTGTCCCAGAGGAGAAAAAGGCACTTAGGAGAACATAACAGCATTTTAAAGCAACATAAAGGGAAAATCAAATCAATTCAAATTTTATTCTTATGAATGGCGTGTCCAATAGACTTAGCCTTAAATCCTACTATACACAGAATTGTTTCCACAAAAATATACACAAAATTAAAAACTACTAAACAAACTTATGTAGACTAGCTTACTATCACATAGTTCTTACTAGCACATTGTCCTTACAAATCCCTAAATACAAAATGTTTCCAAAGGGAAAATCTAGTAAATAAATATGCGACAAACTATGGGAAACCTAATGCATCAAATTCTAATTACCGATAGGGATCTAGATTCATGATGTTAAAAGTATCAAATTATGACTATTATTAAATATGCTGATAATCCTTTATTCTGTTTCTTCTTAATCCAAGAAACACTAAGTTTGTTTCAAAAGATATCTGTCTGCATTTGATGAAACATGGGGAAAACTTCCTGTTCAGGAAGCAGTACAATCTCCAAGGAAAGCTTTGCTGCAGTGACTGTTCCCATTAGGCTTCTGTAATGAAAGACATCCTTATCTATCTAGCCAAGAGCTCTCCTAGCTAATCCGTCATCGTATGTAGCTTTCTATTTTCTTTTACTTTATTTTCCAATAAATAACTCTTGACAGAAAATAATTGTCTAATCTAGGCATTTTACTGTCTCTGCATTAGTATACTTACGAATGTATGTAGGTTAATAATTCAATTTTTGCTTTTGGGTCTTAGAGGAGACTTTACTAGAGCCCTCCATGGGTGAGAAATTTAGGCCTGAGTCCAACTGCTCTGATGAGTCTGACCTGAGTCCAGGCCCAATGCAGTGAGGCTCTTCCAAACTCTGCACTGGTGTGACTGAGCAACCCTGTCCCCGCTTTGCATTGTGACATCACAACACTCCAAAAGGAACAGGGCTGTGATTGGAACAGGGTGGGCCACTTTGGAAAAGCATACTTCCCAGCAGTCCCTACGTAGGAGAGACAGTCCGTCTTTGGGTGCTGAATCCCGCTGCCCCTTTTTCAGGTGGGAGAGACAAAAGGCTCGAATTCAAGTCTTGGGCACTTCTTTCCTGGTTGGGTATTTTCAGACGTTACGAGATCACGCTCAACCACAATGAACCACGGTCAATCCCACAGTGGGGCCAAAGCGCCCTGAACGTCTGTTTGGTGGCCGCCAGATGTTTTCCACGGTCAATACCCACATGGGGTCAATTTCAACCATGCTTCCAGGGCTCCCCGTGGGACAATCCCCCAAAGCGTGGTCAAAGAGATTCCCGATGGGAACCAACAAAAAGTAACGTCTGGCCGGCAACCACCGGTGGGTATCAAAGGAAATGATTCCCAGCCAGGGACAAAGCACGCAGTGTCGCTGCTAGGCAACGAGCGACAACACAGGCCGGGGAGGGAGATTTAAAGGGCACACAGCAGCAGCCGGGACGAGCTGCCCCGACGCCTTCTGGGTGCTTTGACCATGGCCCGGCCCGGGATTGGTGTAACGTCTGTTGCGCTGCCCCAGGCCGTGATCTGTCAGCCCGATTCCCTGCCGTGGTCCAGGTCCCGTCACGTCTGTTCGGGGCTTTTTTTGACCACGGGGGGTGGTTGTTTGGTTCACCCCCACCGGGGATCCACCGTGGTGAATCGGGACCACGTAACGTCTGAAAATACCCATTATTTCCCATTTGAGAGGACAATGGGGAGATGATGGAAGGACAAGAAACTAATGAATGATTCAGTCATTCATTCAGGACATTTCTCAAATGATAATCAGGAAAACTTCTGTCCCTCTTTATGCACCTGAACTGTTGGAAGGTGTGTGTGTGTGTGTGTGTGTGTGTGTGTGTGTGAGGGAACACAGCTTATTTGCAAAGAAGCAGAGCGTGTCCTTCTGGCTGCTGGAAATGTTGGGTGGTATGGAAAAGGGGTGAGGTTAAAGCATTTCCCTGTCCCTGTTCACTGTGTCCTTGTTCCCTACTATGTCCCCTGAGCTCTGTGATGTCATAGCACTTTTTAGGGGCTAGGGTCTCCTGAAACTAGAGACTCAGGCCTCGTCTGAGCTTGAGGGGCTTGGGCAGACAGAGGGGATTAAAAAACAAGATGATAGTCCACTGGAGTCTGGGTTCAGTCTATGTAGCCCCCACTTACATGTTTAGCATGTAGAGCTTAATAAACGGGCAGTCCCTGTGTGTATTTCTTGTGCATTTGGGCGGTCCCCATTTAGTCCACCCCCCCAGGTTTAGCGGGACAAACCTAATACACAGGCAGGTGTTCTTCCTCACCGTGCTTTACCAACCAACCCCCCCTCCTTCCCAGTATCCCGCCCCCTGTCATGATTATCAGCCATAGTGAACCATGGGAACAAGAAGCTGCACCAGCTGGTTCTTTCTTTCAGACTATTAGGACTTTGGGAGGAAGTACTATGCCTTCTATCCCTGCCCACCCATTGAGGTGTATAACTGGGTTTACACCTGCCAGCACTTGACAGGTGGAAGTATCCATTTGTTTGCTATGCCCAGAATGCTGAGTTTGTTGAGCAAATTGCATACTTTATTTAATGTCTATGGTGAGAAATGAAAGTGAAAGTAAAAGCATTCAGTCCAAGCAATCAGTCTTTACATGTTTTTTATTTAATTTTTTATTTATTTTAAATTTATATCCCGCCCCTCCTGCCCACAGGCCAGCCCAGGGCGGTGAACAGCATTCAGTAAAACAATTAAAATTTTAAAACAATTTAAAAATACAATATGTGGGGAAACCCCACCCCACCCCCCTCGCCAAAAACCTGACGGAAAAGCCAGGTCTTACATACACGTCGAAACAGTAGGAGAGTGGGAGCCAGACAAGCCTCCTCCGGGAGCGAATTCCACAGCACAGGGGCAGCCACCAAAAAAGATCTAACATCGGTGGCCACCCGCCTTGCCCAGGGAACCTCCAAAAAGGCTCCCATGGACGATCTCAGGGGTCGCATGGGCACATGGGGAGTGAGGCCGTCCCGCAGATAAGTATCCCAGTTTTCATCCCAGTGTCTCGCATCCATGACTCACAGCACAGTTCATGGCTCACTGGCAGGTAGCAGCACACAGTTTAATTGGTGTCTCACCTGCCATGGCATTGGAAATCCCTCACAGTTCACATAAAGCCCCCAGTCAAGCATTTTATTTATTTTTTATTTATTTTCTAGATTTCTATACCGCCCCATCCTGCCATGCAGCTCGGGGCGGTTAACAACAATAAAACAATTTCAAAACATTTAAAATACAAATATAAAATATATCAATAAAACAGGGCAATGTCCGGTCATAAATAAATATATAGGTGGGGGATTAAAAATCAC
>QEPC01004227.1:571857-588169 GCA_003113815.1 Sphenodon punctatus | reverse complement strand
ACAGAGAGAAAAGGGCGAATCTTAGCAATGTTATGGAGGGAGAAGCGACAGGATTTAGCAACAGAGTCAATGTAGGGTTTAAAAGAAAGGGCTGAGTCAAAGATGAATCCACTTGATGATGTGGAGTGTTTGTTTTGCTGTTACCTTTGGGGGTCTCTGGATGCCTTTGGGGGCTTGTGGGAATGGTTTGAATCTGCAGCTTTGCTGAAACTGACATTTGAACATGTGAATATAACCTGCCTAAATTAAAGTGCCTAATTGTAGTTTGGTGGTTTCTGGTTTACGTGTGGTTTTCTGGTTTTTATATATCTGTGCATGATTATAGGGCCCTGGGAATAAACCTGCACAGATTAGGGAAAAGCTTTGTGTCCTGTGGATCTTTGCTAAAACTGCTTGTAAGTGAGGTTTAAGGTTGTCTGCCTGCTTTTAAACCTGGTAGATGCAGAATGTGAATATAGATGCCTAAATGAAATTGCTGGATACGCTGCACTTGTTCACAGGTGTGACCTCTACCTATTTGTTTGGGCAGGCATTGGCTCCGGCTACCGTTACGTTGGCTCTGCCCCTAGTCTAGGCTCCGCCCCTATGCTTGCTGGCCTTGGTGACCCGCCAACCTCAAAACCCACCAGCTGCCACTGCTGTTGGCTCATTCTGCAGATAGCCGAGATCCTCAGGCCACAACTGAAGAAACAGAGCACAGTGATGCAGTTGCCCACCCCTGTGGAGAAGAGCATGCCCATCGCCATATTGAAACTCTTCACTCCAGACTCCTGCTGCTCCATCACCCAGCAATTTGACATTGGAATTTCCACTGTGGGCACCATTCTCCTTGAGGTTTGCATAGCGATAGTCGAAGAGCAGCTGGACCAGATGATGCAGTTGGCTGACCCCATCAAGGTGATGGAGGGCTTTCAGAGGGAGGGGTTCCCGAACTGTATAGGTGCAATTGATGGAAGCCATATCACCATCATCTGCCCACCTTTAGCAAAGGTGACTAACTGAACTGCAAGGGGTTGTTCTCTGTGGTTCTCCAGGCTGTAGTGGACCACCATACTCGGTTTACGGATGTGCTTACCGGGTGGTCTGAGAAGAACTATGATGCCCGCATCTTCCGCTAGTCTCCCTTCTTTGGGTGCATGTACACCAGGGACTTTGTGTGACTGCACAGGGGCCCATGTGCTGTGCTGGGGGGGGGGGGGGGGCAACAGGCGCTCGCAATACATGGGGTCAATAATAAACTCAAAATGGCATATGAGAAGCATTGGCATAAAATATGGATCCACAAGGCTTCAAATGCAGGGAGCCTGGCCTGTGGAGGGTCTGCAGAGATTCAGGAGGGGGCTTCGAATAAACTAGAAATAACATATGTGTAACCTATGGACCCTGGGCCTGTATATAAAGGACTTGGGCCCTGAAGGGGTTGCTATATTTAACTGAACATCCAAAATTATGCTAACATTTTCCTTTTCCTAATGGCTGAATCAGTGTATATCTGATAGGAGCCAGGAAGATGGGACCATGTACCTGGTGGGCATCTCATCATGTAATGCTTGACACCGTTCCATCTGGATTACAGGGACAAGGCAAAATGTTACGTTTGTTTACACAAACCTGGGAGCAACCCACAGATTAAGCATATGTTCTCTGGAACAAATTCAACCAAAGTCCTCAGCAAATTCATGGGGCAGCATGGAACACACTACAGATTCAATGTCTGATCACTGACACGCGACGTTTGGCAGCCAAAGCCAAACCACCATCTAACACAAGTGAGACTCTGCCTAATTAATTTTCCCAGCGTGAAGCTCAGGACTCTGCTCCTCAGTTTTCCCAGTGCCAGGATCAGAGCTCTGCTTAATTAATTTCCCCAACACCAGGCTAGGGGCTGTGCTCACCGCTCTGCCTTAGAGCTCTGCTGGGCTCAGGGCTTGCTTTTCAGCCTACTTCCTATTTGTGCTACCATTTTATGGGCTCTCCCTTTGGAGTCCATAGGGTGGCAGCAAAAACATGGAACAGCATGAACATTTGTTCATGCTGCTCCAATACTGGATGACTTTGTGGTAAATACCAGAGGGTAGATTTCCCCTGGGTTTAGCATGACATGTAGAGCCACCCTGTTTGTTTCTGAGGAGCTCATGTAACTGGGGGGAGGTAAGTTTGTCCTGAGGTAAATGTGTGGTCTGTCTGTCTCACAGATAGATGAGGCAGCCAGAGCCTGCTTTTAGACTGTCTCTCAGAAGTGAAAGGGGCAGTACAAAGGGACAGGCTTGCTCTATAGCTACATCACTGCAGTGTATGTAGGTGGCACCTAGTGCTGGCTTTGCCCTCTTCAGGATCTCACCCTCGAGGCAGTGATGCCAAGGGGCTGATGCTGGGATCCATATCAGAAGCAAACCTCTGGGTGTCCATATTATGAAGTGTCAAGCCCAGAGGGGCAAGCCAGAAGCAAGGCCAGAGAGTGCAAGTGAGGGTCTATAGTCAAGGGAGATCAGTAATTACAGTACCAAGTGCCAAGTCCAGAAGGAGAGCTAGTAGCAGGGTCAGTTCCATAGCAGGGGGCTGTGATTGGAGAAGCAGTCCAGAAGGACAAAGAGACAAGACGAGACAAGGCAGCTATGATCAGGCTGAGTCTCTGCTTGGATGCTCGGGATTAAAAGATACCCCTGATCCAGAAAGTATATATATGCTAATTAGGGGCAGGGCCGCTTTAGCCAATCAGGACCCTGGGCCGGGGAGCTCCTAAGGGATGGCAGGTTTTCAGGTGATGCCAAGTGCCTATGCTTGGAACTTTCCAGGTAATCCTGTGGCATGGGATCTATCTGGAATTCCTGAGGGCCTGGACTTTAGATCTGTGAACAGCCAGCCCTGACACAGCCTGTGAGTTACCACATGTACCATGTCCTGGTGCAGGCAAAGCACAGCAGCTCTTTCTGCTGCCGGTGGAGTAAGGAGTGGCCTAGAGTGCTGTTCAGATGGACATTGGGAGTAGAGCTGCAGTCTGAATTGGAATTTTTCCTTTCACCCCAGGGTGGGCCCATAGCAGATGAACTTTTTGTAGGGGGTGGAGGGAGTGGGGCACAGAGCACTGGACTCTAGCTTGTTGGGACCAAGATGCATAACACTGGGTGTCGGGGATCAGGTCAGAGCCTAAGCTGAATTGCAACAAGAATAGGGCTAGGTAAGAATGAGATGAAGATTAAACACTCAGAGAATGTAGTAAAGGACAAGCTGAATGGATGAACCAGAAATCAGTCCAATCCAAATAAGCGTAGTTCAGAAGTGAAATAAGAAGGCAGGCCAGCAAGTCAGTACTAGAAAATCAGTCCAGTCTGGAAGGGAACAGGACTAGGGCTGGGCAGGAAAGAGGAGCTAGGACTGGGACAGGCAGACTAGAAACAGAGTGGGTAGGCAGACAGGCAGGTTCAAGGAGCAGCAACTGGGGAGCAGGCTGAAAGCAGTCTAGCAAGGCTAAGGAACAGGCCTATGTATTGCTCCACCTGTTTTCCTTTTCCTGTCAGGTGACTTTTTATATGAGAAACAGCCAATCGGAAGCTAGGCAAGGAAAATAGAACCAAATTAGAGTGCAGAAGTGGAGCTGGCCATCTCCTTCAATATCCCAAGGGTACCAGTTCTAATCCTGTATCCTGCTGATACTGGGACTGTTTGGTAGACTGATGTGGAAGGAGCAGCACCTCCACAAAAAGGACAGCATCTTATGCCACCTTTACTTTAACAATGATGATTGTCAAACCTGTGTATTAATTGTATGAACAGTCCAACTTAGGGTTGTTAGAATACAGTTTGAGTATTCTGGGTTTGGTTGTTAGGATCTGAAAGGGAATCCATTAAATATGTCGTGTTCTTATTGTTCAGAGGCCTGTGTGTAAGTCTGTCTGGTACCTAAGGGGCTAGGGAGGACAAGAACCCTCTAAACAACACAGGGTGGCAGCGCTGGAATCGTAGTGGAAGCAGCGTGGCTGGTGGGTTTTAAGACTGGTGGGGTAGTGGGCGGTGCCAACGAGAACTTTGAAGTTAATATAGAGTACACAATTGATGCAAAACCCACAGACCTTTGGCTTGAGGCAAGACTTCTTTATTAAACTGCAACCAGACACGCCCTCAACGCAACCTAAACCACAACTAAAGACACTCACACAGAACAAACTAGCCAAGAACTCAACTAGCAAACTCTCCTTATCCTCCTAACTCTTTTGCCTCACCAGTCAAGTACCTCCAAGGATTTTCACCACAATCCATATACAATCAAATATTTACACAGGTCTATTGCTTTTACAACAAAGGTATCTGCCGGGCTTTGAGATGTGCAAACAGCTCAATTGTCCTGAGGTTGAAGTCTGGAAGTTCCTGGATCAACCTAAATTGCACACCATAAATGCTGCATAGGATTTACAGAGGACAGGGGGCATGCACAGTTCAGTAGAGGGTAGGCAGCACCCACCATGTGGCATTCAAAGAAACACCCATGGAAAATGCATGAAAATCCAACATTATTATGTGAAATCTTAAATTCACACCATAAATGCTGCAAAATACATAAATACAGCAAACATTCTCCCAAGACACCATGCTTGCAAGGAAGTGTGCAGAAAACATTCCAAAGAAACCATTCTAAATGAGATGCACCAAGGATTTTTGATCATCTTACACAATGCAGCAATGTGCCCAGCTCACAGGGTAGATGCATCCCCTTTCACTCTGTCATGGGCCAAACCAGAAGCAGCAGAAAGCAAGGAAAACGTTCACTAAACCCATTCTTGTACAAAAAGTTAGAAGCAGCAAGGGAAAAAAACCAAGATCCTGAAATAGGCCATTTCAGTACAGTCACCTTCCATCCAGTACAGTCTGTTACCTGAGGTCTGTGTACTCATATCCTCACCACATGGACCAGACAGCCATCATTCCCGATGTAACCAAGCCAAGCATGTGCACGTGGGACCTCGCATCTTCGTGAATGTTACACCCCTTGTCTCTCCCTCTGTTCCCCTTCCTTTGTCTCCTCCCCCCCCCCCCAGTCTCTCAGATTGTAAGCCCTAGGGCAGGGACCGCGTCTATTCCATTACTTTGTAAAGCACCAGGTACATTGCTTGCGCTATATAAATGCTTGCTAATAATAATAATTATTATAATTAATTTCACAAAATGCCTTGCTCATAGGATAGAGGCATTCCCTTTCCCTCTAGCATGAGCCAAATCAGAAACGCTTTTCCTTCTGATTTGACTCAGGACTGCCCACCCCTCCCACCCAATTTCACATTCTGCCCACCCCCCAATTCCATCACAGACACCCATTCTGTCGAATCCCACCCCAAGCCCCCATTCTGCCTAGCCCCCCAACCCCAAGGGGAAAAAAACAAGCAAGGGGGCCTCAAAAACTTACCAAGCACCAGCAGCCATGCCACATGGAGTGGAGGAGCTCTCTGTCACACCGAGGGCGTTTATAGACGATCCCGCTTACAAGCGGGATCGCTAAATGCAGGCTTTTCCCCCCGCCCGTCTCTGCATGCCATGTCTGCTGTTCAGACATGGCGCAGAGTGCGAGTGCACATGAGCGCCCTTCCGAGCATGCGCGCGTGCCCACGGAACCCAGAAGTAAGGCGTAAAGCCGGCACTTCGGGAATACGCGTCGGAGGGGGAAGGATCGCCTGCCCCCTCCGACGCGGATTAAAAAGCAGCCCCAGTGAGTAGACAAGCACCAAGAAAGGAGGCTGATCAAAGGTTCAGCCGCCTTTTTGGTCTCGTCTATAAACGCCCCAAAGGTGCTCACACATGTGCACAAAACCCTTGTGTCCCCTGGCTCCTCCTATTCCCCCTCCCTTTCCTTCTTTAAAGTGCCTGGAAGGGCATTTGCAAAGATGCCCTCCCAGGTCATTAAATTACCCAGGCTAGTGTTCCCATGGAACCTATAGTCTCTGCAGTGGCCACGCCCTCACTCCGCTGCATCATTCTGAAGAGTGACCCACTACTTTCTTGGGTTTGTGCAGCCCAGGGCAGGTCACCAGCACTCCTCATGCTCAGTTTCCCTCCTCCTCCCTCGCCGAGACTTCTCCAAAGAGGGACAACAGCTCCAGCGCACAGGCAGGGGGCTAGGGTGGCTATTTTTGCTGCTCTTTGAGCATCCCCGCTATGCCACTTCTGCGCATGCATTGGATGGTGCCATTGAAGCATGCACAGAACAACAGGTCCTGTTGTTCTGCACATGCATCAGTGGCGCCATCCAATGCATACGCAGAAATGGCATAGCAGGGTCACCCAAAGAGCGGTGAAGATAGACGGCCCAGCCCCCTGTCTGCATGTCACCCTGCCGGAGAAGTTGTGAACACAGAAGTACAGACGGACTCAGACGAGTGCGAGTGAGTGACACTCAGAGATTGTCACTGACTGGGGGTGAGCCAACCGGCCAGGATGGCACAGCAGTGTTTGGTTGCTGCAGCCGCCAGGCCAGGTACTAGGTTTTTGGGGGTGCTGGTACGCACGGGTGGCTGGGGTCTGGGCCATAGGTGCAAGGAGGGCACTGCCCCAGAATCCCTGGAGGTGGGCCACCACTGAGTGAAAGCCTGAAATCTAAGCAGAGTGAGTTCTACCTGATTTGCTACCTCCCTGTGTAATAATGGTCACCAGCTCTGCATACTCAGTCTATCAGATACCAGCCTCAGAGCCATTTACTGTTAAGGTTAGTGATGACTGGATCAAATGGAAAACCTGATTTGAGAAGTTCAGACAAGTCTCTGGTCTGAAAAAGAAGCCAGAGGAGGGACAGATTGACTCTCTCCTGTATCTGATGGAGCCACAGGCTTAAGGTATTGTGCTGTCTTTCAATTTGCTGATGAGGCTAAGTCATATAATACAGTCATGGAAGAATTTCAGAAACATTTTATCCCCGGCAAGGAATATTATTTATGAAAGATATAAGTTCTTCTCCTGGTTTCAGGAGGAGGGAGAATCTGTTGAAGATTTTGCTACAGCATTATATGCCCTGGACCAACAGTATGACTTTATAAGCAGGTTTCATGATGAAATGATCAGAGACCGGTTCGTGGCATAAAAGATCACTGGGTGAGAGAGGTTACAGCTAGATACTAACCTGACATTGGAGAAGGCCATAACAGCAGCGCGTCAAGGGGTATAAATAATAAATAAATAAATTTAAATACAATAGAACTAAAAACTGATCATAAACCCCTTGTACCCATATTTTCAACAAAGTCCCTTGATAACCTCTCCCCACGACTGCAACGAATGAAGATTCACACGATGAAATACTCATTTACAATTTTGCATACACCAGGGAAGAATCTCATCACAGTGGGCACTCTCTGTCAAGAAGTCCATTACCTGAGGCGGGCAACCAAGAACTTGCTGAAGAAATGTCAGCACATATCCAACAAGTTATAGCAACACTTCCTATTACAGATAAGAACTAGGCAGAGATCTGGTCAGGTCAGCAAGCAGATCAGACATGTCATCAGCTCAGTAGTTATTGCAAATAGGGCTGACCTCCTAGGAAGGAGATGAGTACTAACTGTGCTGGGAACACCGGTTTGAGGTGTCATTGCAAGATGGTTTGTTAATGAAGGGAGTCACATTATCATCCCCGCAAGTATGCAAGCTGAGATCCTCCAAAGGAGTTGCATGTGAGTCACCAAGGCATTTTCAAGTGCAGGGCTCATGCACACTAGGCTGTCTGGTGGACAGGACTCTTGTCTCAGGTGAAAGATTTGATCAAGCACTGTCCTAGGTGTCTACAACAGCTATCAGAATGATCCGAGCTGCTCATGCCTTCTAGAGTGACCTTGGCAATGGGTGGGTGCGGATCTATTTTATTTAGACAGGCAGTGGTACCTTCTTGTGTTTGATTATTATTCATGTTGCTTTGAATTAGCCAAGCTTGAAGATCTCACAGCACAAACTGTCATCAATCGTATGAAATACATCTTTGTGAGACATGGTGTCCCGGAGGTAGTCCATACAGATAACAGACCACAGTTTTCCCTTCCACAAGTTCTCTATTTACCAACTTTACAAAAGAATATGGTTTTACTCATGTTACTTGTAGTCCTTGCTTTCCTCAGAGCAACAGGTTTATTGAGGCTGTGGTAATGATTGGGAAAAGTCATCTGAAAAAAGTCGGAGGACCCATACACAGCTCTACTTGCGTATTGTGCTACACCTCTGACCAACGGATTTAGTCCAGTGGAACTATTGATGTGCAGAGGTCTCATTACGTCCAGTGTCTGAAAGTCCATCCCAACTTAAACCTCAGGTCCCTAATGGCTTAATCCTTCAAGAAAGGGAAAGCAAACGCATGGAACAGCAAAAGAGGAATTATGATAGACATCATGGGGTATGTGAGCTTCCGGAACTCAAAGTTAGACAGACGGTCTGAGTCACGGATCTATGCATTCATGGACAGGTGAAAGAGATACACCCCTCTCCCAGGTCATATGTTATAGAATCACCAAAGGGGACCCTTTGCAGAAATTTCAAGTTCCTTCTCTTGAAGCAACAAAGGGAGCTACACAAAACAACAAGCCGCCATTTATACCCAGTACAAACATGGAGCTTGAGGTTCCTATAACTGATTCCCCAGCACCACCAACTCTTGATCAGAAACTGATTGATTGGAATCAATTTGGATTCTGCCCAGTATGACCTAAATCGAATGTCTGCCCCTGACTCTGCCTCCCTCAGACTCCTGCTGGGCCCATGTGCTAGGCAGGGGTCCGGGGAGGCAGAGCTGGAGATAGAGGGGCTGTGCAGGGGTGGAGAAGGGGGTGGGTGCCTCCCAGGACCCCTACCCTGCACCCATCTACCCCGGACCCATGCCTGTGCCTACCCTCCCCAGTGCCTGATGCAGCAGCTCTGGGACGGGCAGCCTTGCGGAAGTCTGGGGGAGGCATGTGGCATGGGACAGGAGTTTTGGAAGTCTGAGGTGGCTGGGTGGGGATGGAGGAAGAAGGGGGTTTAACTTACCTAGTTTTTCCCCTTAGGCTTTGAGTTGGTCCAGCAATGTCCCATGGTGCCCAGCGTGGCCTTTTCAGGGCTGTGCCAGACAGAAATACTAGGAAAAACTGCGCATGTGCAAAATGGCCACCACGGCCACTCTGTGCATGCATTGCCATTTTCCAAAATGGTGCTGGAAGTGTTGGCACCACTTTGGAAAGTGGCAATCAATCTTCACATGCCTGAGTCCAGCGGAACTACTGATGAGTAGTTGCCTGAGCATGAGCAGACTGGCTGCCACTTTCTGTGCATGTCAGAGATCGGCTGCCTGAGCATGCACAGACCGGCTACCACTTTCTAAAATTGCACCGACGCTGCTGGAGCCATTTTGGAAAATGACCACACATGGCACATGGTGGCCATTTTGGGTTTTCACAGTTTTTCCTAGTATCTGTTCCCGGTGCGGCCCTGAGAAGGCCACGCCACGCACTGCGGGATACCACTGGACTCAAAGCCTAAGGGGGGGAAGCTAGGTAAGTTAAACCCCTCTCTCCCTCCCTCCTCACACAGCACCCCTGGCTAGCACCACATGCCTCCCCCAGACTCCTGCCCAGCTGCCTGCCTCAACCCTGCTGCAGCAGACACTGGGGCAGGTGGGCCATGTGCAAGGGTCCAGGGGAGTCGGGTGCTGGGTAGGGGTCCTGGGAGGCAACTGTCCCCCTCCCCATGCCTGTGTGGCCCTGGTCTGGGGGAGGCAGAGCTAGGGCTCCCTGGAAGCTCTTTGGAGCCATGCCAGCACCACTCCAAGAAGCTTTGATACACCTTGCTGGGGGAACCAATCCTTTAGGATCGTATCCCTCAGCAGGATCAGATTCTTCAGATCAATACGATTTGTCCAAACATTGAGTAAATCATATTGAACCGATTCTGATATTTCCACCCTGAATGGGTACATGCACCAGAAGTGGATGTGTAATAAAACCTCCCCAAAAATTGAATGTTGAAGCCTTCATTTGAGGCCCTTTTATGGAAGTATTCTGAACTTCAAAATTAAAAAGGGAAGATGTTTGGCAATCAGTAATTGTATGAACACTCCACCTAGAATACAATTTGAGTATTCTGGGTTTGTTTGTTAGGGTCTGAAAGGGAATCCATTATATTAAAGAAGTTGTGTTCTTAGTGTTCAGAGGCCTGCATGACAGTTTGTCCCCATGAGAACTAAGGGGCTCGGGAAGGCAAGTGCCCTCTAAACAACACAAAACCTTCTTTTGTTAGGAGGAGCCCCTATAACCATTTTGCATGGTGCCCTAACTTTCCTGGATCTGCCACTCATGGCTATGGCATTTTGTGAGTGCTGCCTTTAGTGAGCTACTGCTCCCATTCAGCAAAATAGCATACTAATGGTAAAAAGAGCTCTTCTGCTATTAATCTCTTTCTGTTTCTGCACAGCTGTGTATCCATCAGTAAGTCTGCTGTCTGATTTACTTAGCAGAGAAAGAGCTTGAGGCAGACACAGAACCATACTGCTTCATCAAGGTTATATCCAGCCTGAATATTGAGACCTCTGACAGATTTGCTCTGTTCAAATATCTCTGGGTAGCTATAACTAAAATTTGACCAGTACAGAAACCTTCAGTAACAGCATGCTGCATCCCCCCCCCCCCCCCTGATATGACTATAAAATAGGTGGTAAGTATGTGAAAATCTGCTTTTAGTTACTGTATGGTAGATACTTATGAAAACTTGCTTCAAAGTTTGGTAGATGCTTATGGAAACTTGCTTCAAAAGAACATGTGTGGATGTCCCCTCTGTGTGTCTCCCTTTGTGTGTTTCCATACATCTCTCTGTGTACGTGTGTCTCCTCGTGAGTGTGAGTGTGTGTGTGTGTGTGTGTGAGTGTGTGTCCGTGTGTGTGTGTGTGTGTCCCCCTCTGTGTTTGTGTGTCCTGTGTTTGTGTGTGCCCCATGTGTGTCTGTGTCCCACCATGTGTGTATGTCCACCCCATATGTGTGTCCATGTCCCTGTGTGTGTCCTCCCACTGGGTGTGTGTGGGTATGTGTTTGTGTGTGTCCCCCGTGTGTCCCCCCAAGTGTGTGTGTGTGTGTGTCCCCATGTGTGTGTCTGTGTATCCCTATGGGTATGTGTCCCGCCCTCTCTCTGTGTCTGCGTCTCTGTGTGTGTCCTCCCTCTGGATGTGCATTTCCTCCCCCTCTGTGTGTGTGTGTCCTTCTGTGTGTGTATGTCTATGTTTCCCCCTCTGTGTGTGTGTGTGTGTGTGTCCTGTGTGTGTGTCCCCCCATGTCCCAGTGTGTGTGTGCCCCATGTGTTTGTCTAACGCCTCTCTGTGTGTGTTTGTGTGTGCGTGCCCCCATAAGTGTCTTCCTGTGTGTGTCTCTGTATCTGTGTTTGTGTCCCCATGAGTGTCCTGTGTATGTGTGTGTGTCCCACTGTGTGTGTGTATCTGTGTCCCCCATGTGTGTGTCCTCCTCTGTGTGTGTGTGTGTCTGTGTCCAAGTATGTGTATGTGTGCATCCATGGTGTCCCCCCATGTGCGTGTGTTCCCTGTGATGGAGTGTGTGTATCCCCCGTGTGTTCCCATGTGTTCATGTGTGTGCGCGTCTCCCTCTCGGGGGAGGTCTACAATTAAATATGTATATAATTAGATGCAATTATTAACTTTTTATTGAAGATCCTTTAAAAAAACAATGGGAAATTCCATTATAAAAAACCCTTCAGTTTACAGTAATAGTTAAGGCTCTTGCAAATTCAATCATGTGCTAAAAAGCATGGAAATTGCAAGTTAAGACTTCTGCTTTAACTTGCACACCATGTAAGCAGTAAAGACGTTGTACAGTCTCACATATTGTGCTTGATTCCAACTTAGGCTCCATGCCCCCACACTTTGCATTGGTCTTTCAGTCCCAATCCTCTTCCTCTGCAGGTTGGGGGCAACACTGAAGCTGGGGAATGGAGGAGGTGAGGGGGCAGCAGCAGAGCTGGGGGGAGCCCAGGGCTGGGAGAGCAGGGGCTGTGGATCAATCCCCCATTCAGCCCCTGCTCCCCCAACCCTGAGCCCACCCCCAGTTCTACCACTGCCCCTCAATCCCAACCCACAGCCCCTGCTTTCCCAGCCCTGGGCTCCACCCACCTCTGCTGCTGCTCCTCAGTCCCCAAAAGCAGCCCCTGATCTCCCAGCTCCAGACTCCCCCCAGCTCTGCTGTTGCCCCTCAGTCCCCTCCTGCAGTCCCTGCACCCACAGCCATGATTGCCTCTCCAGCTTTGCTGCTGTTCCTCAATACCCACCTGCAGCCCCTGCTCCCCCAGCCGTGGCCTTCCCCCAGCTCTGTTTCTGTTCTTCAGTCTCAAACTGCACCCCTGCTCCCCCACCTCTGAGCTTCCCCCAGCTCTGCTGCTGCCCCCACTCTTCCAGTCCTGAGTTCCTCCTCAACTCTTTCACTGTCCCTCAATCCCCACCCACAGCCCCTGCTCTCCCAACCCTGGGCAACCACCAGCTCTGCTACGTAGGCAAAAATTTGGGGAACCACTGTGCTAAGTGTAATGCTATTTGCACTCTTACACACATGCTCGCTAAAAGGTTTGCCTGTGGCAAAGGATGCATCTGAACAGAAGCACATTAGTTTCTGTCAGCACAGTCATAAAGGTCTGAGAGGAGAAGAGGAGGGAAAGGGGAAGAAATTCACTTATTAAATCCAGAGGATGAAACATTATTCTCTGCACTGTGCCATGGAACTGCTCTGTGCGGTGACCCATTTTTCCTCCTGGCAGATTGCAGGCCTGCATTGATTTGAAACAGGCACTAGGTCTAGAGTTTTGCTTATCTGATCCAGTTCAGGCTGTATTAAAGGTTGATGGCAAGGCAGGCTGTCTTCCACTGGAGACTGAAGAAGATATTAGCAAGGCTTAAAATAGTCCCAAAGAAGGGATGGCTCTGCTGAGAGGGGATCTTATTAGTTTCTAACACAATGTTTGGGGCTGAGCAATGTTTCATGCTGATGCTTCTTTTGGAGGAAGGGAGCAAGAAATGGATTTTATTAGCAGATAGCAGAAGTGGGGTGATAATTATGGTGTAACTGAATGTGCCTATTGGGAACTGGTGAGTTAGCCCACTTAGGATCTGACTGTGGCTTACTGAAATCAAAGGGCATTATTATCAATAATACTCTCAGTGTTCAAAGGCCTTATCTAGCTCATCCTACAGCCCTATGAGGTAGGCCATTATTATTTCCATTTTCCAGATGGGAAACTGAGGCTGACAGACAGTGACCGACCCAAGGTCACCCAGTGAGTTCATGACTAAAGGTGTTTTTAAACAAGAGCAGCAGGGCGTGGGGCCTGTGGTTGCTGCGTGGGATGGGTGTGGGGGTGTCCAATTGAATGGGAAGTGCATGAGGAGTACTTCACACAGGCGGCTCCCCATATAGCTGCCCCGTCCACGGAGGCGGCCACTCTGGCCCACATGGGGCACTCTGGATTTTCCCAGAGTGCTCTGTGCATGGCCATGGATGGCCGGTACATGGGTCATGGGAGCACACCTCCCTACGCATCCACAAGCGGTTTGCCACATGGACCATGCGTGGAGGCATCTCGTTTAAAACACCCTAATACAGAATTGGATCCCTGTCTCTCAGACCCAAGTCCAACACCTTGACTTCAATGGACACAAGACCTGACCCTTATGGGGTAATTAATTGAGAATGACTTCACAGTGGTGCCACAGTAGACCGTGGGGGCTTCATCATATGTCTAAATAACTTAAAAATCAGAAGCAAACCAAAATAAATTTCTAAATTCCAACCTGAAACACATACTTACTCTGATCCAGGTAACTGCATTCCAATGCAGGCATAAAGGAAAGATTGTCAGCAGCACTGAGTCTGTGAAAGACCAAGTAAATTCCACAAGAATATCCATGGGGGAGTAATGGGGTATTAAATTAGGAGAGTACAGTGACATTAATGTTCATCTGATTATTAAGTTTTTTGATCTCCTCTTTCATCTACACCCAGAGGTGCTTAATTTCATTGTTTTCTGTCTTGGTGTTCATCTTTCACCATCATCAGCCTTGGTGAAGCAAGATGCTACACTTCATGCCACAGTTTGGGGGCAGAGTTGGGGCAGCTGCATAAATTTTTTGTGGTCACCACGGGAGAGGGGTGGAGCTGACTTCTCAAGCCTGGACTAGGCATCTCTGAATAAAGAACCCAGTGTCATAAGCGAAGCAAGGATTTAAAGATTTTTTGTTGGCATCCCAAGAACATCGGCACATTTGAAATGTTTCCATTTCTGATTATTATGACTAACTAATAGTCTGGAAGACAAAGCAGCTATACCAACCTAATCCCTCTGTGTGAACACCCATGAAATGGGCTCCAGTATTGCAGCAGGTGCAATGCTGTTGTATGCCCAGATTCTTACCAGTTCTCCAAGTGCTACAACTTGCAGTATTTGATTGTTTTTAGAGTATTTGTTTTGGTTTTGTCTGCTAATTTAACAGTGTGTGATTCCTCTTTCTCAGGCTGTTTCCAACAGCTTATGTCTCTGCTGCTTGTTCTGAAACTACTGCCACAGAAGCCCAGGTTGTCAGAAGTATTTGGCAATATGAATATATATGTATACACTTGGGTACCATTGCGGGACATTAAAAAGTACAGTAAGCCTAAGCTAAAATGCTGTTTGATTAACACCTTGATACCAATACTACTTACTAGTATTTTGAAACATAGGGCAAGGTCTTCTAGCTGATATTTTAATTTTTTGAATGAGACCTCATTTAAATTGCCAAGATTGTTTTTGAAATATAATGAGTTTATGACACATGGAACTAGTTATCTCTGGTATCATCTTTATGATGATTCTTTTTCTTCTCCACATCACGATAGGTAGAACAGCTTTCTTGCATGTGCATGCTCGGGCACTCACGCAGAGAGTGACTGCATAAACCTGTTTTCCATACGAGTCGGTGCAACCGAGTGGATAAAGTGTTGGACTTGGACCTGGAGGACCAGCATTCAAATCTTGTCTTAACCATGAACTCACTGGGTGGCCTTGGGCAAGTCATTGGTTGTTTTTAGATGGACGCAGAGCCTGGCTGCCCCTGGAGCTGCTCGGGGGTGCACCCCTGTCCCCGCCCACTTCTAGCCTTGCCTGGGTCTGCAACAGACAGACCAGCAGTTTCCCCGGGCTGTGGTCCACCTGCATGGTGCCCCCCCATCATAGAGTTGCAGGTGCTCACTTAGCCTTTAGGCTGGTGCCCACAACTCCATGATGCCGAATGGGGCAAGGAACAGACAGGCCTGGAGCTGCATTGTGGGTCCACCCAACGGACAGCCAGCAGGTCCATGTTTGGCCATCACCCTGGGTTTGACCAGCCCACTACGTGTGGCATGTTCTGGAATGTTCCAGAACGCCGGCAATAGGGCTGCCTTGGAGCAGCCGCAGCCTGCTCCACTTTAGACGTGTGGCTGGCGGCTATTCACAGATCAGCCAACCCGGGGGTGAAGCAGGCTGGCACGGGCAGAAGTGGTGCTTCCATCCATCTATTTACACCCATCATCTCAGCCTCAGTTCCCTGTCTGCAAAAGGGGAATACTAATGACCAACCTCAGAGTTATTGCGAGGATGAACTAGATATGGGTTGTAAAGCACTTTGAACACTGAAAGCGGTATAGAAATGGTAAATAATACCAGGCTAAAAATCAACTCCTTTTATATATCATGGAACTGAAACCCCTTAAAATATTTTCTACCTCATTTTATGACTATATATTGATTGATTGAGTCTTTATTTACAGACTCAGCCAAAAACAAATAAGCAAACAAATAAAACAAGTAAAACATAACATAGTAATAATAGCATATACATGCCTTGTCTCTATAATAATTTTAAATATATGAACATGTACAAGTCACCTTTCCACAATTCTAATATAAACAATTCTGAAATAAAAAGTATCAACATGTTTTTAGAACACCAGGTACTGTTCCGAGTGGGTAGGGAATCATTTCAATACTTCCCATATAAGTGGTCCCTGAGCTTAACATTTGTCAACAAGTTCAGTTACCCGGCAGAGAGGCTTTATTTTGCATCTCATTAAGCTGCTTCTTTCTCTGCAACTGAGCTGTGTACAGGTACCTAGCCAGCACCGCAATGGTCTTCCTCTTTTTATCTTGTAGGAGCATTACAGTTCTCCTGTACAAAGTGCCACTAGCACTTACTGCATCTAGAGGGGTCAGCCATCTCTTTCTTTCTGTGACATAAAACTGACATTCCCAAAGAATGTGGATTAAGTCTTCAATTTGGCCCGCGTTGCATGGGCATAATCTTTCTGCA
>QEPC01004227.1:559601-571440 GCA_003113815.1 Sphenodon punctatus | reverse complement strand
GGCTGCGTCGCCCTGAGAGGCCCCGTCGGGAGGGGCCAGGAAGTACGAGCAGGAAGTACGAGCGCGCTGGACGGAGCAGCTGCTGCTGCCGTCACTGGTAAGTTAATTAATTATCTAAAGGGGGTGCCTCCCCCCCTGGCAACTGGGGAGGCTGGGGAGGGGAAGCCCCGAGGGTTTTTTCATTCCCCTCCCCTCATGGAATCTCCTGCCCCGCGTCCCCCCAGCGCAGGCTGGAAATTCTGCGCTGGGGTAAGCGGGGCAGGAGATTCCGCGGGGGGAGGGGAATTCTGCGGGAAATCTGCGAATCGCAGACCCGCGTTTCCCTCGGGGCCCTGACTATAAGATACTTATACTGACTCACCCTGGCCCTATCCTCTTGCACGACGCAGTCTGCCACTCGCTGCCTAATTAGATCTCTTTTGAATCCTGATGGGATTGGGCCACATTTTCCATCATATGATCAAGATCCAAATTTACCATTTCTTCCTTCACCTCACTTAGCCAAGTATGTGCCCCTCTGGGGAGAGCCACCATCTCCAGATAAATTCGTTTAGGGGAACGATTTGGCAAAAGTGCCTTGACTTTTTGCCAATACAGCAATGCTTTCAGTTTGGCTTTCATGTCTACATTTAGTATACCAGACTCCACTCTAGCCAACGCTCAGGGAGTAGACCTTTGTATGCCTAATAATTTCTTAATAAGGGCTGCCTGGGTTACTTCCAGGGCCTCACACGCCCTTCGATCTAATCCCCATAGCTTGGCCCCATACAGTAGTGTGGAGTCCAGATTTACTTCAGCCACCTTCAAAGCCTTCAAACAGCCATGTTTCCCTGTTTGGTTATAGAAGGAGAGAATCCCTCCACCTGCCCAATCCGCCTTCATCCTTATTCTCTGGATGTGATCTCCCCAGGTCAAGGTTTTATTGAATGTAAAGCCTAGATAAGTAAAAGCCTTTACCGACTCCAGTTTTTCTTTCCCTATTACCCATCCTGGACTCTTTCTAGTTCCAAAAGTCATTGTTTTGGATTTTGCCACACTTATTTTCAAATTATTTTGAACTGCATAGGACTCCAGATCGTTTAAAATCCTTTGTAACCCTATTTTCGAAAGAGAAACAAAGGCTATATCATCAGGCATAGAGAAAGGAGTACATATCCCCGCCTACAGTTTTGGGATGGTGGTGGCGCTTACTCTTCAGGATTGATGTCAGATCATTTATAAATAGGTTAAAGAGCGTTGGGGCAATGACACACCCTTGTTTGACCCCTGTAATAGACTGAAAGGGCTCCGTACATTCGCCCCCTGGGCCATATCTGACAACTGTTGTTGTATTGCTATAATAAGCCTGAATCAGTTTCAAGACGGCTGGGTCCATCCCCATTTTGTCCAGTTTATTCCAGAGTTTTACCCTATCAACCATATCGAAGGCACCCTGAAAATCGATAAAAGCTGCATACACCGCTTGGCCCTGTGATACATACTTCTTCAGTAAATGGAATAGAGCAAAACACTGGTCCATGCAAGAGTAACCGTGCC
Source organism: Sphenodon punctatus (assembly GCA_003113815.1). Classification (NCBI taxonomy): domain Eukaryota; kingdom Metazoa; phylum Chordata; class Lepidosauria; order Sphenodontia; family Sphenodontidae; genus Sphenodon; species Sphenodon punctatus. The sequence goes on along the minus strand of QEPC01004227.1, from coordinate 569,904 downwards.
TGAACCCTGCCTGCTCTTCCCCCATTATGTTGTTAAGCTCCATCCAACTTTGAATATGGCCAAGCAGATGCCTTCCATAAATTTTTGAAGGTAGATCTATTAGGCTGATAGGCCTATAAGCCTCCGAGTTCTTCCTATCCCCTTTTTTAAAGATGGGGACCAATATATTTTGCTTCCATGTGGGGGGAAAAATGTCAAATTCCACAGCAATATTAATAATGTCCCTAAAGAGAGTTGCCCAGAATGTTGGCGCCGCCTTAAACAATTCAGCTGGGAGCATGTCAGGGCCTGGGGTCTTTCCCAACTTCAGATCCTTTATGGCTGATGTTACTTGCTCAATTGAAATCTTAACATTTTGTCTGAAAGTTCCTTTGACTCCCCAGGTTTGTTCATCTGCATACAGTCATTCCCTCCTGACCCCTGAACCATTCCAAATTTCGTGCTATAGAAATCTGCCCACCCTGCTGCAGTTATAAAAGCATCTGACTGCCCACTTCTATTCTTAGCTTTCCCTGCTACAATTTTCCAGAATGTGCTGGAGTCCTTCTTTTCCGCTACTTGTGTTAATCGTTCCCAAGTTGCTTTTTGAAAGTCCTTCTTTTTTTGGTTTATGAGCAGTTTATATTTCTTTTTTACACTATTTATTCTTCTCATAAATTCAACATCACTCCCATCTCTAGCCTGTTCCATTTGGGCAATCAGGCTCTTTTTCTCCTTTATACATTCCTCATCAAACCAATCCTGGTGGAATCTTATCCCTACCCCTTCTCTGTGGGTACTCATCAGAATCACCTGGAAGTTTCCCACAGTTTCTTGATAGGCAGCTATCATATTACTAGGAGTATTTTTATCTTCTTTTTTGTCCTCCGTGACACCCAAATGCCTGAGCCTATCGCAGATATCCACTGCTTTCCTTTCCACCTCCATTGACCACTTAACTCTCTTCTGTATTAACCTCTCTTTTTCCGGCTCCTTATTTATCACTCTGCCGAGTAACAATAAATGAGCCACAATGGGATGATGATCACTTTCAGGTCTTTTTACTACCTTGAAGTGCTTGCCTAGATGCCAATGCTCCTGCTCCAATAACATGTAGTCTATAGTGCTGGCCCCCTTACTAGAGAAGAAGGTCAATTGGCCTGGCACGTCGGGAAGAATATTTCCATTTAGATGTTTCCAATTATTGTTATTTAAGAAGTGCCACAAATATTTCCCAGCCTTATTTGTTCTCATGTCCAGTATATGGGGCACGTGTGTCACCATTCCTTCATTCCAGCCCCTTATTTCCCTACCATGGTAATTTCCCACCCTTACATTGAAGTCCCCTGCCATTACTAGAATCGCATGGGGAACCATTTGCTTGATAAAATGAACCTTCTCTTCCAGGAGGGATATCCATGTCCCGGGTAAGATGTCCTTTCCCCTTGGTGGGAAATACACATTGATAAACACCAGTGTTCCCTCCTCAGGGAAATCTACCTGGACTGCCTACATATACTGCGAATCCAACCCTATCTCCCTAGCAGAACATTTGATGGTTATATCTATAAGAGCTAATAGACCACCTGTAGGTCTACCAAACCCTTTATTCTTTCCAGCAGGGACAGCAAACACTTGGTACCCATCCATAATAATATATTTGTCCGTCCATGTTTCCTGAAGCATTATAGTTTGATACCCAGCCACAAAATCTAGCCAATCACTATCCCTTAATTTCTCTTTCAAACCGGCTATATTCCAACCCATAATACTCAAGTCTCTTCCCACTCCTTCCTCCTGCTCCCTCTCTAGTCAATCCACACACATGCTGTCTTCGTCCTGTCGGTTTCTCCATGTCCTGATTTCCCTTTTATATTTCCCCCCCCCTCCTTAGTTTTGGGGTAGTTACATGGCTCTGAATTTCCAGATGATGAATGACTTACTGCCCTCATAAAGGTTCTTTTCTTCCTAAAAAAAGGGGTAGATGTCCTCACCAATTTCCAACCCTAAGAGGGAGGTTTTTGCAGCCTTCAATATCCTCTTCCTCAGTTCCAAATCTCTGAAACCTACCCTAACTGCGGGATAGTGATATGCCCCTTTGGCCTGGGACAATCTGGCAACAAAGATAATTGCTTTCCTTAGTTTATGGGCTGGAACTCTCAAATTGGTAACATAATATTGTACCACCCTTTCTTTTAGAGATTCCTTGTCTTCCTGGGGGGTCATTTTTAGGTCATATAATACTACAGTTAAACCTGGCATAAATTTCCCTTCCGTGTTTCTCTTCTTTTGTATGGGGGCAGCTACTATAGGTCTTTTACTTATTAATTTACCCCGTTTCTCCCCTACTGGTGCTCTATTATGCAGTTTATTTGGATGCTCCAGTGGCTGGTTAGAGATCAGACCCTTAGTTGAGTCACATCGTTCTTTCATTTCCTTCATATCTTGAGCCCAAACTTCCATCATAGAATTAACTGCTGTTGTCAGCTTATCCATTGACAATCTGATTTGTTTGAAGCAGCAATTTTCATGGATCATTGAATTAAAGACTTTAATTTGTTTCTCTTTACTGATGATGCTGATAACTGTCCAAATAGGTCAGAAAACGGTCACCCAAATTTGAGGACAAGGAAATCGAACTTCCCCCGTCTTCCAGATATAGGACTAATTGGCATTTGGTCAGACTTTCCCTAAGCCGTTCTTTATAAGTTGTTGACGCAGCTTGTGTCATCTGGGCGTCAACAGCCAAAAAATCCCGATTCCCAACTACATACTTTCCTACGTTCTCCGGGGTGGCTGCCTCAGTCGGGACCTCCGATCTGTCCTTCTGACAAGACCGAGTTGTAATTTGGTCCACCCCCTCCCGTCTTCCTTTCCTAGATACAAACCTACTAATCTTTAGCTGAGTATTGAGCGCCCGAGCTGCGTCTAATTGACCGGCCATGCCACTACGCGTTGCCTTGGTCTTATATAAAATGCCCTGCCTATCCATAGCTAGTCCTATATAGCGTTTTAGGTATAGATCTCACTCAATTACTCCCCAGACCAAAGACAGGACCTCTCACATTCCCATCTCTCAAGGCCTCCAAGGGGCTGGCAGGATTCAGAATTTATATGTGACCGAGGCACCTCTCACGTGCCGTGGATTCCTGAAATTACCCTTGTAATTTGGGGATGCAATTCCCAACTCTAGACTGCTGCCTGCCGTGGTATACCAGCACTAAGGTTTTACCCTCAGTCACCCGAGTAATCGGCACCATCCTAGAGGCCTGCTTCTTCTTTGGCCTAGCCAAATTGCAACCCCCTTAGGTGCTCCCACAGGAGGCTGCCCTTCCCAATTCTCCCCCCCTCCAGGAGCCTCTCACCCTCCCCACAGGGCAAGCTACTGAACAGCAATATCAGGGCATGGGAGGCAAATATCAAGAGTTCATTAGAAGTACTAGTCCTTTTCTTATTTGAGAAAGTATCAGCAGAGTCTTACAGTTCAGATGTATTCCTTCCCAATTCTCCCCCCCTCCGGGAGCCTCTCACTCTCCCCACAGGGCACGCTACTGAACAGCAATATCAAGGCATGGGAGGCAAATATCAAGAGTTCATTAGAAGTACTAGTCCTTTTCTTATTTGAGAAAGTATCAGCAGAGTCTTACAGTTCAGATATATTCCTCTTCATTCCTCGGGTTACAATCTACGAGTCCCATTCTGCTGCTCCATTGCCGGCGCCTAAGGCCACGCGCACAGGGACGCACCCTTGCATGCACAGCCTGTAGGCACACAGCTCATGGCACATGCCTCCGGCACTGCTGAAGGTGGCTTCTGATCTTTACAGCCCCGGTCCTGGAAGTCAGCTGTCCCAGTTCCCCATGCCCCTCCGCAGGTGCACTCTCTGCCTGGTCTCCACCCCGTCAGCTCCCAGCGCCTCCCGGCAGCTTCCCCAAGCACAGTGCTGCCAAAGGTGGCTTCTGATCTTTACAGCCCAAGTCCCAGAAGTCAGCTGTCCCAGTTCCCCACGCCTCTCTGCAGGTGTACTCTCTGCCTGGTCTCCGCCCCATAAGCTCCCAGCGTCTCCCAGCAGCGTCCCCAAGCACAGTCACAAACCAATGGAAGCCTCTCTCTCTCTCTCAGGGGCAGCATCCGTTTCAGAATGCCTGGGAGACATTACCTCATTAAGTTTAATGGGAAGCAACTATATATTGACGAGAATGTCAGACTCAGGAAATTTTCAGCAGATTCTTATTTTTATTTATTTATTTATAATAAAAATTTTATGCCACCCCCTCCTGTTAAAAGCATCTTGGGGTGGCTAACAACATATTAAAACAATTTAAAATAACAATAATATGATTTAAACTATTAAAACAGAGTACAAAAATACAGCACACCCGCCCCACCCTAACCCAACCCACCCACCCCCTCTCCCTCAGGAAAAGCATGGTGGAACAGCCAGGTCTTACATTGTCTATGGAAAGAGGGGAGATCGGTAATCAGGCAGACCCAGGCAAATGGTGGGCATGCGCCAGGATACCGGCCAGGAGGAGATAATGATCCATCCATGACAAGGGCTCTGCTGACACCTCCCCCACTAATGGATCTCTCGTCTCAAGACCTGTGCAAAATATCATGTCTAGAGTATGTCCTCCAATGTGTGTGGGGGTTCACCATTTTCTGAGACAGGCCCATGGTGGCCATGAACTCATGCTCTGCTCCTCCAAGACTGGTGTCGGCATGGATATTGAAGTCCCCCAAGACTATCGCCCCGGAGGACTGCAAGACCACCCCTGACACCAGTTCAGTCAGTGCGAATAGGGAAGCTGCTGTACGGGTGGGTGCCCGGTATATCAGCAGTATCCCTAATCTGTCTCCGGCCAAATCCAAATTCAAATGCAGGCCCTCTATCCCCACAATAGTTTGTTTTTTTTGTTTATTTATTTCAAACTTTTACTACCCACCCCTCCTGCCATAGGCAGCTCGGGGCGGCTTACAATTCGTAAAACAACAACATTAAAACAACTAAAAGGAGGAAAAGGAAATAACCCCATACCCCCCAAACCCCTCCACCCTCTCACCCATTCCCCCCGCCAAATGCCTGGTGGAACAGCCAGGTCTTACAACTTCTCCAAAAAGAGGGGAAATCCGGGGCCAACCAGGCCTCTACCAGATGGGAGTTCCACAGCTGTGGTACGACCACTGAGAACACCCTCCCCTGTGTGGCCCCCTGGAAGACTTGGGGAACCTCGAGCAGGGTGCCCCCAGATGACTGCAGGGATCGATCCAGCACCCGGGGTGTGAGGTGGTCCCGCAGATAGGTAGGGCCTAGGTCATTTAGGGCTTTTAGGTCAAAACCAACACCTTGAATCAGGCCCAGAAAACCACCAGCAGCCAGTGCAGAGAGCAGAGCACTGGTGTAATATGCTCCTGGCAGCCCAGTCCTACCAGAAGACGGGCTGCCACATTCTGCACCAGCTGCAGTTTCCGAGCTGTCACCATGGGTAGCCCCACGTAGCGCGCGTTACAATAGTCCAATCTGGAGGTGATGAAAGCATGGATGATGGTGGCCAGGTCAGAGCCTGAGACAAATGGTCGAAGCTGTTACACCAGATGTAATTGGCAAAAGGTACTCCTCGCCACAGCCTCCACTTGTCATCCAGGCGGAGCTGCGCATCAAGAAGCACCCCCAGACTCCGTACCTGGGATACCAATGGAGGGTGGACCCTGCCAATAACGGGGGCCACCCTCTCCATTGCCTTACCCACCAACATCACCTCCGTCTTGTCGGGATTCAGCCTCAGTCGGTTAGTCCTCATCCAGTCCCCCACAGCCGTCAAACACAGAGTAAGCACCAAGACTGCAGGGCCTGGGTCTGTTGAAAAAGAGAGATACAGCTGCGTGTCATCAGCGTATTGATGACACCGCACGCTGAACCTCCCGATCACATCACCGAGTGGCTGCATGTATACGTTGAAGAGGAGGGGGGACAAAACTGAACCCTGCGGGACTCCACATGAGAGGTCATAGTATGATGAAAAAGACTCCCCAAGAACCCCTCGCTGTGTTCTACCAGTCAGGAAAGAGCGGAACCATTCAAGAACAGTCCCGCCCACCCCTGCACAGTCCCGCAGTTGCGTCACCAACATCCTGTGATCAACTGTATCAAACGTAGCTGAAAGATCTAATAGAACTAACAGGGTCGAACAACCTTGGTCCATTTCCCGGTGCAGATTATCCACCAAAGCCACAAGCGCAGTTTCAAGTGCCATACCCCGGACAAAATCCTGACTTAAAGGGTCCAGATAACCGATGCGCTCAAGATGTCCCCTAAAAAGGGAAGGTTAGAGACAGGCCGATAACTGGCAAGGGAGTCAAAGTCAAGTGATGGTTTCTTGAGAAGAGGCCGAATCACTGCCTCTTTGAGACAGCCCGGCACTCTGCCCTCTCGAAGGAGGCATTGACCACCTCAGGCAGCAATGGCCCCATTGTCTCCCGGCAAGAATTAATCAGCCAGGATGGGCAAGGATCTAAATCACAAGATGTGGCCCTAACAGCCCCCAAAACACCAACAGCATTGGTGGGTGTCACCGACTTAAATTGATCCCACAAAACCGGACAAGACGGGGCTTCAATAACCTCCAGTTCCCCATATGTATTAATTGCAGCATCGAAGTTGTGGTGAATCTGAGTGATTTTATCCACAAAATAATCCACAAACATGTCACAGCCAGCAGTACATGACTCCACTCCAAGGCGGAGGGAGGCCGGACTGACCAGCCCCTGCACCACCCGGAAAAGCTCTGCTGGACAGGATTTAGCAGATACTATGAAGGTAGCAAAAACTCCTTTTTTGCTGCCCGCATAGCTACGGCATAAGCTCGTAAACTGACTCCATGATGCAAGCTGTTGGTTTCAGCATGCGAACGACGCCACCGTCGCTCCAACTGCCGCCCTTCTCAAGTCAGCTCCCACAGTTCCTTGGAGAACTGGTAAGCCTGCGGTGCTGTCACTTGGGCAGTGGATGCCTAGGAGCTGTCTTATCAACTGGCCGAACTGAACTCAATTCCGAACGTCGAACTGACCGAACAGTTCGGTCAGTTTGGATTGTGTTCGGGTGAGTTCGGGTGGCAAAAAAAGGTTCACTGTAAGGTCAAATGTGACAGGGAGGGGTAGTACTAGTCACTGAGGAGCAGACTTCCAGGCACCAGGGGTGGAGAGGCTTGCAAGAAATGAAACTATCTGCCTCCCCGCTTCCCAACACCTTCTGAGCTAGTCACTGTTCCTGAACAGCAGGCATTGAGTAGGATTATTAGATTGCTTTAAGTTTCATTTCAGTTTTGTACTGAAATGAAACTTAAACCTTAAACTGAAACCTTGTGTTTGTGATTCCCCCCCCATCCCATATATATAGAGAAAGATATAGATATAGATATATAGAGAGAGATTAGGGATAGTAGTTGTAGGAGCTAGCTTAGTGATAGAGATAGCGTTAGTGATTTAGTTTTAGTGTTTGTAGGAGTAGGCCTGTGTACTTATTAGATAATCCATTTAGTTCATAGCATTTAGAATAGTTAATAGCAGTTAGATTTAGTGTAGATAGATAGATATAATATTAGATTTAAAAAAATAAGTAAACCCCATATAAAAACCAAAAAACCAAATAAAGAACAAAAGAAAACCCAATAAAAAACCAAAAAAACATTAAAAAAAACAACAAACCATAACAACACTCCCTTAACAGACGAATGGACGAACCGAACGGACGAACCCAAACCCGGCGAACTAACTGAACGGACGAACCGAACGCAGCCGAACCGAACGGACGAACCGAACGCAGACTAACCCGAACCACGATCTGTTTGCCCATCCCTAGTAATTTGTTTCAGAAAGTCATATGCAGCTTGAAAGAGTCTGAGAATTAAAGGGTCTTTTTTGCCATAATAACTATACAATCATTTTAGGAAGACTATCTTAACTATAGAGTTTCAGCAAAGGTCTGATTTCACTGCTTTATAAATTAGATTCACAGCAGACAAGAAGCAATCTTGAGTAGATTGGTCTTGATCTATTTTGGAGAAACCTATACTTATTTGGGATGTGCAGAACGAGTTTACAGTTCATTCTTTCTTCCGGCAAAGATTTAGCTTGAAAAGATTCACCATAGATCAGCAGTAAAAACTGTGTATTGGTGAACCTGATAGCCCTTGGTTTCAAGCTTCCAAACAGTAACTTTATTGTCTGACGGTTGCTTGAGAAATGTTTTCAGGAACTGGAATCCATCTTTTCTAAGATCAGAACAAAACGGTTATTAAGTATTATTATTAATTATTTAAAAATGTATATAGTACCAGTAATATGCCTGTCACTGAACAACCATTAATCTCCAGCAGAGGGTAGCTTTATACTACTCTGCTAGCATAAAGTTGTCCCATCAGGCTTTATCAATCTATAGAGAATTTTCCCCAATAAGAAAATGTGATTCCTGCATTGGTCTCAAATACAAACAAGAGACATAATAGTTCAGACAATATTTTTATATCCTGTTGTGAGATATGCAAGTGTTTGAACCACTTGAGGGCCTTCCTCAGGCATGTAAACGTCAGAACTGAAGTCTGAGCTATGCAGAACAGGTGTGCATATGTATGAAAGCAATCTCTTCCAAGGGGGCTGTTAGAAAAAAAGTTGGTAGTATTGAAAACATCTGTCTCTGATGCTGTTGGCAGAGGGTTTCCTGCCTTGAAGCAGGAAGATGGATTAGATGATCCCTAAAGTTCCTTACTATCCTACAGGTCTATGATTCTATCCCTTCCTTTACGCAGACTGGGTCAGAACTTAGCTTCTTTTATTGATCACCATTTCCATTTCATTTTCAGGAATTTATTCAGTGTTAAAAATGTTCCATTGTGAGAACGTCATATTACTGTCTTTATTGGTTCCCAGTCCAACTCTTAAAAACATTGCCACCGATGTTTTCCTTAATTAACTTACTTGGTTCTATTGCTATTCCTTCTTCCTGCTTTGAAGAATATTTTTGGGTGGGTTTTATGGAATCATCTTAGATGATACACAAACCAAACTGCCATTCAGGTAGGCATAGGGTTTCCTGAGTATATTATAAATATGAAGCATCACCTGAAATGCATACATAATAAACAATGGTTTGGGTAGATTACCTGATGTATAAAAGCCCCAAAGCCAGTACACTTTATCACTAAAGGCTGAAACTGGATTTGAATCATAAAGCTGTGGCGTGCAAGATAAAAAAAACATGTGTTTACTGCCACTTAAAACAGACTCTTAGCACTTAATAGGGGTTTCACATTAACTTTCAGATATCTGGAACTGAAGTTATCCTGTGCAAAAATGTAGCATGTACAACTGATTTACACTAGATGGAAAAGAATAGTTTGATTTAATAGGAAATTCTACTTAACCAAATTTGACATCTGCAAATCCACTGTATGGGTGATTTCAGATGTTACGCGCTCCCGGATCACCACAGTGAATTCCCAGCAGTGACGAGCTGGCCAGCCCCCTCCCGTGGTCCAGGAAAGCCCAGAACAGACAGGAGCGGGACCATGGCAGTCAAACTGACGGACAGACCATGGCCCGGGGCAGCGCAACAGACTGAGTCTGGGCCGTGGCCAGAACACCCAGAAGACACCGGGAAGGGGTGGGAGGCAGACATGACTGACAGAGGGCAAATGAAGCCAAAAGCACCAAAAGGCAACACCCACACAAGGAAAATGGGAAGGGACGGGGAGGAGGGAGGAGAGCAGCTGAGGCGGCACACACCACAGGCACAGGGAAACCGAGGTCACAGTGGAACACACAGGACAACCACACGCCCGGGCGCATACACACCCGTATGGGAAAGGAAGGGAGGGGGGGAACACAGTGGGACGGCCAATACACACTGCACAATGGACAAGGGGGGGGGAGCCCAGGCCACGGAAGCGGAGGGGACCAGCTCGGGGACAGAGCAGGACATGGGGAACAGCACCCAGAACCCCACCAACATCATAGGCAGAAAGGGCCAGCCACACAGGCAGCCCAGGCATGGGGGGGTCCCCACAGGGGTCAAGAACGGGCACAGGGGGAGGGCACACGGAAAGGGAATGGCCCCAGAGCGGTCCGGGAATGGTCCAGGAGGGAGGCAGGGACCCCCAGCGCCAGTGATGGCGTGCTGACTGGGATGGAGGCAAAATGGAGCTGAAGCGTTGAACAGGCAATCCAACTCCCCCCCCCGGAGGAAGCCAGGAGGTGCAGTCCGGGGGCCCCAGACCCCCACATGCAGGGGCAGCGGAACCCAAGGAAGCAGCCTGCACAGCAGCAAGGC
>QEPC01004227.1:533927-546808 GCA_003113815.1 Sphenodon punctatus | reverse complement strand
GCAGGGTGGGTGGGGGGTGTCCCCCCTTCCACCCGCGCAGCCTGGACTCGGGGAGGGTTTGTTTTTTTAAACTTTTTTGGTGGGGCTTTAAGTTTTACATTGCAGCCATTTTTAAATGGCTGCAATGTAAAAAAATCCGGTACCCGGAATCCGGTACCCGGACCGGATTTACCGGGTCGAATCCGATAATGCCGGTACGCCCGGTACCGGCATTATCGGATACCGGATTTACCGGCTTTCCTGCCCCTATTGTTAATTGTTTCTTTTGTGTATTGGTTTTAATTTGATATAGCATTTATTGCTGACTCAATAAAGATTGGATTGGAATGAACCTTCTAAAATTTGATAGCAGAATTCAGAAGTTCTAATCTGGAGAGGAAGATAATAGGTATTGGTAAGTAGTATACTGTATACTTGGATCAATTGGAGAATAATGACTCCGTGTCTTTTCCCTCAGTGATGAAATCATATACCTCTGAAATAACCTCTTTTTCAGGGAGTGATTTAAAGATTCAAAAAAGTGTTTTTTATACATTTGAAGTCTGCCCCATTGAGAGCTTTATGAACACCTACTGAAAAGATCAAGGAGATGTATGCTTTCATGGAAACCCAGATTAAAACCTCTAGACTGTCAGCATCTTTGAAAATGGTGGCATGTATTAAATGGTAAGATTTGTTCCCTCCTTTTATGAGTGAGTGAGCTAAACTATGAATTTATGTGACCTCTTTAATAAGTTTTGCTACTTGGGCTATGAAAGAAAGAGATTCACTTTGCTGTGTCATGACAGAATTATAGTGACATGACTGTCCGATACTTCAGAGAGAGAATCCTTCACCTAAGTGATCTCAGACTGTAGTAGAGCTAATCAGAATTTAATGTCTATGGTGTGAAGGTCTTTCAAGGCTGCCATTCTGACACTCCCAGAGGAGGTCCCACCAGGGGCAGTGGGTCATCTGGGCAGAATGGGGGTGGTGTCCTGCCTTCCCTGAGCTCCCCAGCCCTTGCTGCTGCTTCCCTTTATTACCATAATGAGAGTGGGCACAGCTGCTCTCTGCTTCTGCGCATGTGACTGCTTTAATGGTAAAGCACATGGTGGGGGACAGCATCAGGAGTGGGAGGGAGAAGCTTCCCTTAGACTTCACAGTACAGGCAGGGCTGGTGGGGCTCCAGGAAAATCACCCCCAGCACAACGCTGCAATTCAGAGCAGGGGAAGGGCTGAAGTTGGGGGTTCAGGGAAGTCCTGTAGTCCTCTATGGAGCTGCTTAGCTAATCAGCCTGGATGGAGGAGTGATGGAGTTAGTGCCCCCAGACAATCACAACAAAAAAAAGCAGCAGGAGGGGCTGGAACCACACCTCCCCTCCTCCCCCAGAGCCCAGTCCAGCCTAGTGGAGCTGAAGCTGTCAGTGTGAGTATCCATATCAGATCAGAATAAGAAGAGAGAGAAAAAGAGAGGGAGCGCAAAACAGGGATGATAAATGGTTTGAAACAGAAAAAGCTGAATAAAAGTCAGCTTTTGATGCCTCCTCCCCTGCGGGAGTTAGCCCCACACTCCTCTATCAGTCACCATCTTTCTGTCTTCCCTTGCTCCCACCCTGGGCTATACATCAATACCTCCCTGATTATAAACTGTTTTATTTTTCACTTTCTTTCAAATACAAAAATACCTGAACACAGATGTTTAATCTTAAAGCCACAAAAAAGAATAATTTCATCCCCTTGAGAAAAAGTGAGAGTAAAATCAAAGAATTTGTTTTTATTAAATACAAAGAGAAGATTGTTTAATTTTTGCCCAAGCTTTTAGCTGTTATTGAATGTCAAGACCTTTTTTAAGATCAAAGGAGGGGGAAAAAATCCACCAAAGGAGAAATTATTCAAACTAAAAGAAAGAAGAAAAGACACAGGAAATAGCATTCTGCTTTTTAATGTTTTAAGTCAAAAGCCTTTGATGGGAGAAAATTTTTTAAAAATGAGAAAATGATGGGTCAAAAATGTATACGGAAAAGAAAATGAAGGGCTGCTTTAAAAATTCTTTTAGTCTTTTTCGAGTGAGGCATTTCTGAGAGCTCTCCTGACAATGAAGTGGTTTCTCCCCCTGCGTTGGAATGATTAATGCCTGCAATCAGATGGGGAAGCATCTGATTGCAGGTGAGGCATCAGATTTGCAAGACCATTATTGAAATAAAAGTTCATTATGAATTGACCCAAAGGTTCTACTGCTAGACTGGTCACTGGAGACTGAAAGAAAACTCTTCTAAACAGATGCAGTGGGGACAAAGGGGGCCACCTCAGTTTTCTACACATCTCCGCTAGAAACTGAACAGTTGATTAAACACATTAGCAGTGTGATCTTTTGGTGGGACAGCATTTGTACTACCAGGAGGCATGGGTGTGAACCCCAGTCACTTCAATGGAACTTGCATGCATGTTAACCGTCCGCTAGCACTTGCAATTCCAGTAGAGGAGCATGTCCTATATATATTCAATATCCTGGAGAGAGTCTCTGCCTACCACCTTCAGGGAACATGAGACAATTATATCCTGCAATGGATGGGCTGTGTTCAAGCTTAGGAGGGAGTCTTCTCCTCAGTGGAGGAAAAGACTGCTTTTTACAGGGTTTTTAAATTTTATTTTTAAAATAACTTTAAAATTGAGTGTACTCCCGTGATGGGATGCTGCCTGGCTGTCCCCACCAGAGCTGGCTAGGAAGAGGTTAAATCACAGTCTTCGGGCGCTTTTAAATGATACAAGAAAAGGCAGCTGATCCTTTAATCAGCAGCCTTTCTTTGTGCTCGTTTAAATGTTTGGCCCAGTTTGATGCCGGATCTTTCCTACATCAAACTGGCTGAGGATTCCTGCTCCCTCACTTGCGTCCCTGGGAACTGCCAGGTTTCCTGGTTTGCAAGCAGGGAGAGGCGGGGGAAAGTCGGCGAAAACTGCCTCCTCCAGGTAGCGCTGACAAACCCCCTCTAAAGCCCCCAGCCAGCGATTAAACTTAATCACTGGCTGGGGCAGAGGAGATGGCTTCTCACAAACCCGGCTTCTCCAAAACGCGCTTGGGAGAGCGCACGTTTAAAAGCGCCCTTGGGGTGGCCATCAGCTGATCTGGGTGAGGATGGAGGAGGCCAGTAAGACTAAATAATATAATATTCCATACAGGCTAGTAAGCCACACCTGAAGGCTCTAATTAGGCAATTAGCCCAGATGTGCCCATCTGAACCACAGATAAGAGTAGGCTATGGAAACTCCCTGCAGAGGAGGCTAACTTGGGATTAATGCTACTAGGGTGGCTAAAGTAGGCTTAGGGGAGCAGTGTATAAACCCTGGGTTTCTGCACAAAGGGGACAGCTCAGAGAGGAGGGAAAGAGTCAAAAGGGGCTTGAGAACCCATAAGGGAAAGCAGAAGAAATATGCTTCCCTAGAGGAATGGCCGCTAGAAGGGTACAGCCAAAAGGAACTAAAGGATAAGCGGTTTACCCAAATGAAATGCTGGTAGCAGAGAGAATCATGACTTATTTCTAAGATGCCTGGTTCATGGTTGGAGTGTTCATAGGAGAGGCTGAAGGCACAGTGTGTGGCAACATGCTTGTTTGTGCTGGGAGTTACTGCCTGTGTTTTGTCAAAGCTTGATTGAAATCTAGCAAAATCATGAGAAGAGAGGTTTCCTGGTGGCTTTATGTCAAAAAAGGCACAATAGCTAATTTATTTTTTATTTTTTTATTTATTTATAAATTTCTACCCCGCCCCTCCTGCCATGCAGCTCGGGGCGGCTTACAATATTAAAACATACAATAAAATTTTAAGAATTTATAAAAAACACCATATTAAAATATTAAACAGAGCAACAAAAAAAAAATCAATGTAAATATAAATAGGTGGGGGAACTAAAACATTCCCCTACCCCTCCCTCCCAAAGGCCTGGGCGAACAGCCAGGTCTTACAACTACGCCGGAATGTTAATAGGCTAGGCGCTAATATAATGAATGGATTTTAACTGTCTGACATGGGCTGATTACTCTTGAAAGTGGACATGCCAGCAAAAGATCCCAAGAGGAGAATGTGAGCAAGAAACCTTTGGGCTCATTCACACAGCCTCCTTGCAAACCTACCCTATAATTTGTGTGTCTTACCCAACACCAATGCTTTCATATAGCTTCTGATTCCTCTGACCTCTTCCCTCTGCTTGATTTCCCACAATGCAAAGGGCACACAGGAATCCCCTTGGGCTATCAGCACATGCAATATAATTGGGAAGTAGGGCTTCTCCAGACTTGCCTTCCATTAGTGCTGAGAGCGTATCTGGTAGATAAGGGCCTAGCTAGGTTGGACTAGACCCAGGTGCAAAAAATGGACCCCTATTACCATCCTCTCCCCCTGGTGTCCTTATTGCAGAAAACTGTCACTTACATAGTGAGTCTGCTGCTCTGACTCCTGACACAGTAATGCCTCTCCCTCCCTCTGCTTGCTGTGCCTGCACTGCCTGCCTTGTGCCGCCACTGCCAGTGCTTGCCCCATCCTATGCTTCCAGGTGTGTCCCACATGTGCTGCAGGTGCTTCCACTTAGCTCAGTCTCTGCCCAGCTGTGACACAACAGGACAGGATTTGTGTCCCCTTCCCCCAGCTTGGGCCCCAGGACTAAAGTTGCTCCTGTTAGCTATGCCCCTGCTGACAGAAGGCCCAGCTGAATGGGCCAAGGAGCCTACCCCAAGGTCCTGAATTGCACAGGGTTGCCCTGGTGACCGACTGACAAAGGTTAATCAAATCACACAATGACACTACTCTCATTTGTCAACACTAGTCTCAATTTCATTGCAGGATCACACTCTTAAATCACACACTGTAATAGCAACAGTGCCTTTCAGGACCAGAACCTGGAGAGAGCACATTAGCATGACTGGGTGTTGTCCCTTTAAGAGCCTGAGGCAGTGGAGCCAATGAAGCACCTGATGCACACCTGGGCTGAGACACAAGTAGAAAACCCAGAATCTAGAGTGGGTGTGGTTAAGGGAAGCTGAACAGAGTGAGGGCGTTTATAGACGATCCCGCTTACAAGCGGGATCGCCAAACGCCGGCTTTCCCCCCTGCGCAGTCTCTGCGAGCCGTGTCTGCAGTTCAGACACGGCGCGGAGTGCGAGTGTGCATGCGCGCCCTTCTGCGCATGCGCACTCACCCGCGGAACCAGGAAGTGCGGCGTAAAGCCGGCACTTCGGGAATCCGCATCGGAGGGGGCAGGCGAGCCTGCCCCCTCCGATGCGGATTAAAAAGCGGCCCCAGCAATTAGACGAGCGCCAAGAAAGGCGGCTGATCAAAGGATCAGCCGCCTTTTTGGTCTCGTCTATAAACGCCCTGAGTGTAGTTTGTGCAAAAACTCTGCCAAGACCTAACTAAGGCTATGAGCTAACATCTCCTCAGCAGGCTTTAGAACAGCCTGAAACCAGGACTGAGCGGAAGTCCTGTACAATTTATAGAGCAGCTATTACAACCCCCCTGGAGACCAATCTCTGGGATGCAGGTGTGATACAACTGGGCTAATGGGCTGAGAGGGAAGCCTTGGCTGGGATAGAGCTGCTTTGGGAGGCAAGCCCTAGGGACCTACTCTTTTGTGGGAGATACCCCTAACCCAGGAGAATTAGGACTAGCTGGAGAGTTAGCTACTAAAGAGCCACCTACGCCAAATGGCCTGGAGACTTCTAAAGGAGACTGAGGGCATTACATAGTGGGACAGCTAATTCCCCATACTGGGTTACTGAGGTGCCTCACGAAGGATTGTGCCCTGTCTGCTATCGCACACAAATAGTCATTCAAAAGCTGGGGTCATTAGGAAAACTATAAATAACCAGTTTCACAAAACATATTACCTTGTAGAAGTGAAATCCTATGACTTATAATTCTTTATAGTGTAAGGCAGAAGGAGAGATTGTGGGAGTTACCTTTTTAATGGGATCTAGAAGTCTAAGAAGAGAAACCCTTTAGGAACAACAAATACGTTCCTACATCAGGGCTGGGGAATGTTTTCCCATCCAGAGGCCACTTTGGAAATGAGTACAAGCTCTGTGGGCTGCACAGGGGTTCGGGTGCTTAAGACTTGTGTTCAGGATGAGGAAAAGGAAAGGGTCCAGATGCTGTGTCTATGCCATGTCCTTGAGTGCATGCCCTCATCTTGGTTCCCTTCCCCCAGAGCTCACTCTGTGCTTGAGGATAGGGGCTGGATCCATGGGCTGCTCCAGAAACTGGAAAGGAGCAAGTAAGACCAGATTTGCCCCACAAGCCATAAGTTCCCCACCTCTGCCTTACACAATTCTCTCTTGCGCCTTCTTAAGAGTGTACCTAGGAGGCCATGGGAGCCATCTGCCTTGCCAAGGCCTGCCAAGGCCATCTGTCTTGTTTGCAACTGTTTAATGTTACTGAATGTCTGATCTCTCCTTCCCTTTGAAGTCAATGGTAGCTCCAGTAACCGCAGTAGAGTTGGGTCAGCCAATCTAGGCTTGGTTTACTGGCAAAACTGCTCCTTTTAATTAGGTTAGTGACATTTGCAGTAGCATCCTGCTGTAGATATGCATTTGTCCTGGAGAAAAGCAATCACACGATTGCTTTTGCAAAACTAGTTATTTCAGAACAAGCAATGGGATAATTGTACAACTCAGCAGGATTTACTGTGCTCTTAAGAGCCATAGGCTGCACAGTGCGCACAGACAGCTTTGGAATATTGCTTTTCTTACATCCCAACAGGGAGGTACTATTCAAAAACAGGAAAGCCTTAAATAAATATTTAAGGAAAGGGTGCATGTTTTTGGTAAACTATGCTGGACTATGCTGCTGCCTGCAAAAACACTGCTGCGAATCGAGCCTTGCCGGTTAGGAGGTTTGCCCTGGGGATGATAAGTGAAACTGACTTTGGAATACTCCCGCTCCCCCTGGAAGGGGGCCCTGTGTGAGGGAGTCTGGAGGGGGCCCTCCTCTGGTTGGGGGGGATGTCTCCTGAAAGCTTGTGTCATCGTGCCCACTTCCCCTCCCCCCAGAAGGACACTGGGGTGAGAGGGGGGCTAGTCTTTGCTGTGTGGGCTGTTAATCAGCAAGAGCGGGGAAGGAGTACCAGCAGCTGTGGGGCTAGGGAGGCACCGCTCTCACACTCAACAAGGGGGTGTGGTCAGGGAGGACCCGCCTCTGGGCTGCCTCAACAAGAGCAGGGGACGGCCGACAGCCGTGGTCTGCCCTTTGGCGGGGCATGTTGGCGGGGCACGTCGGCTGAGGCCACTATAGAAGGTTAATATTATTACTGTATGGTGGCAAGGGGAGTTGGTTAGATGAGGGATGAGGGTCCTCCCCCCTGATGTGAGTGGGGGGGAAGGAGGAGTTTGAGTTATGGTTGGAGGGTAAAAGAGGGAGGGAGGTGGAGGATGGGAAGAACTGATATGTTAAGGAAGATGGTATATGATGGGGATGTCTGAATTATTTGCTGGGCCGGCTGTGAAATTTACTGATGTTGAATTATTGTGTTATGCTGTAGTAATTGGTAATTCTGGTATGTGGTTGGTTGTCCCTCCCCTTCCTGGTGAGAGCGGAAGGGGTGATGGTGAAAGGCCCCCCCCTCCCTCCCTCCTGGTGGCAGCAGGAGAGGTTGGTGGTGGCGGAGAAGTGTTTGTGGGTGACCAGGAATTAGAGGGAGAAGGGGTATGTTATTTTGTGGGATCTTAGGTTAGCGGTTAAATGTGTTGGATTGATTGTTAGTAAGATCCTGATTGTGAGGGTTTGTTTATGCCTATATTGAACTGTTATACTGAATTTATATTGCTGTTATATTATGTTGAATTTATATTGTTGTTGTTGTATGTATGTACTTTCATTTTTGTTCGCCGCCTCAAGTCGCTTGTCGAGAGAGTGCGGGACAGAAATTAAAAATGAAATGAAATGAAAATACGATATAGTACATAGGCCTTTTCTGTTGGAACAAGATCAGGTATCCTGTGGTTCTTGAATATTCACCTATAGTGCATGGTAGGTTTCAAAAGATAGTTGTCTATAGTCTGCTGATACTCTGAATCCAATAATGCTGGTTAGGGAAAGGAATCATTATCTCTAAAAAATAAGTAGTTAAAATTTGTTGAAACTATGTAGAATCAGTAAATGTGTAATTAATTAACTTATTTCCTGATACCTCATGCTTTCACTGGATCACAAAAGCATTTCCTGTATACATTTTTATCAAATATAACAAAATGGCTTTCCGAATAAATGAATCTGACCATGGCAGTCCTAAGCAAGGGCATAGCTACCATTGGACAAACAGGGACATTCGTCCCGGGGCCCATACTGGCTGCCCAATATCCAAGGTAGCTAAACCACCCTCCCCCCCTTTTTTCTTTTTTTAAATTTCCACCTGAGCTGGCTGGGGGCCCTTCCAGCTGCTGCGTGGGCCCCCTCCTTGCCCATGGTTGCAACATTGTGTCTGACACAATGTTGCAACTGCAGGCAGGGAGGGGGGAAGGGGCCTCATGCAGCAGTCTGCATCAGGTAGGGTGGCTATACCTCCCCTTTAAAAGAGGACACTTATGAAAAATTCATAGTGCAGGGCTGCACTGGAAGCAATGCAGCCCTGCAACATGCATTTTTCATAAGCGTCCTCTTTTAAAGGGGAGGTATGGCCACCCTAGCATTAGGTCAGGTCACACTCACAAGCCCCGCAGCTCAGCTTGCCCCCTTGGTGCTGCGTCGCAAAGGAGGAGTCCTCCTCACCAGTCCAGACCCAGTCCGGGCAGGGCTGGCTCGAGGGAGGCCCAGCCCAAGCGGGAAGGTGCCCGGTGCTGGCTCCACTCAGTAAGGGAACCGTCGCTGGGCACCTTCCTGCTCCGGCACTCCCCGCATCGAGCTGGACCAGCCCACCCCACCAGCCTTCGGCCTCCCAAGGCTGGTCGGGTGGGCCGGGCCAGCAATGGCACTGCTGCTGCTGGTACGCTTGGCACCAGCGATGGATGGGTCCAGCAGTAGACCATCAGCAGCATGCCGCAGACTCTGCAGACAGAGAGCAAGTAAGTCCCGAGCACCAGCAGTCCAGCGCCCCTAGGCCGGCTGATGGCTTCACCAACAGCAGGAAAAAAGAACCTGTAGCCCAAGAATTTTCCCTGTAATTTTAAAGTTTTTCTGATCCAAATTTTCATTTTCAAAAAATCTTTTTTGTAACAAAATAGTTAACACATCACAGGTGTATCAAAGAAATTTCCTCAGAACTATTTTAAAATGTCGGAAGAAGCCACAAACGTTTAGCTGTTTGCAGAGCAGACCTCTAAAAGGAGTGGCAGATTCTCCATTCATTCCAGACTTCAGAAATGACACTCTTAGGGCGTTTATAGACGAGACCAAAAAGGCGGCTGATCCTTTGATCAGCCGCCTTTCTTGGCGTTCGTCTAATTGCTGGGGCCGCTTTTTAATCTGCGTCGGAGGGGGCAGGCTCGCCTGCCCCCTCCGACGCGGATTCCTGAAGTGCCGGCTTTACGCCGCACTTCCTGGTTCCCCGGGCGAGTGCACATGCGCAGAAGGGCGCGCATGCGCACTCGCACTCTGCGCCGTGTCTGAACTGCAGACACGGCTCGCAGAGACTGCGCGGGGGGGAAAGCCGGCGTTTGGCGATCCCGCTTGTAAGCGGGATCGTCTATAAACGCCCTTAGGGCAAACACAAATTAGTGGGCTTGATCTGGCAATAACTGAAGGGAATTCAGTGACCTGCGTAGTAGAGGAGGTCATGCTAGTCAGATAGGATTGGTGGTACCTTCCAACCTTAGAAACCCTGAATTTCTATATGCCAGAAAGCAAAGTACTACTTGTCTAGCTAGCTACAGAAGTTTTTCTCTCTTATACCATATTAGCCAGAGTTAGGAGACCATTCTTGTTTCTGAATATCCCTCCAGACTATACAATCAAATCATTTCTAGTTTATTTTATTTGTTTAACCAGGGAGTTAACTTAAATCAGTGAAAGCCTTACAGATGTATAATGAAAACAGCGTAGTTATATCCTGAAAATATTTATGTATTTTTAAAATACACTTTCATGAGCAAAAGCACCTTACTTCATAGTTCATATTCGCTTCTGCCAAAGTTTTAAAAAAAAGTGGCTGAAAAGCATTGAATCGTGCAGTCTGTGATTAGCACTTAACATGGTTTGTGTTTTGATGTGGCAGTCGGGGCAAATTAAAATCAGCCATGCACAACTACAATCTGCCTCGATGGCAGCCCTTTCCCCACTCATCTCGGAGTGGTGGGACTGCAGGGAGCTCACTCTTACTGAGATACTTTGGGGTGATGATTATGCAGCCAGACATCCCCTGGCTTTTACTGATCCCAATTTTCCATTCCTGGCATACAAGCTAGAAAAGATGATATAAAACTTTTCAGAAACTGTATACACTTGGAAAAGAAAAACTAGCCTCTGCTATTAGTCACCTATTTTTGTTCTTAAAGTTAGGTTCTGAGTTTCATAAATAAATGGTCTAAATAACTCGCCTGATTTTTAAAGTATGTGAGTTTTCAAGAAGCTGCTGAGAGCTTCACACTCTTCTAAACAGGTCATTTATTTAAGAACTTAAATACAGACTTGGAAGCTTAACCCTATCTTTTATTACCCCCCCCCCCCCCCCAAAACAGCTACTTTGGGAGCAATCTGCTATCCATTAAAGTTAAGGACTTTAGCTTTAGGAGGATACTCAACCTTGTGCTTAGTCATAACATCTTCAAGGGGTTGCATGCGTATGTTGAATAACATGGGTGATAGAATAGAACCTTGGGGAGCACAACATTTCAAATGTTTTGGGGATGACACATAACTGTCCATCGCCACTGATTAACTCCACTCTCTTATGTATGACTCAAACCACTGACCAACAGCTTCTGTCCCACCAGCTATGGTCCCTCATCTGCTGAAGCAACAGCCAGTGGTCAAAATTGTATTTAATTCTGCTGTAATGTCCAGCATGATGAAAATGACCAACTGTCCACAATCTAAAATCATCAGCAGATCATTCATCATCCTGACAAGTGCAGTTTCTACCCCGTTCCTCAATAAACCAGCCTGAGAAGGGTGTGCTATGGGGAAATGTATCTCATCTTTTACATGACGTTTTGGAGAAGGAAGAAAAGTGGTTTGAATAGTTTGGGGGAATGCTGAAGATTAGAATCTGCACATCAGCTGTGGCTGGGACAAGCTTCTTACCCTGTAATCTAACCCCAAAACCAAGTTTGCAATTAAATCAAGAAGCAGTGAAAGTAGTTTCAGAAATTGAGAAGAGGGTTCTCAACTATAAGAAAGGATTTCATGTAACTTATAAGCACTCTTTCCGTAACCTAGACAAAGTAATAGTGAAGGCAATACTGAGTCGCATTCCTTTTTTCTTACATAAAAGGAAGGCAAACTCGGATGATGAAAAAATTCAATGCACTTCATTACAGATTGTTTTTGCTGTTATAAACAATAAAAAATCCCCCCCATTTTGCAGTGGAAAATGAGTGATTATCTAGTGGAGTGGTAAAATGCAGTGGGTGTGGCAGGGCAACATATCTAAAGATTGAACCTTGTGAGTTTCAGTGGACAGGGGAAGGCACCAACATTTCCACTGATAACCAAGGGTTGTAAGCCACAGCTTCCCAAGCTTTGTCCAGGTGACCCTATTTTGAGACTTCAATAGAATTCTTTGATTCCCAGGCAGCAGCAAAGATGTGCAAAGTCTATCAAACATCAGTCAGAACTTTGCCTTCATCTGCAGCTGGTGTGGCTGCCATTTAGGGTCCTTACTCGCAGGTTGGGAGCTCCTGTTTTAACCACAAGGTTTCGTATTCTCCCCTTCTCCGGCTGCTTTCTGGGTTTTGCACAGACCTTCCTCCATGCTTTCCCTTCTTTATCAGCCTACTACTACCCATTTCTTTTTCTTCTTGAATGCTCGCCTTAGCCAGCTTAATTCAAAAGTTAAATTCTTTTACTTTTAATCTTTTTAAATTCTAAATTTCTGGTTAAATCCAAAAGGCTGCAGAAGAAGTGAGAAGATTCTTTTCTTTATTTGCATTCAGAATACTGCATGTTTCTCCCAGAAGTCCTGTGACTTTGCAGTTTCATTTGGAGTGGGGGAAAACTGATTTCACCAAACACCTGTAACCCGTTCATCATGCACATTATTACTACGTTAATATTTTTTACACCGGAAAGCCTATAACTAGTTTTTATAAAATACAGATGCTTATGTCTGCTTTTCCTCAGCTTTTGAGACCAGAATAGCAAAACAAAGACAGATTTTCAAATCCTTTGAGCAAAGATCTCGTATCTCTCTCAGAGGAAAAACCATTGTTTTGGAAAGAATGTAGTTGCTGGAGGGGGAAAAAAACTAGCAGAAATGTTTTCAAATTAATGTTAAAATTTGTAATAAGGTTTGACAAATTACTCTGGTATTTCTATTCCTTTGTTTTGGTAATATAAATGAAGAACTCATATGGAAAATCATTTCCACAATTATGGGTCCACCTGAATTGTGCTAGGATTGCATTTTTCACTTGAGACAGGAACAAAATATGAGAAGTGTAATAGTGCTTTCTTCAGAGAGGGAGTGCACTAGAGCACTTGAATGGGGCTTGTGAGTGCATTACTGTTTGGAAGATGGTGCTGTAGGGGAGGTTTTCCCGATCCCTTTCTGATGTGGCCTGTCCTCCTCTTACACGGACTGTACCCAGGGCCCCGATTCTTCTGCAAAATATTTTCCAAAATTCTGCGACCCAAAACGGAAAATTCTGCGACCCATATGCCAAAATTCTGCGACTCACATGGCAAAGCAGGAAACCCACCCAGAAAAACCACATGGCAAAGAAGGAAACCCACCCACAAAAACACATGGCAAAGTGTGTTTT
>QEPC01004227.1:480101-519623 GCA_003113815.1 Sphenodon punctatus | reverse complement strand
AAACCCTTTCCTATTGGTCCAGCTCGGTCTCCTGACTTATTTGAACCCTCACATGACCCCCTTTGGCCATTCCGACATACTCCACGATCAGCTGCCCCATTGTTTCGACAACTCTTTAGGGCCTAGGTCTAGGATGATGAAACCCTTTCCTATTGGTCCAGCTCGGTCTCCTGACTTGTTTGAACCCTCACATGACCCCCTTTGGCCAATCCAACTTACCCCACGATCAGCTGCCCCATTGGTTTGACAACTCTTTAGGGCCTAGGTCTAGGATGATGAAACCCTTTCCTATTGGTCCAGCTCACTCTCCTGACTTGTTTGAACCCTCACATGACCCCCTTTCCAAACTTCTAGTCATGGGGTACAAGTACCCCGGAAGTGTATTTTGGGGGTTTCTGGGGACGTCCCTTCCCCTTCCGTCAACATCAATTCCCCTTCCAGCAATGTCACTTCCATCTCCGGTCACGGGGCTCCCCTTTCCGGCGAGGTCACATCTGTTTCCGGTCACGTGGCCATGGCATCATGAGCATGCAAATTAAGCCCCACCAACCTCATTAATATTCATGAGTAAGCCCCGCCTACTTCATTAGTATTCAAGGTGTACCCTTATACTACTTATGTACATAGTTTGTAAAATTGTATCAACCATTGGTTGTATCAATAAAGTTTATATGATGATGATGACTCTTCTATGCAAACTACGTTCGCTATTCATGGCAAATCAATGGGAAAACCCCGTCAACAGTGGGTTGCAAGCCAGAGGATATTGCCCCTGGGATTCCCATTGAACTCTATGGGCCTCTCAATGAAGAAAGATAGCTCCGCCTTAACTATGGAGCCACTACTGTGGCTCCATAATGGAGTACAGTTATTACCTCTCTACAAAACTAGAAAAGAAATTGTTAGAGAGTAAATTCCTGGGTTGCATGGTTAACCACCAATACTCTTGATAACTCCAAGAAACATTTTTCCTCACTAAAATCACTGCCAGTGGCTACATTAATTCCTGTAGCTGAATCAATCCAGGAAGGAATCGGTTGTACCAAGTCATCTGTAGACCTTTCACCCATGGGGTTCTCCCTCCCATGGTCTCTCAAATGCGGAGTCTAGGTGTGCTCCTCGATTCATGGCTCAGCCTGGAATCTCAGGTTGTAGCTGTGGTGGGGAGTGCGTTTCGGCAGTTACATCTTGTCGGGTGGCTTCGGCCGTATCTTTCAGACTCTGACCTTGCCACTGTCATCCATGCCTTCATCACCTTGAGAAAGAGATGGCATTTAGGAAAGCTGCGCTGGTGTTGCGGGCTATTTAAACCCGCTGCTGCAAAGGGCTGAGTGGTCATGTAATAGACAAAACTGCTGGAAGGGCATGCCTCAAAGCCAGAAGTGGTTGTACATCCTGGAATGTAGGAGGTTCAGAGTAACACCTGCATGGGGCCCTGATGGTGAGCAGTTGGAGTGAGTCCTGGAGCAGTGAATGGCTTCCCGAGATGCCAGCTAATTAAGAAGGATACTGTAAGTAAGAGGCTTGAGTGTTGCCCAGAAGAGAGATCGTTCAGTGGGCTGAAAGAAGCCCAGAAGAGAGAGCCCTGATTTTTAGAGGGCTGCAGATGGGAACCTGCTTCGGACAGTTCAAGTCTGACTGGAAGGCTAGAGACACTAGCACAGGACCTAAATGAGTCCATGCCTGGTGACTTAGAAAGCTAAGGACTAAGAGCCCTGCGTGGCTTGAGGTCTAGGAAGTTCTGTGATAAGTCTTGCGTGGCTCAGGGGATATAAGGTGCTAGAGGGCTGAGGCCCAAATTGGTAAATAAACTAGGTGCAACTAAAAATGGCTACCTTTCGTGATGTTGCAGAGGTTTCGTATGCTCTCCTGTCCCATGTTGGCCAAGGGAGAAGAGACCCTGGGGGAAAGACCCTGTGACAGTGACCTACAAGGAGTACTGGTTGAGTTAATTATTATTATTATTATTATTATTTATTAACAAACATTTATATAGCACCAGCAGTGTACCTGGCACTTTACAAAGTAATAAAATAGACACAGTCCCTGCCCCTAGGGCTTACAATCTGAGAGACAGGAGCTGGGGGAGAGACTTAGGAAGGGGAACAGAGGGAGAGACAAGGGGTCTAACATTCATGAAGATGCGAGGTCTCAAGTGCACGTACTTGGCTTGGTTACGATGAGAATGACAGCAGGCAGGTCCATGTTGCAAGGATAAGGGTAAACCGATCGTAGGTATAGGAATAGTGGCTCAGCAGGATAAAGAGTCAGACAGAGCAGAGCGAAAGAGGTGAGTTTTAAGGAGAGATTTGAAGGTATGAAGGGAGGGGGCAAGGCGGATGTGGACAGGGAGGGAGTTCCAGGCATGGGGGGCAGCAAGTGAGAAGGGACGAAGGCGCTTAGGGGAGCAGGGAAGGCGTGGAAGGGTGAGAGAAGGGACAGAGGAGGAGCAAAGTGCACGGGCTGGAGTATGGAGGGCGATAAGTGCAGAGAGGTAGGGGGGAGCAAGGTTGTGAAGAGCAATTAGTTTAGTGTTAATGGTTAAATGTTGATAAAGTTAATAAGTTGAAATGTGACCTACCCTGAGCTGAAGGAAAAGAGTGGGATACAAATTGAAACAAACAAGAGTCTTCTAACCTAACCCCTGCTCCAAGTTCCCCAAAAGCTACCCTGCAACTCGCCCTGCATGAGGAGCTGCAGTTTTTAAAGAGTTAGTGCAGTAGACGACACCTGTTTCTTCTCCTAGGGACACTGAACTTGTTCATTGTCTTCAAGACCTTCCCATTCCTAGTGGTGCTGGTCATCTCAAACCCCATTGACTTTATATGGGAATGGAGGATAGTTAGCAGCCTCAGCCTGGTGGTATTCTCCCTCCCTTCACCTGCACTGCTTGCTCCTAACCAAGACCAGCAAAGGGGCAAGAGCCCCAAGGGAATCTAGCCTGGAATTCTGGTGAAGACACCTTACCACTTGGAGAAGGCTGGCCCCACTGGCTATTATGAATTGACAGATTTATTTGTAAGCCAAGCTCATTCTGTGGATGAGATGCAACAAAAAGGAAGCTTGTCCCTTGCCAAAAAATGTTTCATCTTGTGTTGTGGAAGCAAACGAATGGGGGGGGGGGGGAATGCAGACAAGATGAGAGAGATGTAAGTTGATATCTAATTTCTGCTCTTGACTGTATTTATTAAATTTTATGGGTTAAACTTGAACTGGAATGTACGTATTTTAAATCCCCCAACTTTTACAAGACTTAAGACTAATCAAAATATATTCCTGGGGAAAATGAGAGTGGGGGGAGGGGGGATTAACATTCCTTTATAGTGTTTATGTTTTTGTGGTACTAAGCTAACCAATTAAAACCAAGAAGCATACCAGCGTGAGTGACTAGAAATTGATTAATCAAAAGTAGAAAGCATTAAACATCATAAAATAGGGAATAACTAGTAAGCAATAACACTGCAGACTTCAGGAGTTTTGGTAGGTAATAAACGGAACGTAGGTCAACCATGTGACACTGTCGCGAAAGAGGCAAATGACACTATCGCGAAAGAGGCAAATGACATTTTGGGGTGTATTAATGGATGTCCTATCCAAGGCCACATTCACAACAGATGAGGAGGCACTGTTAAAATGACACGCAGAAAAGGATGCGGCTACGGGGAGGAGCCTGATGCTGGAAGTAGTGCCGGTGTGAACGGGGTTCTGCTGCAGGTTTGCTTGCACATGATGGGGCTGGATTTTGTGCCCTGTCATGTGTGAGCAAACTATCGGTTTGAGAGCCACATGTATGTTTGTCATCTTGTGCTTTCTTCTACTGCATAGTCATTATCTGTATGATTACTTATTAATTATTATTATTAATATAGTGCCAGCAATGTACCTGGCACTGAACAATCAATAGTTAGATTGTAAGTCCCTGTGGGTAGGGACTTGTCTATAAGAGAGACAAGGGAAGGGGAGACAAGGGAGAGGTGAACATTGGGAGAAACAAAGATACATTCATGAAGTTGCATGTGCACATGCTTAACTTAGTTATAGGGAAGAGAAAGTAATTTCCTCCTCATGATGACCCAGGGAAAGCCTGATAGAAGAGGTAGGTTTTCAGGAGGGATTTGAAGATTGGGAGGGAGCAGAATGAATGTATCCAGGGAAGGTGTTCCAGGTGGTGGGTGGGGAGGTGGAGCAGCAATGGAGAAGGGTTGAATACATTTTGAGCAGCAAGGAAGTCGTGAGCAGGCGAGGGTGGGGGCTGAGGAGGAGCAAAACTTCGAATGGAAATGTGGCAGGAAAGAAGGATGGATTGGGAGCAAGGCTATGAAGAGCTTTGATGGTGAAGACAAGGAGTTTGTGCGACAGAGGGAGGACCCCAGTGTAGGGTGGAGAGAAGGGACTAAACATGGTCAAAGTGATGGGCAAGGTGAGTGACTTTGGTGGTAGAGCACTGAATGGAGGAGAGGGAGCAGGGGAGACCAATAAGAAGGAAGTTTCAGTAGTCAAGGTGAGAGATGATATGGGTTTGGGCAGTGGAAGCAGTAAGGCAAAGCTGGATTTTTGCAATATTATGCAGAGTGAAGTGACAGGACTTGGAAACAGCCTGACTCTGATGTATAAGAAAGAGGGAGGAGTCCAAGATGAATCCCAGGCTATGCAGCTGAGGGACAGGCTGGATGGTGACACTCTCAATGGAAATGGAGAGGGGAATGTTTTGGGGGAAAAGAGGAGTTCAGCCTTGGCCATATTAATCTTGAGTTGGCAGTGAGATGTCAGACAGTCTGCAATATGAGACGGGGCAGAGAGAGAGAGTTGAGTGCCCTCAGCATACAGGTGATACTGGAAGCCATGAAATTCAGTGAGTTTGCCCAAAGAAATACTGTAAAGGAAGAAAAGGACCTAGGACAGAATTTTGGAGAACTCCCACAGAGAGGGCAAGTGATGCAGAGGAGGTACCAGCAAGAGAGACCTTGAAGGAGCAGTTTGAGAGAGATGAACAGAACCATCAAGAATGGAGTCCCAGAAACCAAGGGAATGAAGTAAATCTTATTTATTTATTTATTTATTTATTTAATTTATTTAATCAATCAATTTATATCCCGCCCCTCCTGAAAACAGCTCGGGGCGGCTAACAATTTTAAAAACATAAAAAATACAACCACATAAAATTTAAAACAATCATAATAATATTAACAATTAAACAGGGCTAGGCTACAACAAAATAATAAATAAGGGTAGGAGGAGATTAAAAACCCCTCCCCCCCCCCAGGCCTGGGTGAACAGCCAGGTTTTACAAACTCGCCGGAAGGTTAAAAGGCTTGGGGCCAGGTGAGCTTCCTCTGGGAGGGAATTCCAAAGGCACAGCCCGGCCACCGAGAATGTCCTCTCCATTGTGACCCCCCACTTAACATGGGGGACCTCCAAGAAGGCACCCGCGGCAGACCAAAGGAGCCGCTCTGGGGCGCAGAGGGCGAGGCGATCCCTGAGGTATGAGGGACCGAGACCGTGAAGGGCCTTATAGATCAATACCAATACCTTGAACCTGGCTCGGCATGCTATTGGCAACCAGTGCAGAGTCCGGAGCACAGGTGTTATGTGATCCCGGCGACCCGTCCCCGACAGGAGCCGGGCCACTGCATTCTGCACTAGCTGCAGCCTCCAAACCAGGAACAGGGGCAGCCCCATGTAGAGTGCATTGCAGTAGTCCAGCCTCGAGGTGACAAAGGCATGGATGAGGGAGGCCAGGTTCGGGCCGGAGATGTATGGGCGCAGCCTCCACACCAGATATAACTTGCAGAAGGCAGCCTTCGCCACCACCTCCACCTGTCGCTCCAGGCGGAGATCTGTGTCCAATATCACCCCAGACTCTGAACCTGCTGAGCTATAGGAGGGTGAACCCCCCCAATCAGAGGGGCTGACATCTCCCTTGATCTCCCCCCCCCCCATCACCTCCATCTTATCGGGGTTGAGCTTCAGTCTGCTCTGTCACATCTTGAAGGAGGATGTGGTCAAAAGGCAGAAGAGAGATTGAGCAGGACAAGAATGGAATAGAGACCCTCAGACTTGGTTAAGAGAAGGTCATTGGTGATTTTAGCAAAGGCAGTCTTGGTCAAGTGGAAAGGGCAGAAGCCTGATTGAAGGGGGTCAAGGGAGAAATTGGAAGAGAGGAAATCAAGACGGTGTGGGTAGACTGCTTGCTCCAGGAGCTTGGAATCAAAGTGGAGGGAGAGATGGAGGGATCAAATGTGGCCTTCTTAAGGTTAGGGGTGATAGTGGCATGTTTGAAGGCTGCTGGAAAGGACCCAGCAGAGAGGGAGAGATTGATGTGCATCAGAGAGGGCACAGCGGTGGGGGAAAAATCACTGTTAGGAGATGAGAGGGAATGGGATCAAGGGGGCAGGAGAAACAGTTGGATGAATAGAAGAGGGAGACAACCTCATCAGGGAAAACTAGAGAGGAGGATAGACAACAGCAGGAGGGGGAGGGTTGAGGAGCAATGTCAAGGTGGATTTTAATCAATCTTGTTGAAAAAGGAGAGAAGATTCTGTGCAGAGAGAGAAGAAGGGGAGGAGGACAGGGAGGTTTCAGAAGGGAAGAGAAGGTTCAGACGAGATGGCAGGGGCTGTGGGAGTGAGATTTAATCAACATGGAGTAATAGCATTCTTTGGCCAAGGAAACAACATCCCTAAATGCAGAGAGGGCAATCTTAAAGTGGAGGAAGTCAGCAAGCTCATGAGACTTTCACCAGTGGCTCTCAGTGGCATGAGAGCAGTATCTGCAGTGGCAGAAGGTGGGGGTGATCCAAGGATGGGGGTTGATGCAATGGGTAGGACTGCACAAGAGAGGAACAAGATAGTCAAGTGTGGAGGAAAGGGGTGAGTTGAAGGCAGAGAAAGCGGAGTTGGGGCAGGTGGAAGAGGAGATGGATGAGAGAAGCGGGGAGAGGGAGGAAGCAAAGTCCAGAGAACTAGTGGATTGAAGGTCATGAAAGGAGAGAGAGGTTGGAGGAGAGAGAGGGGTTGAGTAGGAGACATGCAATGAAGCAAGGTGGTGGTTGAATACAGGAAGGGCATCAAAGGATCGGTCAGAGAGAACATTTTTTGGGGGGAAGACTAGGTTAAGGGAGTGGCCATCATGATGCATTTAGGTCAAAAGAAGAGGTCAGAGAGGAAGCGGGAAGCAGTAAGTTCAGAAGGGGTGTCCATGGCTACCAAAGTCCCCCCAAATGAGGGTGGGAATATTGTCATTGGAAAGGAAGAAAGTAAGCCAGGTGTTGAGGTCAGAGAGGAGAGGGAGTCTCCGGGGTGGTAGATGACAGCAACATGGGGATTAGAGGCAAATGCACAAGGCCTCAAAGGAGGAGAGAGAGTGAGAAGGAGGAGAGTTAAAGGTTTGGAATTGAAACTGGCAAGGAGCAGGCCAACACCACTGCCTGCCAAAGCGAGGTGAGGGGGTGAAGGAGAGGTTGCCAATGGAGAGGGCAGCAGATGGAGCAGTGTTGCAGGGGGGAATCCAGTACTTCATACGTCTCTGATTTTCCCACTTATCAGATGATGGTGTCATTCCCATGACCATGTAACCGATACACCTCTTATGTGTTGTCCAGCAATCCCTTGACCCCTTACTTTATAACATGCCTGACCACATACTTCTCTGAACAGATATTCATAGAGATTCAGGGTACCTGTCTAGAATTTTCTATATTTAATTTGGGGACTTCCAAGAAGTAAGCCCTTCCCAGATGTAAGCAAAATAGTTTTTTTGGGTGGGTTTCTACAGGAGCTGGAACCTTTGGGTGAGACCTTGGGGACTGATCTATCTTGCTGGTTTATGCAGCCAGGGTTAATTTGAATTTGAAGCTGAATATAAAGCCTGTAGCAAGGAACCAGGTTAACCAGACTCCGACAGGAGAGGCAGCTTGCTACATGGAGGATAAACCAGATGTGGCTGCCCTCCAGGATCTGGTATAGCCCAAACCTGTTGGCCAGTTGGCTTATGAGCAGGGACCTGTGTTCGCTCTTTTTTCCCCATTGCTGCCAATGGGGAAAATGGAATGAACACGGGTCCTTGCTTATGAGACACAAAAGTAGTTGCTTGTTTCTGCTGTAAGCGTCAGAAGCTGAGAATGTGGCACAGTGAAGAAGCTAACTCCATAAAATTGGGAATTTAAGACACTTTCCCAGAAAAAAGCTGAGGCCCACAGTGGGGTGATTGAGAGAGGGCCTCACCACTTGACAGTGGGCCAGACTGATTGTGGTTTGCTCGGAGGGAGAATGAACAAGTTCCTGGGAAGAGACAACCTGCAGTCTGAGTCCTTGCATTTTGCATCTGCAGCGATGGCTTGGCAATGACATGAAGGTGGATCTCTGTGGTCAGTGAACTGAGCCAGTGCACAGAGTACCATACCCTCTTTTTCTCTTCAGAGAGTTGCTGCTCTAGCACACATTCCCCCTCCCCTGCCAAGCAATGGGCATCTGTCAGGCAGAGTTGCTCCAGAGGCGGGTTTTCATAGTGTAGAGGAACTGAGCTGCCAACCAGAAGGGGCATGCTTTAAAGCCACAATCCTAAACACTCATTGGATTTTCTTGTTTGGGACACATTAATGGATTGTTGACAGCACCAGAGTCCTTAAGCTTCCAGCTTTTGCTTATAGGCTAGCTTTGAGCCAACTTTTAAACCCATAGCAAGAGGCAGAATCCTTGCCTGCTCTCTCCTTGCTGCAATGCTGCCAAATATTTGTCCAACCAAAGCTGCTGAATCTTTGAGCAAGCTTGTTGGCTGCTGCTCATTTTCAACTTTGCTTTTCAGACCTGCTGATTTTTATGCTTTGGCAGAGCATAGTTTCTGAAAATGTTACCTCATAGTTTTGACTTCAGCAGAGTATCTGGTTATAGTAGGAACAATAATTATATTAAATTGGACAATAGCTAGTTCTGGGCAGTTAGCCTCATGGACTAAAACCTTGTAGCAGCTGCAAATGAAAGGCAACATCCAAAGGTCAAAAGAGAGAAAATGAATACACAGATGGGTGTTTATATTTTTTAATATATACATATATAGCAAGTGAGCAAGCATTTATTTCCTTTCATTTCTAGGCCACCCCTCGCACAAAAATGACTTGGGGAGACATACAATATATGTATTGTATATATTAAAGTAACATTGGCAACAATAAAAATAGACTAAAACACATTAAAAGAATTCTCCCCCATGCGGTCTGTCATAGAAAACATTCCACACCCATCCCACTATCTCCCCCCCCTTCCCCAAAGGCATGGTGGAATACCAGGTCTTACATTGCTCCTGGAAAGTGGGGAGATCCGGGCTAAGGTGGATCTCCACTGGGAGCATGTTCCACAGTGACGGTGCAGCCACTGAGAATGCCCTCCTGCCTGTATGGACCCTCCAAAACAGCGGGACCTCCAGAAGGGCACTCGAGATGACTGCAGGGCCACTCAGGGACTGAGGCGATCACTCAGATAAGTGGGGCCCAAGTCGTGTAAGGCTTTAAAGGTCAAAATGAGCTCCTTGAATCGGGCCCAGAAGACAATAGGCAGCCAGTGTAATGCCTGGAGCACCAGACTAATGTGCTGTCTGTGGCCCATCCCAGTCAACAGGTGGGCTGCTGCATTTTGCGTTAGCTGCAGTCTCCAAACCATTGCCATGGGCAGTCCCAGGCAGAGCACATTACAATAGTCTAGCCTCAAGGTGATGAATGCATGGATGATGGTGGTGAGATCAGAATCCGAGATGCATGGGCAGAGCCTCGTCACCAGATGCAGTTGGGGAAAGGTGCCCCTGCCCACAGGTAACACCTGCAAATTCAGGTGCAGCTGCAAATCCAGGAGCACCCAAGGCTCAGCATAGATGGAACCAATGGAGGGAGGACTCCTCCAATAATGGGGGTTTCCCCCTCCCCCCAGAACACCGACCCCACCTACCAACATCACCTCTGCCTTGTCAGGATTGAGTTTCAATTGGCTTAAATATCTATCTATCTCTATATACATATTAGCTGTTAACCTGAGATAATTTATGCTGACGTTGGGTGGAAGGAACTTCCACCTATGTGCTATTGTTGCGTATAATTTTGGCCCTGGCTATTGATGCCTATCCCCCTCTGATTGATCCCTAGTGTGCCAACCCTACAGCTAACTCCTCCGATTTGACTGTGGTCAGAACAGCCTATTGTGACATCAGCTGTTCCATTTACTTTACCAATGGGCTGATGTTGGGTGGACATAATTTTGCCCCCGACCATTGGTTATGGCCGTATAACCTTCAGACACTAAAGGGTCTGACAATCCTTAATTTAAGACCTCATCCCCCCGCTCCCTCCCCCAATTACTTAAAATAAGTCTTTTGTATTTTTGGTTGGTCCAGTTGGTCTGAACTAAGTGTTCACTGTGCCAACAGACAGACATCAGAATTTTTATATAGCTAGATTATTGTGTGTGTGTGTGTGTGTATTGACTCAAGCATGTGTTTTGGTGAAGTTCACTGATCACTTGGACAGTGAATCCAGTGTATTCTTCTATCTGTGCCAGTACCCTAGCCAGTTTATAGGCTGCACGACTATTTTTAGACTTCCTGTGCCTGACCCCAAGAGGTCTGGGTTTGATTTGCTTTGGGAGTTCTCCTGGCCCAAGCTGCTTTGGTGCGGTCAGGTTCCCTGTGGGTAAAAGGCCCCTGAAGTGTGCCATGATGTCTCTGTACTTGGTGTGTGTGTGTATGTGTTGCCACATTGGAAAAAGGGTGGGGAAATGCCTTAATCCTACTCCTTTCATGATGTAAACCTGCCCCTGTGATGTCATGGAATTCTGTGGGGCAGATCCACACTATTATAGACTGGGTCCAGGCATGGAAGAGATGAACTACATTGGAGCCTGGCTTAAGTTGGTCCTGGAGCAGTCTGACTTGGTTTGGACTCAGTTTTGAAGCCCATACAGGGCTCTGCCCTGACAATGAAAATACACTCAGCACTGTGTCAAATATCCAGCAAATTGCAAACTTATTCATAATGCCACTGCTCATTTGGGGGCCTGACCCATGGTCTGGAACCCTCTGCAATAAAGGTATACTTTATATCCTTGGTCGACAGCAGTAATTTGATCTATCCCTTGCTCTAAGCCATTGAATCTGAAGCCACACAATCTCTCTCCATTTTGAATACAGTAACACAACAGCCTGCATCAGTGCAACTTGACATCAGTACTGATGGTGGGGTCAATCCCATGACCTGTAGAAATGGCACGCAGCTCATGTGTGTGAAAACCATGTGCAAATCCATAGTGGAGACATGTCACACAGATTCTTCAGGAGGGGAGGGTTGGAATTGCGGCCATTGATTATAATTTTAATAGATTTTTAAAAAAACAATAACGCAATGCCTGTAGTAGTATAGGCATATACAGGTATAGGCCTAAGGAATGAGAAAAGGGGACTCTGAAATATTAAGGAGCCCTGGCGTATGTGGAAATAAAAGGGTTAAACCAAACCAGTTTTGAATAGACTTTAACTTGGGTATGGCAGAGCCTCTGGCCCTTTTAAGGGAGCTAGGACTAGCAGAGGAGTGAAGGTGCTACTTAAGTCCCAGGTGTTGAAGTGAGTGTGAAGCATGCCTGGATGCTTCACAGCTGTGTTAAGGGAATGACTAGGTCAGCTCAAACCCAGGAGAGCCTGAGAGGGGCTTAGTTGAAGGAGGTGGTTGAACTGAGAGGCTTGAGGAGGACTGAACTCAGTTTTCAAAACAAATCCAGGAGCTGGGAGGGTGTTCCACAAGCCTAAAGGGATTGGACTGGCCAGGAGGGACTGTGCCTGACCAATGAGAGAATGCGAGTACAGGAGGATCTGTATATATTGCTAAGTGAGAATGTATGGACTACAGAAGGTGATGGGACAATGTAAATAAAGATACTGAGGAGTTACAATCCTGCTGTGGGCTGACATTTTGGGGCTAGCCCTGAAAGGACTTCTACCCAAAGAGGTCGC
The DNA here is from genome assembly GCA_003113815.1 of Sphenodon punctatus. Taxonomy (NCBI): domain Eukaryota; kingdom Metazoa; phylum Chordata; class Lepidosauria; order Sphenodontia; family Sphenodontidae; genus Sphenodon; species Sphenodon punctatus. Next base: position 507,638 of record QEPC01004227.1, on the reverse strand, counting down.
CTTGTTACATGAAGTGGTGGAGAATGTGGGCAACCCCAACATATGCTGTCAAGCTAAAGGGGGTTGCCAGCACAGTGAGCAAGTGACGAGAGCCAAAGAAACCTGTGTGAGCTCCCTTACAAGAGGCTGAGTCAGGAAGGGGGGAGGGAGAAATCCAAATACTTGTTTTCTACTCCAAATACTTGTTTTCCCCATTTTGGAGCACTTCTCTAAATACAAAGGTATAATAAGGCTTTGGTTGGTGTGGGATATAATTGGAAATGGTACATCTCATTAGACAGATGTTAGGAGACAGGTTGCCTAATATCTTTCCAGTTGTACTACCTATGAAAGTCCAACCCCTGTTAATCAAACTCGTAAGGCAGAGATGCCTATTGTATGCTGTGTATTTTGGGCTCACTAAAAATAAGCACAAACTGCTTTAACTCTGAGATACTGGGTACTGAAATGGACAATGCAGGGAGCAAGGAGGGAGACAGGTGGTGGAAAAGAGAGAGTTCAGATGTCTGGGGTAGATATTATGACAAGAATGCTGGGTTAGACTACTGAATTTCATTATTTCCTTATAATTTTTGGAGCCTGCAGAAAGACAATAAAATAATTAACACTTCTAGCACATTTCATCCATAGGCTTCAGAGTAAATATGAAGCATAACTTGGTGTCATACAGATGAGAAAACAGCAACAAAGAGGTAAAGTAATTTGCAAGCTAGTAATAGATAGGGGTGGGACTACCGGATCATCCGGTATCCGATGCTGCCGGTATTTGGTGTACCAGCAGTATCGGATTAAACCAGGTAATCCGGCCCATTTACCGGATTTCCCCTTACCAGATTTTTTACATTGCAGTTATTCAAATGAATGGCCGCAATGTAAAAAAAACACACCAAAAAACCCCCACTTTACTTTCCCTCCTGAGTCCAGGCTGCGCGAGTGAAAGGGGGGGACACCCCCTACCTGTAAGGACTAGGGGGCCCGAAGCCCCGCCCCCCAGTGCCTCGCGGCAACCCGCAGCGCCGGCAGGGACCTCCGCCCCGCCAGGGGAACTCCCCAGCCCTCGCACCCCCGTCCCCGACAGGAATCCACCTGCCGCTTCCCTCGCCGAACTCCCTGACAGGCGGCCGCCGGCCAGGCCACCAGAAAACACGCCGCCGCGCTTCGATTCGGCCCCAGGGGGCGGGGCCAAGCAGAACTCCCCGCCGGAAGCAACCCCGCCCCCGCGATTGCGCCGCTCAGCGCGGCTGCGGCAACGCCCCCAGCAGGGGGATAAAAGCTCATGGCAGGGCTGACCACCTTGCTGGTGATCGAGCCTTGTGCCCGTGAGACTGGCCCCCCCCTTTTTCTGTGCGTGACTTGAGAGCCTTGTGACTGGAGGAGCGAGCAGCGTGTCTGGAAGCGAACGAGAGTGTGTGTGCGTGAGTGATAGGTAACGTGAGCCTGCAGGTGAGTGTGTCGCCCTACGGGGATCCGGGGAGCACCCTAGCCTGGGTCCTTCCCTGGCGTGTAAGCCCTATCCACCAGCCTTCCCCCTCCTGGGCTGTTGCACCCCCGTTCCCCACCAATCTCACTCTCCCTTCTCCACCCCTACCCCCGCTCCTTCCTGAATCCCGTGTGTGTGTAGGGAACGCAGCAACAAGGGCATGCGAGACCCAGATGCCCGATGATGAGTCAGGCTGGGGACTACTAATCCTGTTAGCCCTATTCCACCCTGAGGGCGTGTTTTTCCCCCGGTGCCTCGCTGCGCTCCTAGGGCAAGGTAGTGTGAATCCCCCCCTTTGCTCTTCTAGCCTACGGGCACTTCCCCAGACCTTGCTCCAAACCCCCTCTCACCCCACAGAATCACCAGCTTCTAAAACTTTCCCCTCTTACCCCCCCTTCAGGGGGTTGTCAGCCATGGAGCAGCTTGCAGCCGAGGTTCAAGAGCTATCCCGGATAGTCAAGTCCCTCGCAATGGAAGTGAGGGATTTAAAAGAGCAGCAGGCCGGGGGGGGAAACCCCGATGCATTCGAGCCCCAAGGGGCGGCAGCAGCACCCGTTGATGCCCCGGCCCCCCTGTCCCGGGAGCCAAAGGGGCCCAAAATTACGAAATATGCCGGGGACCGACGACAATTTAGAGGTTTTCTTGCTTTGTGTGAGTTGGCCTTCACCATGCAACCTTCCACTTATAACACCGACGCCCGTAAGGTTGCCTTCATCATAGGACTCTTGGAAGGTCATGCCCTGGCCTGGGCGACGCCTCTACTCACTAGCAAGAGCCCCTTGTTACAGGACTATGACAGGTTTGTCAAAGAGTTTTCTTTTCTCTTCGATTATCCTCACAGGGTGAAGGACGCCGAAGCAGCCATCCTGGGACTCAAGCAAGGGAAAGGGCCCTTGCTTGAGTACGTAACCAAGTTTCAACAACTCGCCGTAGACCTAAACTGGCCCGACCATGTCCTCCGAGTGATGTACCGACGAGGGTTGAGCGAGGAGTTAAAAGACCAGCTCGCAGTTACTTCCCTGCCGGAGGCATGGGGAGACTTGGTCAACCTTACCATCCAGATTGATGAACGTTTGGGGGAACGGCGACGAGAGAGGCGGCAAGAACCTTTCCGAGCCCTAGGCCCTCGCATTCCGCCTTCCCCCGCCCGGGGTGAGACGAGTCGAGAACCCGAGGGGGAACCCATGCAAATCGGGGTCGCGCGGGGACCGTTGACCGCCGCGGAAAGAGAACGCCGACGAGCCTCTCGGCTCTGTTTCTACTGCGGAGAGTCCTCGCACTTCGCTCGGGAGTGCCCAGCTCTGCCTCCCCCTCGACGGGACCTGGGAAAAGGTCGACCCCGGGAGCTTTAGGGGGGCCCCCGGGGATAAGATCCATCACCCCATCAAGAGACCCCCAAGTTTTGGGGGCGAACCTAGCGGAAGGGCGCCATCTGCGGATCCCCATCACCTTAAGGGGCGACACTTCCCATAGCGTGGTGGCCTGGGCGCTCATCGACTCAGGAGCCTCCGGCAACTTCATGGACCAAGGGTTCTTGCATCGCTACCACCTTCCCCGGGCCCCTCGATCGTCTGCAGAACAGGTACACACCATCGACGGGTCCCCTCTTAGTTCAGGGCCCCTGGTGTGGCAAACGCCCCCCTTCCAGGTGGCCATAGGGGCCCACCACGAACGGATGTGCTTTGATCTCGTGGCCTCTCCAATGTTCGAGGTAGTCTTGGGAATGCCCTGGCTCCACAAACATAACCCCGAGATTCATTGGGGTCGGCGAACCCTAACCTTCAGCGCAGAATATTGTGCCAACACCTGCAACCGAGGGTCTCCCTTCCGACCATTGTTGGCCACCGGAAGCAAAGAGGCCGAAGGGGGACTCCCCGCACCGTACGCCTCCTTTCAGGACGTCTTCAGTAAACAGGCGGCAGAGAACCTCCCACCGCACCGGGCCTACGATTGCCCCATCGAGCTGATGCCGGGCACCGAACCCCCGTATGGCCGGATTTATGCCTTGTCCGCGCCGGAATTGGAGACCTTAAAGGAATACATCGAGGATAACCTCCAGCGAGGGTTTATCCAGCACTCCACGTCGCCAGCGGGAGCCCCGATATTCTTTGTCCCCAAAAAGGATGGGGGTCTGCGCCCTTGCATCGACTACCGGGGGCTTAACGCGGTGACCATAAAGAACCGTTACCCCTTGCCCTTGATCCCTGAACTCTTGGATCGCCTTCACGGGGCGAAGATCTTCACTAAGCTCGATCTCCGGGGGGCGTACAACCTTCTACGCATTCGTCCTGGGGACGAATGGAAGACTGCGTTCCGAACCCGTTACGGGCATTTTGAATACTGCGTGATGCCGTTTGGCTTGGCAAATGCTCCGGCCACCTTCCAGCATCTAATAAACGATGTGCTTCGCGACATGCTGGATACATGCGTGGTCGCCTACCTAGATGACATTCTCATCTTTTCCCACACCATAGCAGAGCACATTCCCCAGGTACAGAAGGTGTTGCAACGACTACGACAGAACCACTTGTTCTGCAAACAAGAGAAATGTGCATTTCATGTGACGACCATTGAGTTCCTTGGCTTCATCATTTCCCCTCAAGGAATCAAGATGGACCCCCGGAAGGTGAGTGCAATCATGCAATGGGCCCCACCTCGGTCCATCAAGGCCCTGCAGCGATTTCTAGGGACGGCGAACTATTACCGTCAGTATATCGCAAATTATGCCAAAATGACGGCCCCCCTGACGGGCCTGCTACGCAAAGGCATAGCCTACGAGTGGGGTCCGGCGCAGCAACAAGCGTTTGAGAACGTAAAGACCACCTTCACTCGGGCCCCCATTTTACAGCATCCACGATTCGACCAACCCTTTACAGTGGAAACAGACGCCTCCAGCATTGCCATAGGAGCCGCCCTGTTGCAACAAGAACCTGGAGGAGAACGCTTACTACCCTGTGCGTTTTACTCTCGTCAGCTCAACAGCGCCGAAAAAAATTACACGGTCTTGGACCGCGAGCTTTTGGCGATCAAGGCCGCCTTTGAATCCTGGAGGCATTACCTCGAAGGAGCCAAGCATCCCGTCACCGTAGTGACGGACCATCGAAATCTCACATATTTGCATACCACTCGAATCACGAACGCACGCCATGGGCGCTGGGCCCTCTTTTTCACCCGGTTCCATTTCCAGATACGCTATCGTCCTGGGAACCAAAACATCTTAGCAGACGCGCTCTCCCGGTGCACCGAGGCAGGGGACCCCCCAGATCTGAGGGGCGAGCCCATTCTGGAAGCTCGGGCGATGTCCGTAAACCTCCTCACCACCTCCCAATTTCTTCGATATCCCAACCCTCTCCAAGCCGGCCTGGCCCCAAAGATCCAACAGGGGCGCCACGGGCTGTCGTATTACCAACAGCGCATCGTGGTCCCCCCACAAGCCCGAAAGGCCCTGCTCTGGGGACATCACGACGCCCCCCTGGCTGGGCACCCGGGGGTGCGGCGAACTCTTGCTGTACTCCAACGACATTTTTGGTGGCCCACGTTGGGCCGGGACGTCACCCGGTATGTAAAGCAGTGTGCTACGTGTGCCCAAACAAAGGTTCCACGGCACCGACCCCAGGGACTACTACAATTGGCCCCCATGCCACAAGGGCCCTGGCAACGTATCGGCCTCGATTTTATTGTAGAGTTGCCCCCTTCCTCGACATACACGACCATCCTTGTGATTGTGGATCACTTCACGAAGATGGGGCACTTTGTTGCTACCACAGGTCTGCCGACCGCAAGCGGCACAGCCCAATTGCTTCTCCATCATGTGATTAAGCTTCATGGAATCCCTTTGGAGATCGTCTCCGACAGAGGGTCCCAGTTCACCTCACGACTATGGAAAGAACTCTTACATAGCCTTCAAATAAAGCGCAGTCTAACCTCCGGATATCATCCTCAGGCCAACGGACAGGTAGAGCGGGTGAACCAGACGCTTGAGCAGTATCTGCGTTGCTACACGGGGTACCACCAAGATGATTGGTTCGACCTCTTGCCTCTGGCCGAGTTTACGTACAATAATACCCTCAATGCCTCCCTTGGTAACTCACCCTTTTTTGTTAGCTACGGGTACCACCCGCCTCTCTGCCTTCCCGAGGTAACCGCATGCTCCGTCCCCGCCGCAGGCGCACTCGTCGCCCGTATTCGTAAAGCGCAACACGTCGCACGTGCCAATCTCCAACACGCCCGCCAACAGTACAAGCTATATGCAGATCGTCATCGGCAAGAAGCACCCCAATATGCACCAGGGGATTGGGTCTGGGTCGATCGCCGCAAGTATCCTTCTGCACGCCCATCCGCTAAACTGGACCATCGGTATATCGGCCCCTTCCCCATCTGCCGAAAGATCAATGACGTCGCGTATCGCGTACGGCTACCAGCTCAGTACCGTATTCATCCGACGTTTCACGTCTCCCAACTTAAGACGGCGGAAACCCCGCCACCCCAGGAAAACAAACGAGTCGGACCCGTGCCAACTTCCCAAGAGTTCGAAGTTCGTCAGATCCTTGATGCCCGGCGACGTCGCGGCCGTCTATGGTATTTCCTCGATTGGAAAGGATTTGGACCAGCAGAGCGTTCCTGGGAAAAGGCGACAGATGTCCGCGCACCTCACCTAGTACGCCTTTTTCACATGCGCTACCCCCTCAAACCACGACCTACGTTCTTACATCGGCCTTTGAGGGGGGGTGCTGTAAGGACTAGGGGGCCCGAGGCCCCGCCCCCCAGTGCCTCGCGGCAACCCACAGCGCCGGCGGGGACTTCCGCCCCGCCAGGGGAACTCCCCAGCCCTCGCACCCCCGTCCCCGACAGGAATCCACCTGCCGCTTCCCTCGCCGAACTCCCTGACAGGCGGCCGCCGGCCAGGCCACCAGAAACCACGCCGCCGCGCTCCGATTCAGCCCCAGGGGGCGGGGCCAAGCAGAACTCCCCGCCGGAAGCAACCCCGCCCCCGCAATTGCGCCGCTCAGCGCGGCTGCGGCCACACCCCCCGCAGGGGGATAAAAGCTCATGGCAGGGCTGACCACCTTGCTGGTGATCGAGCCTTGTGCCCGTGAGACTGGCCCCCCCCTTTTTCTGTGCGTGACTTGAGAGCCTTGTGACTGGAGGAGCGAGCAGCGTGTCTGGAAGCGAACGAGAGTGTGTGTGCGTGAGTGATAGGTAACGTGAGCCTGCAGGTGAGTGTGTCGCCCTACGGGGATCCGGGGAGCACCCTAGCCTGGGTCCTTCCCTGGCGTGTAAGCCCTATCCACCAGCCTTCCCCCTCCTGGGCTGTTGCACCCCCGTTCCCCACCAATCTCACTCTCCCTTCTCCACCCCTACCCCCGCTCCTTCCTGAATCCCGTGTGTGTGTAGGGAACGCAGCAACAAGGGCATGCGAGACCCAGATGCCCGATGATGAGTCAGGCTGGGGACTACTAATCCTGTTAGCCCTATTCCACCCTGAGGGCGTGTTTTTCCCCCGGTGCCTCGCTGCGCTCCTAGGGCAAGGTAGTGTGAATCCCCCCCTTTGCTCTTCTAGCCTACGGGCACTTCCCCAGACCTTGCTCCAAACCCCCTCTCACCCCACACTACCCACCCTGGCTTTAAAAAAAAAAAATTCCCCCAAAGTCCCTGCTAGTGCGGGCTCTGGGCCGCCACTGGTGACCCGGAGCCCGCACCAGCAGGTACGATCCCTGGGGTGGGGGTGGTTTAACACACACCCCACCCCAGGGATCAGATCACCCTACCAGTAGTCCAACCTCTCCACCCAGGGATCGCCTACTGTGCGCTCCAGGCGGCGGTGGCGGTCCGACTCCAGCGGCTTCAGCGCTGACTGTGGCTGTCAGCTTCAGCGCTACTAGGCCTCCCGGGGAAACCCAGAAGTTCACCGGAAGGCCTAGTAGCACTGAAGCCAGCAGCCACAGCCAGCGTTGAAGCCGCCGGAGTCGGACCGCCACCACCGCCCGGAGCGCAAGTTAGGCGATCCCTGGGTGGGGAGGTAGGGTGATCCCTGGGGTGGGGGGATGTAAACCACCCACCACCCCAGGGATCACCCTAGTACCTGCTGGTGTGGGCTCTGGGTCGCCGGCGGTGGCCCGGAGCCCACACTAGCAGGAACTTCAGGCTAAAAATTTTTTTTAAAGCCAGGCTGGGCAGAGTGGGTGGGGGGTGGCCCCCCTTCCACCCGCACAGTCTGGGAGGGGGAGGGGGGAGGGTTTTGTGTTTTCTTCCATTGATTTCAATGGGGACAGTTCCCCATTGAAATCAATGGAACAAATCCAGTACCGGTAAATCGGTACACAGATCCGGCAATCCATTTTTAAAAAATCCAGTAACCAGTAATTCCGGTAGCCGGTATTTGCCCCAATGTCCCACCCCTAGTAATAGAGCAGCTGAGGTCAGTCTCATAAATCCTAGTTCCCTACCCAATAACACTGCCTTGAGAAGCTAAGGATGGAGTGCGAGCTTTCTTTTCTTCCCAGAAGTGGTTCTGAAAGTTTCTCCTATATTTTCTTTAAGTCTGAGCCTGGAAGCCATATTAGTCAAATCCTTCTCAACAGACATCATAGAATTGGGTTTTGCCTATGCAGGAAGAAGAGTTTACAGCAAAAGAAAACTTTGCTTTTGAACTCAAAAGGGGTAGACCAAGGGCACATATATAAATGTGTCAAGGTTTTCTGCACAAGATGTAAAATTAAGTTTTTAGTCATCTGTTTTCACTACAGACAGAATATTTTTGCGCAAGGGATATTTTTGCAAGGGATTGCATGAAGATAACATTCTGGCGAGTTTGTAAAACCTGGCTGTTCCCCCAGGCCTTTGGGGAGGGTGGGTTTTTATTCCTCCTGTTTTAATTGTTAAGATTTTTATGACTGTTTTAAATATTTTAAATGTTGTTTTATCTGAAATTTGTTAACCGCCCCAAGCTGTTTGCAGGAGGGGCGGGGTAAAAATGTACCAAATAAATAAATAAATACGTCCAAAGGACCAGTCTTGTAGGAAAGAAAAATGCATTCCAATAGTCCATTTGTTTTCCTAAGTTGCTCATGTTTAGAGGGGTGTCTTCTAATCTATAAGAGTATCATGAGCATAGAATTATTACACTTTACTTTGGATTTTGTAGACGTCTGGCAACAGGGAATTAAATAATAGAACACAAGCTTCTGGTCCTGTCTAAAGACTCAAGAAATTAGCCATGGATGATTTTACATTCAAGCCTGCTTTGACAGGATGCAATACTAAGGCTGCATTCTCCCCTGTGATGGTGGCGGCGGGAGGGGAGAGGGAGATGTGGCAGTGCGGAGGAACCGGTGGCCAGGAAAAGAGCTGGTGCAAATGGGGATCTGCCATGGCTTCTCTCACGCATGTCAGGGTGCAAAATCCTGCCCTGACATGCACAAGAGAAGCCACAGCAGATCCCAGTATTTCCACACAGTATTTTCGCCACTGCAGATTTCACGCGGAAGTGGCAGGTTTGCCACAGTTTCCCCTTTCCCTTAAGCATGGCAGTTTTGTGATTCTCACAGCGTTGCAGCCAGGGGCGTAGCCACCGTGGTGCAGGGAAGTTGCTGCCTTGTAAACAAAATTCTTCTTTGAGGGGATCCTTCCATTCTCACTTGCGCGCCCTTCTCAAGTTACCAGCATATACCAAGCTCACTAGCTTAAAAAAAACAAAAAACACGTGACGTTCACACGTCCCCACCCTATATAAGGTACCTAAACCCAACACAGTTCCCTCCAACCCTAAGCAATTAGGAAGAAAATTCCATGCGGGGTCGGAAGGATGGGTGCTTGTGAGAATGTTGGACCCATCTCAAAGAACCTTGTTTACAAGGCAGCAACCTTCTGTTCTCCTTCGAGTGGCTCCTCCCATTCTCACAAATGGGAGCATACCAAACCTAGAAAGAGGCAGTGGCGGAATTTTTTAACAAAATGACACTCCATGCAGGTTGGATCTACAGCCTGGGAGGGGAGGGGAAGCAGGCAGCCTGCTCTGGGGGGTCCATTCAGCTGGGGGAGGGTTGGTTAGAAGAATGGACAGATCCCCCTCTTCCCTTTGTGATCACCCCATAGAGAGAAAAGGGGGTGCAGAGCAGCTACAATGAGGCAGAGAGCCATCCCAACTAAGGGGAAGAATTTGTCCTTTTCACCCTAATGCACAAGAGAATTCACAGAAGAGCAGGGACTCTCCCCCCCCCCCCCCCCAATCCTCTGGATCAGCATCAGGAGCCAGGCACACTAGTCTCTGTCCTGCTTAGAGTGCAGGGATCCCCGGCCGCAGTGAGTGAGCACCTGGCTCCTGATGCTGATGATCCAGGGGAGGTTGGGGGGAAGAGTCCCTGGTCTTCTGTGAATTCTCTTGTGTGTTAGGGTCAATGATCTATTATTTAGCATCATGGTGCATCAGGGACTCGCACTCAGTGGTGGAAGGCGGCATAAAACTGCTTGTGTTCACAAACCAGATATGCCACATTTGCAGATGTTGGCAACAGGTAATGCAGAATCGTGGACGTATCGCGGGGAAGTCGGTGGCAAGACACATTAAGGGCCGAGTTCTTGGAATGGAATGGCAGCACGGTAACAGCTGCTGCTGCTTCAGCCCTAGTTACTGCTTCTGCTGTTGCACCTCCTTTTCTAGAATAGCCTGCTGTTGGGAGAGTGTGGCAACCATGCTCTCCAGGTTGCAATTCCCCAACCCTTGCGGCTCTGTCTGAGCATATGGTCCCTGTACCTCTTCCCCATCTCCCTTAGAGGCAACCCCACCTTGCACTCCAGGGATGGGGAGAGATCCCTCTGCACTACCAACTGTTTCATTCCCATTGAAGCAGTTGGGTGGAGGCATGTCACCCTCTACTCCTGAGTCATCTCCTAGCCCTCCTAACTCAGTGTTCAATTATTCTGTTCCTTCTTCTTGGGGAGACCTGGGAACCTGCTTCTCCCCTCCTATTCTTGTAGGGGACCCACAAGACAGGCCTCCTTCCATCCTTCCCTCTGAGCCACCCTTGTCAGACAAATCCACTTTAGGTGTCCTGCATGCTGGCACCTTCTTTCGGTGCCTGGCTCCTACGAGATCCTTTCCCATCCTATCTTTCTGGCAGCAACATTTAAACTTCCAGTCCCCTTGATACTTCCTAATGTCTACTCCAGATTCACTTTATGCCTAGGGCTAGCCCATTTCCCTCTTGGGGGACATGCCCATTTTAAATCTCCCAGCTCATAACAGCTCCAGAATTCCTTACGGGCTCTCCAAGTTTTGTCCACGCCCATATAAGTATTCCCATTTAGTCACCACAGAGATGACCAGGAGGGTCAAAACCTCCACACATGTCCGCATTGCCTGCAATAGTAGCAGTCTTTGGGGCTCCCACATCTCCAGGAACCCCAATACCTCCACTTCTCTAGAGTCCATCCATGTTGCTCCACGGTCTTGCTCCTTTGCATTGCAGTTCCCCATGATTGCCAACTTGTGGGAGATTGTTTTCCTGCCGGGTAGATTCCCTACGCTTCTGCAGAGATCTGGTGGGAGTGCCCTGGGGGGAGGGAGAGACTTGAAAAATTGAAACAGCCATGATTTCTACTCCAAATACTTGGTTCTTGTGTGTGTCCTAGATGTAAAAAAATCATATTTGTGTGCAAAGGTTTTTACAATCAGAACAGAAAGATTTTCTCAAAGAATTTTATCCCATGGTTTGGGATTCCTTTGCCTGGTAGCAATGACAGGCGTGCCCATTTCTTGGGCCAGAGGGGACTGGTGGAGCCCTGGGGATCTAGAAGAACCTTTGCTGCTCAGACCACTTTCAGTTTGCAAGGAGCGGTAAAAAAAATAAATTCCATTTTGACAAATATTTCATAAAGCAAACCTCAATTGGTTGAAGACCTTGCTTTTAACCCTTCTGCATATGAAATCACCTTGCATCAAAAGACTGGTATATCACCTCATTACAAATCCTGATGGGAAGGCCCATAAAACTATATCACCACAACTGAAATGTTCATTAATTTGACTGATAAAACTGTGCTATTTTAATACCAAGCACTAATGAAGTGTGCCATGACTTTTCATTTACAGATCCAATAAGCCCTTCCCCATAGGACCCTGTGAAACCTGCAGCATGGTGACTGAGGCCATGTCACACGCCTCCAAAGAAAAACACCTTTCAAGTTGCATTGGTGAGTCTTTTTTCAAGTACTTTTTGCCATCAACACTGACACTTTTTGCCACCAACACTGACACTGAGGATGAAAACAGACATGACTCTAACCACCCTTGGTGGTTATTTATGCATGTTGCAGGGTTTCATAGGGCACCAATACAGCCCTGCAACATGCATAAATAACCACCAAGGGTGGTTAGCATCCTGTCTGTTTTCACCCTGAGTTCCAGGCACTTGCATCCTGGATTCACACCTCCCATTGCAAAAGGACCTCTGCACCTGTAGAAATAAGGTCAGAAGGCCAGGGTAATGTGATGGTAACCTCTTCCCTGCCTCCCACAAAATTAAAAGATCAAAATAAAAAAACTTTGAAATGAAGCAGATTTGCCACTACAAAGAGAAGAGGATTTGCAACTACAAACCAAGAGCAAAGATGTGTCACCACACCACTGCTACCACCTCATAAGTAGAGGAAAAGACTCTTAGGCAATTTTCCTACAGAATTCAGTTCATCATTTTCTTACAGGTCTGCTTCATCACTGCCACCACTGTTGTGTTTTGGCTTGCCCAAGAAGATAAAAGAACTTTGCACACCGACACACTAATGCACGGACACATACACACTAATAACAAATGCCTAGTGCACAATGTTAATGATTTTGTTATAATCGAATAGCTGTAATGTTTTTGTGTGTGTTTAAATGTTAAATTTGGGCCCATTTGCCCTTATGCGTTTGAAAAATATTTTTTTTGTTTTATAGTGCTAAAGAATAACAATAAGGTTATGTGGAAAATATGCTCATAAGAAGGGAGAAAAAGTAGGTCACCGCTTTTGAGAACATTTTCCTTGACCCCTAGACACCAGTTTTGTGGACTTCACATTATGCAGTCCTTGTCCTATATGATTGAACACATTGCCCTGATTGGACATTATTTCATTTGTGAAAACAAGGTCTATAAAAAAATTACCCCCTAGTAGGAGGGATCTTGTTTTATTGGAGCCATTGTCCCTGCCATCCGACACCTGTCTTCCCTCCCTCAAGGTAAAGTGAATAACCAAAGGGAGATCACAGAGGCCCAAGAATAGTGGGGTATCACCATACCTGGAAATTGGAGTTGCCTTCTCTAGGCGAGAAATAAAATGAATGATTAGGTTATTTAAAACTGTTGCTAATGCAACATCCCTAGGCTTTAAGGATGTGTTTATAAAATAGGTAATATCAGACAGATGGGTTTGCAAAATCGAATACCCTTAGAGTTTATCCTAGCCAGCAAAGGGGGTGTATGCGCTTTACTTGGAAAAGAATTATGTGTTTATATTTCAGATAATTCCAGCTCTATTTTAGATCAAACTGTCCACATTAAACAAGCTGTCCAGTTACATCAAACAGATCAGTGGACCCTCTGGACCTGGCTCGAAGGCTTAGGCGCCAAAGTTTTTAATATTCTTTTAATTGCTTTTGTTGTTTTTTTGGCTTTATTTTTATGCATTCAATTAATTTTAATGCTCATTAAATGCTGCTTTGATAGCACTGCGAAACAACTATCAGAAGACTTGAACCAAAGGCAAAGAACCCAAGTTTATAACATGTATGCAGATCTCCAAACCCAGCAAGCAGATATTGATGGCTAAATGTCCATAAGGGTCCTCCCTGGACCCTCTCCAATCCAGCTTCCGCCCCCTCCACTCTACTGAAACTGCCCTGGCTAAGATCACCAATGATCTACTTGTCGCTAAATCTAAGCGCCTCTACTCCATTCTTGTCCTCCTTGACCTCTCCGCTGCCTTTGACACTGTTGACCATTCGCTCCTATTGGACTCCCTTTACTCCTTGGGCTTCTGTGGCTCTGTCCTTGACTGGTTCTCCTCCTACCTCTCTGACCACTCCTTTTAAAGTCTCGCTCCCTGAGTCGAGCTCCTCCTAGCTCCCCCTTTCGGTTGGGGTCCCCCAAGGTTCCGTCCTTGGTTCTCTCCTCTTCTCTATTTACACCCTTTCCGTTGGCAAAATTATTGCCTCCCACGGATTCCACTACCATCTCTACGCTGATGACACCCAACTCTATCTTTCTACCCCCTCTCTCTCCTCCTCTGTCCACTCATGCCTCATCAACTGCCTCTCTGATATCTCCGCCTGGATGTCCTGACATCAACTCAAGCTCAATATGGCCAAAACTGAACTCCTCATTTTTCCTCCCTCCTCTTCCTCTCCCTCTAACCTGCCCATCTGCATCGATGGAGTCACCATCCATCCTGTTCTCCAAGCCCGTAGCTTGGGCTTCATCTTTGACACGCACCTCTCTTTTAAACCTTACATTGACTCTGTTGCCAAATCCTGCCGATTCGCCCTCCATAACATTGCTCGGATCCGCCCCTTTCTCTCTACCTCCTCGGCCAAAACCCTTGTTCATGCCATGGTTATCTCTCGCCTCGATTACTGCAACCTCCTCCTTGCTGGCCTCCCTCGCTCTCACCTGTCCCCCCTTATCGCAATCCAAAACTCCGCTGCCAAGGTCATTCACTCTGCCCGTCGCTTCGACCATGTGCAGCCTCTCCTCTTCTCTCTTCACTGGCTCCCCCTTCCTGAACGTATCCTGTTTAAACTCTTGGTATTCACATTCAAAACACTCCACGACCAAGCTCCTCCCTACCTCTCAGACCTAATCTCCCTACGCACTCCTGCTCGTGCTCTTCCTCTGTCCCCTCCCTCACACTCCCTTGTTTCTCCTGCTCACCTAACCACCTTTGACCCTTCTCCCTCACTGTCCCCCATGCCTGGAACTCCCTCCCTGCCCACATCCGCCTTGCCCCCTCCCTCCGCTCCTTCGAATCCCTCCTCAAGACCCACTTTTTCCTCGCCGCCTTTCCCAATGCCTGCTAGTCCTTCCCATATACCTACTGTCTGCCCTCCTATGCAGACTGCTGTAACCAACCTGATTGTAACCAAACTAAGCACACGCACCTGAGACTTCACATCTGCTTGAATGTTTGTTAGTCTTCTCCCCTGTCTCTCCCACTGACCCCTCTCCCTGTCTCCCCACTCCTTGTCTTTTAGATTGTAAGTCACAGGCAGGGACCGCGTCTATTTCTATGTTTTGTGCAGCACCAGGTCACACGTCTGGTGCTATATAAATGTTTATAATAATAATAATAATAATTAATAAATAAAGTTAGGTTGTTGTGCCTTCCACGTCACAAAAGGAAGGGATTGTGGAGGAAAATTTTATAAGGGACCCTGTGGAATTAAATCACAATAGCCAAAGGAAGGTAACACAAAATGGATGACACAGAAGCATTTTGGGTAAAACCTAATGCTTAATAGAAGCTATGCCTTTGCCCTTTAGACCGAGAGCTATTTTCTCTCTGTATTCTGCTTTTAATAATTTAAGCCTTGAAAAGTGCTCCACATAGGTCTTAGACCTAGACCTGTGTTTTTCATAACAAATAGGCCAAGTAACCTTGCAGCTGGAAAGCCAAATTAACCTTGTTAGGCACCATATATTATAAACAGTTTGGCAAATATAGTTTTGAGAAGAACTAACCCAAATATGTAAACATTGTGTGCAATGCAGTAACTTTCCACCATTGTATTACGTTGCACTTTGATTGACAAGCCTGTATCTTTTGCCTGTATTGTAACCTATAAACTCCTTGTGCATCCTGGGAGGGGAAGACCAGCCTGTTTCTTTGCATGGAGACAGTGTTGCTCTCTCTGGGTATTTTCAGATGTTACAAGATCACGCTCAACCACAGATAATACCCTGTGGTGGGGAATGGTCCCGTAACATGTTTGAGTCCCACCAGATGTTCGCTACAGTGAACCTCCGGCAGGAATAAAAATAACCACACTTTTGGCCCTTGTCCGGGGACCAGGGCTGAAAGCATGGTTAGCTGAACCACGGCCCAGAATCGGTGGCTGGTAACATCTGTTACCGGTGCTGATTCTGGGCCATGGCCTGGACCTTGGGTCGGAATTAGATGCAGCGGCCAGATTGGCCGCTGCGCCTGCCTGTCTCCTAGAGGGCAGGTGGCCGGTGGAGCATCTGGGGGGGCGGGGCTGTGTGGCCACATGTTGCACCATGAAGCCCCACCCCTCCAGATTCCCTGCCGGGATCGGCCGGCACATCTGCTGGCCATGACGGAGGGATTCTGGCGGAGAATCAAATGGGACTGAAAATAGCCTCTCTCAGCGCTTTTAGATCAATAAAGACTCTGACAGATTTCACCAACAGTGTAAGTATAAATTATTCCTCGATAAGGCCTTACCTTGCAAGTTCTCAGGGACAGCCTGATACACTGACTGCATCTTCTATTTACACAACATTTTGCCAGTTCAAATCTCTATAACAATATTAACACCCTGTATCAAGACATCCCTGCACAGGTGCTAAGTTGCTGGAGCAAGCCCACAAACCACTAAGGACAGCAGGATCTCTTCACCCAGTGGTCTCTTATTATTGCATAAACAATGTCACTACAATCAAAGCTCTTTAGAAAGACTGTTTCTTAGGATGCCAGTCTCCTTCCTAGGCTGTCATTCCATCCCTGGGCTGAACAGTTCCGTCCCTAGCAAGTCACCTGGCCTGGCTCCCTTGACTAGCCAGCTCCAGGGAAAATCCTTGTAATTCAGAACCCTTGAGCAAGCTTCCAGCCTCCTCTCCACGTGGCTTGGGGAGGTCCAAAGGTGAGTTTCACCCCAGTGAGACTATGGCTGTTTTTACACGGGCGCCCCCAGCCCCTGGTGTTTGGGCAGGTGTGTGTGTGAGGGGGGCAGTCCATATACAAGGCTGGGGTTGGGTGGTTGGTTGTGCACCTGTGTCAACATCATGGGTGGTGGGTTTCTGCGTGTGTGCTCCTGCCGCACACCCACCTCCACCCACTTCACACCCATCTCCATCCATGGAGCCCTCTGGTAAAACAGAAGAGGCTCTGTGGGTGGAGGTGTGTGTGTGTGTGTGTGTGTGTGTGTGTCCATGTAAACAGATACACTTCCCTCCATGCCACAACACCCCCCTCCACCCACTCCCGTCCGTGTATTTAAGGCCCATGTCTACTCAAATACTGGCTCTCCCTGGTGGACTTTTTTCTGACTGGGACCTGCAGCCATATATCACACTTGAGCTAAGTAGCCTACTTCAATCCAACCTTGGGTTAATTGCTTACCCTCCCAGGGGGCCCAAGATTGACCAGTGGCAAGGTTCTGGCGTGTTATGGACAGAATCCTGCAAGGACTCTGTCATACACGCCTGTAAAAGATATGGATAGCCTTATTCCCATTTCACAGATGGTAACTGAGGCTGAGAAGAACTTGTTTAAAACCTTGCAGTGAATCAGGAAGAAGTGGAATTAGAATGCAGATTCTCCTTACTCCCAGTTCTCCAGTGTTGACATCCAATGCTTATTCTAATTCTGTCTACTAGTCAGATTGGTCTCCTTGTTTTCTTATGCCTAGTTTGGTTCTGCTTTAGTTTTGTAAATTTTTAAAATCAGTCACCTTCATTCTCTTTTGGCTCCTGTGCTAACATGATTCCTGATAGACAAGGTTCTGTTTGTGATGTGGGATTCAGCTCAACTGGGCATTATTTTTGAGATGGCTTAGTCTTAAAATTAGAAAAATATATTTTTTGAGTGACATTTTGTAAAAGAAACGTTTTGAAGCAGCATGTAATTATAGCATACAGTTGTCAAACAGACCAATGTTTAAATGACTGTTCAATAACATGCAGTAGCAATGCTATGCGTTAGGCGTTTGCATTGCCTACCTTGTAACTCCAGGGTAATTACTGGGATTTTAAGTAGTGTACTGCAGCCATTCCCCTGGGGAAGCACTGCCATAATGGGGGAAGAAGTATTCTTCTATCACTCTTTTTTAATCAAAGCACATGTACCTGACTTTGAAGACAAGCTTGTCGATCACACTACAAAAAAAATGCAAAGTTACTCATCATGGAAGTAATCATTTCTAAAGTCGCTAGAGGCTTGGAAAATGCTGCAAATGTCAGAAATATCTGAAGCAGAAGGGCTTTTTGGAAAGGCTGTTCTGAAAATATGGAGTTTGTTCTTCATTTAAATGAGGTGGCAAGAGGGCTGCAAAATAATAGACAATCAATATGAGCAATAGATGATGGACTCTTCGGTTCAGAACTTGAACCTAAGAGTCAAGCCGGCCATTTACTCCCCTCACCCTGTCATCAGTCAGAACCCCAAACACAGTCTGGAAACTGAACTGTCACTGTTGAGTAATATTGACTGGGATGACTGCTTGTGTATGAAATTCCTGCAATGACAGCAAGGCACCAGCTTGTGGGAAAGGGTTTTGCCTGTGACTCATGGACCATGTGTGTGCGTGTGCACGCACGCGCTGAGGAAGGCAGAATGCCTATGTGTTTCTGGATGTGGAGAGGTTGTGTGTATGCTTGGTGTGCATGCGTGCATATGGGGGATGTGTGTGCACACACAGATGTAGGGCCATTGGGATCAAGCAGTGTGGCTTGTGGAGCATTCGTCTCCATCCCTGCTGCTGCTTTTCTGACCTTGTTTCCTCCCTTGCACACACATCTCTGCTACTGAAGGGGCACAAGCTGCTTCCAATGTACATGGACTCCCTGTTGCACAGAGAAAAGGAAAGGATTTGCCCTCTAGTTATTTCAGTTTCCTGCTAAATAACACACATAATAACTTCAGTTCATTTCTTTTTACCCAGGGGAGAGTTTAAAACCATTAGCTTCAATACCTAGTTCAGAAAACAGCAACAAAAATCAATGGGGTCTTTCTGTTTCCAAACTGCCTAGGGCTTTTCTGCAGTTTCCTCTTCAAAAGAACAATGGGGCCATACTTGAGTCACTGGCATCAATTCACTTGTGACTCTCTCTTTTGCTGCCACTATGAGACTCTGCTCCTTTCAGTCCTTTGCTCCATTTGACTTGTTAAATAAAAACCTGTGGCACTGCACATAGTGATAGTTCCTCTGGCATGATTAGTCAGCTCAGAAGCAAATAGACAAGGTGCAGCCTGTACTTCCAAGCTAGCAAAATTCATTCATGTTGGGAGAGCAGGTGGTGCCAATAATTGATTATGAAGGAAGAAAGCCTTTCAACTTTAGGTCAATGGTTCAAATTTGGCTTGGTTCCCTAGTACAGAGGTTTCCATACTGTGGGTCATGCTGATAGGGTAACAATCTCAGTTGATAATTGATATACTTAGTGTGTATTTGGGTGTTAACAGATGAGAGATTAGCCCGCTGCAGTCCAGAGTTGCTCCATGGAACCCTGCCCCCCCACCCCAATGCAGCTGCCGCTCACAGGTTCCATGCAACGAACTGGACAGACAGGCAGGTGTTCCGCTCCATTGTGCTCCATGCCCCCCCTCCACCACTAATGCGGTTGATCCCCAGATCACTCTAGGTGTCTGGGTCCTGGCAGACTTGCACCTGTGTAGAAACTGTGCGCATGCTAACAGATTGGAGGCAGCTATGTGCTTGCATCACATTTGTCAGGATGCTGCTGAGAGTGGGGGCCATGGGGCATGTGGATGGCAGGCATGGGCAAACATCTAATGGCCACCTAATATGAGTAAGTGGCCACCCATCTGTAAGAGGCTAACCTGGGCTACTGTCTCATTTGTTTTTACCTTTTTGTTGCTGTCTGGGGACATGGGTTCATATTTAGGTCTGAAAATGGGGTCATGCAGGCAAACAATTTGGGAATCTTTGCTATAGCGACTGATGGCTAATTAAGTAATATACACTACAGTATGTTTCCCTGGGCCAAATTTTCCTCTGATGCATCAATACAGTCATTTAGTACTAAATTCACTCATTCAGCGCTTTTAGCGCGCCCCCTCCAGAAGGGGAAGGGACCAGTTAGGATGGTCCGCCCTCGGAGGCTGATGGAACCCCAGCGGTTCCAGGAGGTCCTGAGGGAGCTTACCCTGGATGTGGACGGTCACTCTGTGGATGAGCTGGTCCGGCATTGGAACATCTTGCTGGAGGAGGCCATTGACAGGGTGGCTCCGAGGCGCCTTCTGCCTCGGTCTCGTCACCGCAGGACCCCTTGGTTTACTGAGGGGCTGCGGTGTATGAAGCGTGTGGGCAGGAGGCTAGAGCGACGCTGGCGTCGGACTCGGTCTGTCTCCGATCGTCTTCTCCATAGGGCCCATTTGCGGTCCTATGTGGAGGCTGTGAGGACGGCGAGGAAGGAATTCCTCGCCGTCCTCATAGCGTCTGCGAAGTCGCGTCCAGCGGAGCTGTTTCGGGTGGTGCGGGGGCTGGTTAGTCCGGCCTCCCTCCGCCTGGATGGGGACTTGTCCCGGGCCCGCTGTGAGGAGTTTGTCATCTACTTCGCAGACAAGATCGCTCGGATTCAGGCCGATTTCGACGCTGGGTTGATAGCAGTAGGGGAAGAGCGCGGGGGGGCGGAGGGTCCGTCTGGTCCATCTTTATGGGGTGAGTTTCAGGAAGTGACGCCGGCCGATGTGGTGGATGTCCTGGGGTCTGTGAGGGCCACGTGTTGTCAACTAGATCCGTGCCCGTCCTGGTTAATAAAAGCTTCCGGGGAGACGTTGGGGACGGTGCTGGCGAGGGTGGTGAATGCGTCCCTTCGGCAGGGGAGGTTGTCGCCTTGCTTAAAAGAGGCTGTGGTGCGCCCCCTGCTGAAAAAACCATCGTTGGACGTAGACGCGCTCGCCAGCTACCGACCTGTCTCTAACCTTCCCTTTTTAGGGAAGGTTATTGAGCGGGCAGTGGCGCTCCAGCTCCAGGGTCATCTAGATAATATCGGGCTCCTTGACCCTTTTCAATCTGGGTTCCGCCCCGGCTATGGCACCGAGACGGCGTTGGTGGCCTTGGTGGACGACCTCCGCCGGGAGATGGATGCGGGATGTTCGACATTTCTCATCCTGCTCGATCTCTCGGCCGCTTTTGACACCGTGGACCATGGGCTGCTGTTGAGACGACTGCGTGACCGGGGGGGTCTGGACGGGACTGTTCTTGAATGGTTCCGTTCATTCCTCTCGGGGAGGAGCCAGCGGGTGGTGTTGGGGGAGGAAACATCGAGCCCCCGCGCCTTACCGTGTGGCGTTCCGCAGGGATCGATCTTGTCTCCATTATTATTTAACATCTATATGCAGCCCTTGGGGGAGGTCGTGAGAGGGTTCGGGGTGCGATGTCACCAGTATGCTGATGATACTCAGCTGTACCTCTCGTTTTCTACCGACCCAGACCCTG
Source organism: Sphenodon punctatus (assembly GCA_003113815.1). NCBI lineage: Eukaryota > Metazoa > Chordata > Lepidosauria > Sphenodontia > Sphenodontidae > Sphenodon > Sphenodon punctatus. The sequence continues at coordinate 486,762 of QEPC01004227.1, read as the reverse complement.
CTGTCTCGGTGCTATCCCAATGTTTGGAGGCCGTGGCGGATTGGATGCGGCGGAGCAGACTGAAGCTCAACCCAGATAAGACGGAGGTGATGGTGGTGGGGAGGGCGAAGGGGGTGGTGGCCCCCCTGATTGGGGGGGTTTGCCCCCCTGTAGCTCAGCAGGTCCGGAGTCTGGGGGTCATATTGGACGCAGACCTGCGGCTGGAGCGGCAGGTGGAGGCAGTCGCTAAGGCTGCCTTCCGCCAGCTTTATCTGGTACGTAGGCTGCGTCCGTATGTCTCTGGCCCGGACCTGGCCTCCCTCATCCATGCCTTCGTCACCTCGCGGCTCGACTACTGTAACGCGCTCTACGTGGGGCTTCCCTTGTTCTTGGCCCGGAGGCTGCAGCTGGTGCAGAATGCGGCGGCCCGTCTTCTTACGGGGACGGGTCGCCGGGAGCACATTACACCGGTGCTCCGAGCGCTGCACTGGCTGCCGATAGTGTGCCGGGCCAAGTTCAAGGTCCTAGTGATGATCTATAAAGCCCTATACGGCCTTGGCCCCTCTTACCTTAGGGACCGCCTCGCCCTTCGCGCCCCGGAACGGCTCCTGCGGTCTGCCGGGGGTGCCCTCCTGGAGGTCCCCCGTGTTAAGCGGGGGGCCACGATGGAGCGGGCATTCTCGGTGGTAGGGCCGCGGCTGTGGAACTCCCTTCCGGAGGAAGCTCGCCTGGCCCCAAGCCTTTTGACATTTCGGCGGAACTGTAAGACCTGGCTGTTTGCCCAGGCCTTTGGGAGGGAGGGGGGGGGTGTGTGATTTTTAATCCCCCACCGATTTATTTATTTATTTATTATCTGACTCTGCCCTGTTTTATTGTATATTTTATATTTGTATTTTAAATTGTTTTAATGGTTTTATTGCTGTTAGCCGCCCCGAGCTGCATTGCAGGATGAGGCGGGATAAAAATCTATGAAATAAATAAAATAAATAAATAAAATATTAAAAGGTAGTATTTGTGGGGTTTTTTTGATAAATGCTTGTAATTTGCCGATGATGGGAATACAGTAATAAAGGAACAGAACTGTGTTCATTATATTTTTCATTTCCATAGCACTCCTCAAACATAGCACCTCAGGGCACCTTAGTCACAATTGGTGTCAAATGGAAACATATGTTGAAATCCAGCACACCTAACTTGAAAAGAGGCATTGTATTTTAAACAGCAAAGGAGGCATAATTTTGGAGTGCGGCTGTGCGAGTCCCAGTGTACACAGCATCAGTTATTTTGATACGAAACTCTAGTGCTGAGGAACACTGTGATCTGGGGCTCTGTAGCAATAAAAACTTGAGCATGGTTTGACTTTGATAGAGTCACCTCTCTGCTTCTCAAAGTTAATGATTAACTATAGAAAACTGCTGGAAAAAACATCAGTTTTAAAAATGTATTTTCCCCCCTACGACTGATCTTTCTTGGTCTCTTTTTTTCAGTTTGTTAGCTGGTACTCCTCCCCCACCCCATCCCCATTGTTTCTATTTACCAAAATTGAAAATGTATTGCTCGTTGCCTTTTGGCAAGAATATTTGTCGTCTTGTTTTATATACAATACATCTGTCTTTGCTACACTGAAATCAACATGAAGAGGAGTTCTGCTTGTGATGCAGAACTGTGCCCCCTCGACACAAGAACATGGCATCTTTACTATTGACTCGGGGTCCCGTATGCTACTATAACCCCACCACACTCAGGAAAGCATCCACAACATTGCTAAAGGGAGTAGGGGGCAAGGCTTCAAATTCCAGAAGCCCTACTTCCACTCAGCCCTCCACTTCCAAGAATGGGCAAGAATAGGGGTTTGTCTCCTTCCATGGCTGCCCTCCTCACTCAAGGGCAGAGCTAGGTTGGAATGGGCCCCTCCATTCCCACTCCTAGCAGCAGGGGACACTGCTAGGCAAGGGACTGTAGATGTTTCAGACTTGTGGTCCCCGTTGCAGCTGTCCCACCTGCCCCTATAATAGCTAGGCCCTCACCCCTACTTTCCAGCTGCTGTTGTCCATTCCTTTCTGGTTCCGTCAGAGAAATGTCAGTGGCAGGAGCAGCATCAGCAAGGCTTAACTAAATTGGAAAGTGGCCCATGGGGAGGGAAAGGTTTCCTACCCTTAACTTAAAACACTGCAGTAATCAAGCCTGCTTATAGTATATTCATGGAATGAAGTCCCTGCTTTGGTTGTAAAAAGCCAGCAACTTCTCTGGCAATACTCCCGTTGAATGGAAAACTGCCAAACCAGCAGTGGTAGCAAAGGTCTGTGCTTAGAGAGAGACATGATGGCCCTGTTGTTGATCACAGAATCAGCAGCCAAAAGACCTGACCCATTATGACGGAAGTACTAGCTAGGAAAATCACTCTTTTCCACATGATGTCTTTTATACTTATTAAAAGTCTAGACTTGACTGGTTTCACACAGGGCTTATTGCGAGTCGAGATGGGCAAGACATGCAATGTTTTTTTCTTATAATTTCACTGGAAAATGTTGCCACTCTGTTGTATGTAGTGTACTGTGCATGCAAGTGCACACACCCCCATTCTTCATTTACAGTTTTGAGTAGGATTGCCAGACGTCCCTTATTTCAAGGGAACATTGTTTATTTCAGAACCCTACAACTGTGTAGTGATTGTGGACATCTTATTTCAGAACCTCTCAGTGTACCTTATTTTTGAAATTATGATCTGGCAAACCTAGGCCACTTTCAGACATTCCCCCCCTCCCCCGTGTGCATGTATTCTGCATGCAAGGGGGGGGGGGATGCGCAGCCAGAATATGCGTGGGAATTGGCCAGTTTGAAAGCCCCCCACCCCCGCCGCGGCTTTGTTGGCAGAGATGTGCAGGGATACAGAGCTCCCCCGCAGCCAGAATATGCATGTGCTGGGGGGCGGGGGGGGGGGCGAGGGGGGGGGAATGTCCGAAACGGGCCACGTTTTTGAGGGGATGGCTATTTTTGAATTTGAAATTTNGGGGGAGGGAATGTCTGAAAATGGCCATTGTTTTGAGGGGATGGCTATTTTTGAATTTGAAATTTGCATAATTGTAAATTTCCATACAGAAAAACATCTGATCTGGCTGCTCAGCCTGAGCTGCCTACTGTATTCTAGTCTAGTGATATGATGGTTATCATGCTGGTCCCAAATGTGAGATGGAAGGAAAGTAGTTTGGATGATCCCTCTTATTGGACTAACTTGTTGGTGAGAGTATTCCAGCTTTCGGACCTTCCTGTGCCCTTTCGCAGGCATCCGCCCCCCCTTTCCTCTTCCCCCTATTTTAGATGTTTTATGTTGCCGTTTCTGTATCTTTATGTGTGTTTTTATACTTTTTTATATTGTAAGCCGCTCCAAGCTGCCTTTGGCAGGAGGGGTGGGATATCAAATGTTTTACTAAATAAATAAATGTAGAGTCAATCAATCAATCAACCTGTATTGGCATAAGCTCTCGCTGTAGCCTCAAACATATAAAAATAGATATACACTATGCATTGGTGAGAAACGTATAACCCTTAAAACATAATATAAGATAACAATAATCTCCAAAACAATACAAAGAACCAATCGTAATTAATCATCATTGACTCTTCAGGAAGTAGAATTGAAAGATGTAGAGTCAGAAACATAGGGTGTTTTTAAACAAGCAAGGTTGTTTAAAAACAGTGTGTTGATGACAGCCAACTTTACCTCTTGTTTTCAACTGACCCAGGCCTGGCAGTCTCGGTGCTTATCTGGTGTTTGACGGCTGTGGGGGACTCGAGGAGGGTGAGCCGTCTGAAGCTGAATCCTGACAAGACGGAGGTGATGCTGGTGTGAGGGGCTGAGGAAGTGGTGGCACCCATCGTTGATGGGGTCTACCCTCCGTTGGTCATTCAGGTTTGTAGTCTGGGGGTGCTCCTTGACTCATGGTTCTGCATTGCCAATTACATCTGGTGTGATGGCTTCGGCCGTATGTCTTGGACATCGATCTAGCCATTATCATCCATGCCTTCATCACCTCAAGACTGAACTATTGCAATGCGCTCTACATGGGGCTACCCTTGGCAACGGTCCAGAGAGTGCAACTGTTGCAGAATGTGGCAGCCCATCTCCTTATAGGGATGGGTCACCACAAGCCTATTCGACCCATGCTTTGTTGTTTGCACTGGCTGCCTATTGTCTTCCAGGCCCGATTCAAGGTGTTGGTTTTGACGTAGAAAGCCCCAAAGAGCCCAGTCCCCACCTATTAGCAGGATCACCTCACCCCACCAGTCTTGGATTGGCCCTTGCAGTTGGCCGGGGGCGCCTTCCTTGGAGTCTCCAAAGTATCTTGGGTTCTTGGCCGTACCACAGCTGTGGAACTCCCTCCCGATAGAGGTCTGCCTGCCCCCGAACCTTCCCTCTTTCTGAAGATGGCGTAAGACCTGACTGTTCCACCAGGTTTTTGGTGAGGGAGATGGGTGATGGGGGAGGGTTTTTTAGCTCTGCCTTAGTATGTTTTATTATTTATTTTATACTCTTGTTTTTATTTTGTTTGTTGATGTGTTTGCTTGTTTTATATTATTTTTATATATTTTTTAAAATGTTGTGAGCTGCCCGGAGTTGCTGTAGCAGGAGGGTGTGGCCTAGAAATAGAAATAAAAATAAAGTGCTCTGGGCTGGCGTTTGAAATGGATACGTCCCAGGTGTGAGCACTGGGGAACCAGTGCTCGTGGTCAGTTCCTGTGACTTGCAAAGGCCATTTCCCCCACCCAAAGTGCCTATGAGTGGGAGACCTGTCTGCTGGCATGGGTGGCCACCCCATTTCATACGGGCAGGGGATGCATGGGTGCATTATCTCCCCGCACCATCAGATGGGTGGTTGGATGACTTGAGTGACTTCTGGGTGGCCATGAGTGGTAGCATCTAATTAAAAAACACCCATAGACTGAGCAAATGCAGGACAGTTATTTATTTATTTATTAGCATTTGTACCCCACCCTTCCCCGAAGGCTCAGGGTGGCTGACAAAGATATAAAGTACAAGTAAAACATTGAAATACAATTCAGAAAAAAAACACCCATTCCAACCCTCCTCCCCAACAACTTCCCACCTAATCCCTATCCCCGCCCAATGTTTTACTAAAAAGAAACGTTTTGCCCCGCCTCTGAAAAACGCTCAGGCTTGGACTCAAACTGACTCAGACTTCATCAGGGATGGGGAATTCCACGATATTGGGGCAGCAGCAGAGAATGCCGTCCTGCTGGCCCCCATCGTATTTACAGCAATTGCTTGGAAGGGGAATGTCATTAGCAATTCAAGGGATAATGTGGTTGTCCTGTTGGTCTCAAATGTAAGAGATGGAGACAAAATAGTTCAGAGGATATCTCTTATTGGATCTTTTATTACTGTTGATGAAAGTAGGATAGCTTTCAAGTCACACTGTGCTCTTTCCCAGGCATGCATAGTTCCAGAACTGAGCAATGCAGGACAGGTGTAAACATATATGAAAGTAATTGTGTAGGAGGAAAAAAGGCATTAGCATTTCAAACATTTAAGCACAATGAGTGGAAACCAGTAATCTGTGAATGAACCAAGTAAATACAGGCTAGAATATATCCATAATAACAAGCACTAGACAGGAAGCTGTAGGAAAAGCAGGTTCAAGAAGGAAAGGTAGTTAGTATTTCCAAACATTCAAATGTGATGTAGGGAACACAGCAGGCATAAGTGTAAACATCAGGCTGTCTGTTACCCTTTCAGCAATTCAAAATATTTCAATTTAAATTGCAACTTAGCAATTTAAAGCATTTAAATAATAAACAGCCTCCTGATGACACATGATGTGCTGTTTGAATTGCTAATGGAATTCCTTCCTAGCAGCTCCTATCATGTGACGGCTTCTGTCACACGTGTGTTAAGGCTGACATAGATAGATAGATAATAGTTTATTACTGGTTGGCTTTTGCCCTTGCCACCAAAAGACAAATATATACACATAATACAAAATATAAAATATGAATTAAAATATAAGTTAAGATACAACAACCAAAATTTCTAATCCTCATTGCAATTATACAAGTTAGAAAAAATTTTTAGTTTAACAATTGCAGCCAATTAACAGTTACACTAATATGTCAAGTTATCTTGTCCTTGGAGTTATCTTAAGATTAATGATTCACATGAATACAGGTAATTAATCTGTGATATAAACTCTACTGATCTTACCCTTATAGTCCTTCATCACTAGTCATCACTAGTCAACCAATCTGGCATACAGGAAATACAATGTATTAATATATCACTTCATTTTGCTCATCCAATTATCCAAATTCCTTATAATTCCTCATGATTCTCATGAGGACTATCCCAACCAAATAACAACATATTTAGGCCTGTTAACTCAAGTTCCCAATCAATTATAGATGACACCAATATTGAGCAAGAACAACAGAGAATCATATCTCCAATTATCTCATCTGAGATAGAATGCATATCCCGTATCCATATCCTATACACTTTATTTATTTTATTTATTTCTACAAATTTCTACCCCGCCCCTCCTGCCATGCAGCTCGGGGCGGCTTCCAAACATTAAAACAATAAAAACAATTAAAATCATCATCATATTATAAAACAGTTAAAACAGGACTAGGATACAATAAAAACTCCAATGGTGGGGGAACTAAA